>JAHNEJ010001636.1:0-349636 GCA_022559845.1 Amorphophallus konjac
GTTCTTCTTCCCTACGCTTCTTCTCCTTTGCACTGTTCCCATGTGATAGGTCTGTCGAGACTCCGCTCCAAGCGGAGAATCGCGTCTTGTTGTGACCATTTTTCACGGGAATCTGCCGTCGAAGTCAATACTGATGGCCCTAGTTCCTTTTCCCGGATGTTGTGCCAAATTTTGCGTGCGTCCTCCAAAATATGATAGGGTATCCCTAGACAACATAGGGGCTATTCGTCCTATTCTTCGTCCCGTCAATCACCCTGTGCGAGCGGTGAAGCGACACATGGGGCCGCTTGGCCGGTGTCTTATTGCGAGGGCTATCATCGATAGGTGATGGAGGCAATCTTGGCCCGCACTCCTTCCATTTCTATAAATTCTTGTCCCTTTTATCCTCCCAGGTATATCGAGAGCTAACTCGAGGAGCACAAGTTCTTACGGGAGAGGAGGAGTTCAAAATTCTGAGAGTTGGATGGAGGGCGAATCTTCCCATTCCTCGAAGAGAAGCAGGTCCAGTGGTAGTAGTTCCAGGAGGCTTTCAGACTTTGAAGGGCACGTCAGTGAAAGGGCCCAATCACAACTCGTAAGCCAAGTTTTCTTGCCCTTTTCTCATTTTTTTTTTCTTTCTTCCGACCAAACCTCACCCCCATTCCTTGTATACGTAGGTTGTGATGAAATCACAAATCTTATGGGAGTTGGTAGTAGCAGCGTACAGGGGCCTCCCAGATTTTCAGAAGGCGAGGCTAGACGTGATGGGATTTGGTACCTTTCTTCGGATCGAGCCGATCAAGCCCGACCTGGTTCTGATCCAAGCCTTGTGTGAGAGATGGGACCCAGTGAGCCGGGCATTCTTGATGCCCTGGGGGCACATGGTGCCCAGCTTGGAGGATGTGGTCCGGATCACAAGTCTGAAGGTAGAGGGCGAGGCAGTGACCGGAGTCACTTACGCGGACTACAGAGAAGGCGCCCAGAAGTTACTGGGTCTGGACCTGGATGGTCGGAAAAATAGGTCGGTAGCCAGGGCGTCCCTGATGGATGCATTAGGGCTCACCGACACTCGTCGGCGGGACGACGAATCCTCAGAAGAGTTCATGCAAAGGGTGGAAATAGGATGTCGTGCCGTGTACTGCACAGATTTTGGCAACTGGGAAAGATGTAACATAGATTTGAGGAGGTTTCTCCTCTTCCTTTTGGGGAGATTGGTACTGAGCTCGAAAGGGGACGGTATCCAATGTTGCTTCCTGGAGCTGCTGTCAGACCTTGAAAGAGTAGGGTATTATGCCTGGGGAGCTGCCATGCTGGCACACTTGTTTGCGGGCCTAATCCAAGAAACGGATCGTGAGATGACTGTTAGTGGTTTCACACCATTCATCCATGTATTTTTTGGTTTTGCTTGTTTTGTATTTTTTTTGTGTTTTTGCATGGTACTGATGACCTGCGCCGAGCAGTTATGGAGCTATTATTACCTCCCCATGGGGAGAGCTCGACATTGGCGACCTGCGATGGTGCCGCTAGCCAGGCGGTGGGAACCCATCATGAGTGCGGCACCCCTAATCTACCAACTGATGGTGCTGAGGCGAGAGCTACAGGAATTCCCTGCAGCGATGGTAAACTGGAGACCCTACTCAGACATGGTCGATGCCGACCAGCCGTGGGTTCTAGCAAGTCGTGCCCGGTTCGGACGTGAACTGTGGATGCACTGCCTGAATGAAATCGAGCCGCTCCGGCTACGATTGGTTATGAGAACCTTAGGACTGGCTCAGGAATGGGTGGATACGGCTGCGCCACCTCGTGTCGGGAGAAAGACGCGAGGACCGGCGACCTGCATTGACTGGCGCGTGCGGTTCCCTGAACAGTACGAAGACTGGCAACGGGGTGGCACGATTGTAGAATCGCAGGCGCGGGACAGCGAAGACTATTTGCGTCTATATAGGACAAAGTACGCAGAACGGTTCCAACCCCGGGGACTTGTGGAGGTAGGTTTCCCCTTTTCTCTTCTCTTCTTCCTCCTTTCCTTGGTTTTCTGGTGAAAATGCTGACTTGTAAGGCCGCAGGATGTCCGGGATGCCATGATAGCGAATTTACGAACTCGCTTGGCAGAGATGGAACAACAGTTGGGCGATGCCCGCGGAGCTACGAGCGCCTTGGTAGGTGTACAGTACATTCCTAATTAATCCCCAGATTCCAGATGTTGGCTGCTAATTCACATGGTCGTAGCATGCCCAGATTGGCGCGGCTTCCCCAGCGATGGGAGTAGGTGGTGCCTCTTCCAGCTTGTGGATTCCCACCTCAGAACTTGACTCGCTTCATGAGCAACTTGCTCACGCCACGCAGCGTGCTGCGGAGGCAGAAGGAATGCTCCGTATACAGGTAAAAGTTTCAGCGTTGAGTTTTCTTTGTTTACGCCTTATCGCGTATCTGAGATGGTACACTCGGCAGGAAAAGGAGACGGAAGGAGCGCTTGCCCAAGCTGCGCAGAAGGAGGCTAGGATAGCAGAACTGGAGAGGGAACTGCGGCGTCATCCTGATGACGACTCATCCAGGGATGCTATGGAACTGAGGATCACTCTCCAATTGGAGAGGGAAGACCGTGAGAGAGAACGGGCAGAGAGGGAAAGAGACGCAGAGAGAGAAAGAGCCAACAGTTTGGCTGAAAGGGAGGAGCGAAGGGCCATGGAGGCCCAACTATTCGAACTCCGAATCGGCCTTGGTCTTGCTGAACAGTGGCTGAGAGATGGTGAGGAGCGCTACCGAAAAGCACGAGAGCGTGGCTTTCGTGTTGGCAGCTTCTCTGCTGCTTCCGTGGATCAACGCCGGGATGTGGGAATAGGAAGAGGAGTACAGAGCGGCAGGAGTACCGCTTTTCGTAGTTGGGTAGCACCTTTGAGAGTGTTTTGCCCGGAGAGTAGTGGGACGAGTAATGCAGAGAGAGAGGGCGGGACTTGATGTAAAATTTTTTGGTTTTTGGAATAAAACGCAAGGTTTGGTTTGTTTGTTTTTCACCTTTGCTTCAGTTACCTGAATCCCTGCACATATCACTGAAACAAACAAATCAGAATTTCTGTTCTGACTTGGCCCCTTGCTCAATAAGCAAATGGTCACTGTGACTGTCCTTGATAACTGGTCAAGGGGCCAAGCCTTTATTTAATGAAGGCAAGGGAAAGATGCGGTGATGATAAATGCGACAGGCAAGCACACGAATGCAAGCGGTATTTAAAAGTGAGATGCTGCACGCAAATGTAATCATGCAAAATTGATTTGTTTTCTTTTTTTATATTTGATATTTTTTTTTGTTTCATCATAAAAAGATTTTTTTGTTTGCAAATATGTACATTTCTCTTTTCCATTTTTTTTTTTTTTGCTTTTATCATTTCAATTTTTTTATTGCTAACGCCCGGCAAGCACCCAAATGGCACCTAACCTACGTGAGACAGGGGTTTCTTACTAACCTCCCAGGTATCCTAAGTGCACATCTAGGTTGATTTGGGCCTCTAGACCCCTCGAATGATGATCCCGCCGGCTAAGACTTACCCTGATGACAATACCGTCATGCCATGCTTAGGCTCCCAGTTGCTTCCGACCACAGGGATTCACCCAAAAGGTGTTTGAGGTAAAAGATTTGCCCGACCCGGGTCTGTTTCCTCACAACTCTAGATGGTATATGATGGAACACCCTGGAACCCTAACGGCCAACCGCGCGACGCTGACCCGGAATCAGACGCCGTCGCACCCATAGGTGACGCGCTTGCATTGGCCTAAGCCCGAGGTTAAACAAGAAGACATCAAGGTGGTAAACAGGGGTCTTGACCAGCCAGAAACACGGAGACTCCTTCGCGGCGATAGCTTTTACTTTTCAAAGTAGGCAACCAAAATGTGTATATAAGGTCGCAGACCCTGGGCAGTTTTCACCTTTCAGAAACTCCATCGAACCTTCATCTTTAGAGGGAGAAGGAAGAGTGTAGGGGATAAACCTCCTGAGAGGACCGGCAAAGCCGTTAATCCGGCGAGCGAATAAGGGCCCATTAACTCTTTCCTTTCGGACAACTTCGGACCAAATCTCGAGCATTTACATTCCACGGCCCCCCTTTGTGGATTCAGACTTTTGCTTTGAGGGTTTCGTTTATCGCACCAGGCACGGTCACGACCAGGCTCTTCTCTTGATTTTGACTTTGTATTTTTTTTGTGAGGGAGATATAGTCGTTTGACGTTTGTGGGCTCCCTTTTCGTATGCCTGCGGGGACACTGCCCTCTTCTCGTGCTCTGATCGATGCTCGAGGAAATGGATCCTACTCTTGTCCTTGGGGTTTGAGTTTCGGTTTCTCATGCTCAGCGTTTTAAGGGCGCCGACTGTCTCATTTGGTCGAAGAGAAAAGAATAAAGAATACAGCTTCCGGAGATCTTCTGGGTGGGGCCCCACCGTAGGTGATGCTACCGACTTTTTTGAATAAAATACATAAGTGAGCAAATGTTAGCTTCCTTCGAACGAGCATAGGCCGACGTGGCCGGACAGGGATCTCCATGGTTCTGGCAAACCAAGACCCGGTGCCTACCAAGCCTTAATGGGCCCTATTCTAACATGAAGGTTAGATGCAGGGACTTAACTACATGGTGACTGCCAGGCATCGGCGTTTTGAATTTTTCATATTTTTAGTGGTTTTCAATATTTCTTTGTTTTTGATGTTTTTTATCTTTTCATCATTTTTTTTTGTGTTTTGTGCTAAGGGTAATATTTCTTAAGATAAAGCCCATTCCAAGGGTGGGATAACTCTGTCCCTTCAGCGTTGACTAGCTTGTAGGCGTTGCCAGGGTACACGGCTTGAATTACAAATGGTCCTTCCCAATTGGGTTGGAGCTTAGAACGCGGCCCTCCAGGTTTGACAAAAATTCTTTTTACGACCATCTCACCGACTTTGAATTTTCTCTCAACGACTTTCTTTTGGTAAAAGCGAGCGAGTCTATTTTGATACACACGCGCGTGTTGGGCAGCGGCCAGTCGCTTCTCATCCAAGAGTTCCAACTGGGCGAGGAGTGAATTACGACGATCGTCGAGGGGAAATTCCTCGTCCAATTGTACCCTGAGAGAAGGGATTAGAGTCTCGTACGGGACTACCGCTTCCATACCATAAGTGAGGGCAAATGGAGTCTGCCCGGTGGGGGTACGGATTGAAGTGCGATAGGCCCATAGGGCTTCAATAAGCTTTTCTGGCCAGTCTGAAAACTTACTAGACTCGCAGGTTTTTTTAATGATTTTGAGCAATGTTTTATTGGTGGCCTCCGCTTGGCCGTTACCTTGTGGGTAATAAGGCGATGAATGATGCAATGCAATTGCGTACCTTTTGCAGAGGTCCCGTAGGTCCTGAGAAATGAATTGTGGCCCATTGTCGGTGACGATCGTGCTTGGGATGCCGAATCTGGCGAGGATGTTCTTCATGATGAACTTGCAGACTGTTGACGCCTTGATTTCCGCGTAAGCTTCGGCTTCGGCCCATTTGGTGAAGTATTCCGTCGCAGTAAGGATGAAAGATTTCTGCTTGGTGAGGGAATTGGGATCACCTAGGGGACCAATGATGTCGAATGCCCACATGGAGAAAGGCCATGGGGAGGATATTGGATGAAGTGAGGAAGATGGTGAATGGATTTTATCGGCGTGAAGTTGACACTTGACACACCTACGGACATAGATGGCACAATCTTCTTCCATGGTGGGCCAATAAAAGCCTTGACGAATGATCTTCTTGGCGAGCATCTGACTATTCACGTGGCCACCGCACACACCCGAGTGCGTCTCTTCTACACATTTCCAAACCTCATCGTCACCAAGACATCTTAACAGAATACCAGTAAGGCTCCTCCTATAGAGTAGACCTCCAACCAATGTGTATTTCTGAGCCACCCTTCTTATGGCTTTCTTGTCCTCTGCGGTGGCCTCTTCAGGATAAGACTGATCTTGGCAGTATTTGACAATTTCATAGAACCATGGTTTCTCTTCATCAGCGAGTTCTTCTTCGGCCTCTGCCAACATGATTTCCCTCTTCTCAAGGATATCTTCCTGCAGGATCTTCCTTGCTATCCTGTCTTTGATATTTACGTAGGAAGCATCATCGATTGCAGGGGCGTGAAGTTTGTAGATGGAAATGGACTTAAACCATCTTCCTAGAGGGAACCTTATGGATGATGCCAACGAGGCGAGGGCATCGGCGAGAATATTCTGATGACGAGGGATATGAACAAAGATCAGTTTTGTGAATAGTTTGGCAAAGGCAGCAGTGAGTTCTTGGTATGGCTTGAGTTTGGGATCGCGAGTGCGATACTTAGTGAGCACCTGGCGAAGGATGAGCTGACTGTCACCTACAACTCGCAACTCAGTGATACGTAAAGAATGAGCGAGTCCTAGGCCAGCTAGAAGGGCTTCATATTCGGCTATATTGTTGGTAACTGGAAATTTGAGCTGGTATGCCAATGGGAATGTGAGGCCTTCCGGTGACAGGAGGGCGACGCCGATTCCTTTCCCTTGAGAATTCAGAGCTCCATCAAAATATAGTGTCCACATTGGCTTATCTGATTGGTTGATGGACATTAGTTCCTCATCTGGAAACTCTGATTGGACGGGATCGAACTTGGGAAGAGGATGGTGAGCGAGATGCTCGGCTATGGCATAGCCTTTAATTGCCTTTTGCTGGACGTAGGTGATGTCGAACTGAGAGAGAAAACTTTGCCAGCGAGCTAGCCTATCCGTAAGGACGGCTTTCTCCAGAAGAAATTTGATAGGATTCATTCGAGCAATTAAATGGACCTCATGAGCCAAGAAGTAGTATTTCAATTTCTGCACTACCCAAACGAGGGCAGCACATGTTTTCTCCATGATGGTGTACTTCTGCTCACAGGGATTGAGAAGTTTGGACAAGTAATAGGTTGCCCGTTCCTTGCCTTCTTCATCAGCTTGTGCGAGGACGGCTCCCACGGAGTCATCCAAGACTGAGACGTAAAGGATCAGAGGTTTTTCTGGTTTAGGTGGAATGAGAACGGGTGGACTAGCCAGATATTCCTTCAACCCTTCAAAAGCTTTCTGACATTTAGAATTCCAGTGGAATTCTACTCCTGGCTTGGTCAACTCGTAGAGAGGTCTACACCTTTGTGAATGTTGGGACACAAATCGACGAATAAACTGCAACCTCCCGATTAAACCTCGGACTTCCCTCAAATTCTTGAGAGGCGGCATATCCCTGATAGCCTTGGCTTTGTCGGGATCAATCTCGATCCCTCTTTTACTCACAATGAACCCCAACAATTTACCTGATGACACACCAAACACACACTTTTTCGGGTTCATTTTCAATTGGAACTCTCTGGACCTTTGCAAGACCTTAGCCAAAACTTCTGGATGTTCCATCCTGGTCCTTGATTTCACCAATAAGTCATCCACATACACTTCCAGATATATGTGCATCATGTCATGAAATATGGCCATCATCGCTCTTTGGTAAGTAGCTCCAGCATTCTTTAACCCAAACGGCATGACCACGTAGCAATATGTTCCCCAAGGGGTAGTGAATGACGTCTTTTCCTGATCCTCTTCTGCCAAACGAATTTGATTGTATCCTGAAAATCCATCCATGAAAGAGAGGGTTTCGTAGCCTGCCGTGTTATCAATCAACACATCAATGTGAGGCAAGGGAAAATCATCCTTTGGACACGCGCGGTTAAGGTCCCGGAAGTCGATGCAAATCCTGACTTTCCCATCTTTTTTCATGACCGGGACAATGTTCGCCACCCATTGAGGATAAAGGACGACTCTAATGAACTTGGCTTTGTAGAGCTTATCGACCTCTTCCTTCATTTTCAAAGCCATCAAAGGGTGGAAACGCCTTAACCTTTGTTTTACCGAGATGGACCCTGGTTTTAGGGTTAAACGGTGTTCGACCAAGGTTGAATCCAGACCCGGCATATCCTCGTAGCTCCATGCAAACGTGTCCTTATATTCCTTGAGAACCTCAATTAATGCCTCTTCTTCCGAGGGTGGTAGGTTGTCACTTATGAGGATGATCCTAGGGTCTTCTTCAGTTCCCAAGTTGACTTCTTTGGTGGATTCTTCTACGGCGGTTGACGGCTCGTCGAATCTCCTCATTCCACTAGCGTATGCGCCCGCCACATCCTCATATTCTTCACCCTCATCTTCAGTGGGGCATTCTTCATTCGTGATCTCGTAGACTCCATACCCTTCATCAGATGCACAGTCGCCCTCGCATTCTATTTCGGGTAGCTGGATGGGATTTTCTAACAACTGGGGGATGGCAAGAAGGGCCTGACACCTGGCGGCCAAATCCAGAAGGAATCGACGAGGGATCTGCCTACCCTTGGATTTCTTCCTAGGTACTACCCTTGGCCTATCATTCCTAGATTGACTGACAATATTTACAGAAGAAGAGGAAGATGAGGAGGATGGTGTAGAATGTACAGGAGAAGACCCCTCAGAGGAGGGGTAGAAAAGGTCGCTCATCGGACCTTGGACGGGTGGCCCGCAAGGCGGTACGCACCCGTGGGAGATGTAGGAGGTTTCCTCAACGAAGATGTGTTGTTGGGGAGTTTGAAATTTGACGTTTTTTTTTTTCGTTTTCAGTTTTAATGACAAAGCAGTGAAAAGAGATTGGAGGAGAGAAAAAAGTGGTTATGGCTAGAGGATTGTGAGGCTCATAGAGCAGATCATGGTTGAAGACCTGGCGCGGGTTGAAAAGCCCGCGTAGGTATGTAAGCAAAGAAGGGGACCTGGGAAGATCATCAGACAGTTGTCTGGCCCAGGAAGAAGATATCAGCAAAGGCTGAGACGAGTGGATGGAGAAGATGGCGGCTAATGAGCCGTCGACAGCAATGTTGAGGACGGATGAAGATCCGCCGATGACAGAGTCCTTCTGGCGAGGACGAGGATAGTTTGGAACCTTGGCAAGAGTGGTAATATTCTCTGGTATTTCGGAAATCAATGGTGGTCCTTCAAGCTGTGGAGATGAGAACATCCTTTCCAGTGCAACAGAAATGTCCCATATGTCGAACCATTTGTCCCATTCGCATTCCGGATCTTTGATCTTGCCTCTTTTGGTGATCCTCGGACATTTTTCAGCCAAATATACAGCATGTGATCCCCCATATGCTTCCCGCGGGTAATCTCCCATCTGAACAACGGGTCCTCTGCTGAAGTGGTTTGATAGAGTCCACGTGAGGGGCTTCCAATCTGCTTTGAACGGTCCTTTGAAGCCTAGGCCAAACCTGCGGTTCGGCCTGATTTCCTTTGGCGGTTTGAGCATACCCTGTAACTGTGCGCCCAGACCTTTTCCCTGTTGGTAGCCGATGTTCCTCATAATCTCCCAACCTTTGAAATGAAGAGGGAGACATGATGTTGTGGTTGCCCTGACCGGCTCCTTTGGTGCTAGTGGAATGCGAGATGGATCACGTACGTCCAGCAGTGACAATATGGGCCGATGAGACGGCCAAACAGATGGCAGAGAGGTGTTGATAGCATCCACTGTGTGAAGGACAGGTGTACTGACCACTTTAATAATTCTCCCATTGTAAGGAAACTTCAGGCATTGATGGTTGGTGGAAGGCACAGCGTCCATGGCTTCGATGTAAGGGCGACCCAGTATAGCCTTGAATGTGGGGTCCATGTCGAGGACATGGAATTCCGTGGGGATTGACATGGGGCCTAGTTCTGCCTTCAGAATAATCATCCCCTGCGGCGGCCTTTTGCTATTGTCATAAGCCGTGACCGTGATCGAGGAAGGTCTTATTTGTTCCTCGTCGATCGCACACAACTGAAGAGTGCTCATGGAGATCACATTTATGGACGCACCCGTGTCCACAAGACACTGGTTTATGGATACCCCATTAATTTTTATTGAAATGCACAGTGCATATTTCCGAGCCTCCTTGGGAGCGAGCTCGTAGTTGTGGAACATGATGGCCGGTTGTGTGTCTGTTGGGGTCAGGACGGTTGAAATCTTCTCCACGGGGAGGTCTTCATTAACCATGACTTTTTGAAGATATTCCATCAAGGCCGCCTGGTGGGATGTGGATCTTTGAAGAAGCTCCAGGATGGAGATCCGAGCAGGCGTCTTGTCCAGGTGTTTCAATAGATCATACTGTGTTCCAGGGATAGCTTTTTCTGGTTGTTCTCCGTCATCCTTCTCTGGCTGAGATTGCTCAAGATTCTGACTGTTATGGGGGAAAACTCTGTGGAAAATCCTTCCACTCCGGAGCACCATTGCATGCGGCTTTTGTACCTCTGTGGGGGTAGCAGTGGGTCTTAGCAGGGGTTTGAGGGGTAGTAGTGGAGGAATGGTTGATGGAGCAGGGGTGATGACGGGAGCAGGGATTCTGATGAGGGGTTTGTTAGGTGGAGGCATGGTTGATGGAGCAGGGGTGATGACGGGAGCAGGGATTCTGATGAGGGGTTTGTTAGGTGGAGGCATGGTGGAGGTAGAGGGGATATCGCGCGGATCATGAAGGATAAGGGGTCTGGAAGGTGGAGGTGGAGACGGAGTAGAAGTGGGTAAGGTTTGAAACGGGTAATGGTTTTGAGGTGGATGGTGGGTGATGAGTGGTTTTGAAGGCATTAGTGGTGATGTGGTGGAAAAAGACGGGGTTATGTATGGTTGACGGATGATAAGGGGTTTAGAAGGTGTAGGGGTAAATGTGGTAGAGGTGGATGGTAAAGCGGGGGAGTGAGAGAAGATGAGAGGGTGTGAAGGTGTAGTGGAGAGTGTCGGTTGATAGGAGGTCGGGGTGCGGATGAGAGGGCGTAATGGTAGTGGAAATGGTGAAGGCGATACCGATGCAGGTTGATGAGAGAGAGGTGCTACCCGGGCAAGGTGAGGGGGTTGCATGACGATAGGGTTGGAGGTATAAAGAATGGAGGTACTTTCCTGGTGCCACACCTGCTCTCTCCCGACTTCCGGGAAGGAGGAGATGGGGTTAACCTGATGATTGGGCTGTTGGTGCTCCGGTAATGGATTCTGGATTATACCCATGTCGGGATGTTGTTGTGGGGCCTGCTGAGGCTGCTGTTGTTGTTGTGGTTGCTGTTGCTGTTGCTGTTGCTGTTGTAACTGCTGCTGTGGCCTTTGAGGAGGTCTCCTAGCCTTGAGAGCGGCGACGTATCGTCTCATCTCATCCCAATCTATTTGATGTTCATCGTTCATATCATGTATGTAATCTTTGAAATGGAAGCAGTAATCTACTGTGTGTCCCGGCTGCCTGTGGTAAACACAGTATTTGGAGGTATCAACATTGGGGGGCCACATGAGCCTTTCTCTGGGTAAGGCGAGTTGGTTTGATGCCATGAGGGCATTAAAAATGTCTGTTAAAGTTTCTGGCAATGGTGGATAGTAGGCTCTCTTGGGACCGAGCGGCCTCCTTTGTTGCTGTTGGGGAGCATAGTTCCCCGGGGGTGGAACTTGGTTGTACTGAAGCGGTGGTTGTTGTTGCTGAGGTTGTGGTTGTTGTTGCTGGGGTTGGCGTAATGGAGGCATATTATCCTGGGGTGGAGGACGAAGAGGGAAAGGACCTGGTTGAAGGGGAAGTCGGGGCATTTGTGGAGGCCTTGGGTTGACTGCATAGTTGGCATTGTTGACCGCACTGACCTGCTCATTTGTCACGACCCCTTCTGTGGCTCCGCCCGGGACACCAGCGCCTGTCTTTCTGACCACTTTGGGCTTCGGTGACTCAAACATGTTCATGATGGGGGAGTCTTTTAGCTGGGTTTGGATGTATCGGGCCCTTTCATAGAGTTCCTCCATCGTAGTAAGTTTATTCATGGCCAGGACGTGTCTGAACTGTGGGGTTGCATTAGACACAATCATCTTCACTTGTTCGGGCTCAGAGAGGGTATCCCTTATTCTTTCCGCCAGAGACCTCCATCTATCAGCATATCGGATAAAATCCTCGTCGGGTTTCATCTTTTCGGCCACTAGGTCGGTAATGGAGAGTGAGGGACCGACCCTATCCCTATATTTCTGCAAGAACCTTCTCTGAACTACTTCAAAATTCTCGGCCTCGCGGGGCTCCAGAGAATAGAACCACTCAAGCGCGGGACCATCCAATGATCTCCGAAAGAGGTACGCCAGGGACCTCTGATCATTTTGCCAATAGGAGGACTCATACATGAAGTCCTTGAGGTGAATGAAGGGGTTGCCGGTACCGTTGTATCTGCGGTACGTGGGCATTTCGGAAGGAGGAAGATGAATGACAGGGAGGATTGGCAAAGCAACCTCCGGGGTGGCTTTCACGTCCACCATCCTTCTTAGATTTTGAAACTGCTCGTCCATGCGGTTGAACCTATTGAGGAGCGATTGGGCGAGCTCCTCTGGGGGTGAAGGTGGCACTTGCCACTGGGGGAGAAACTGTCTCCCGGAGACTTGAGGGGGAAACCCGGAATGAGAGGGAACTGTCGGACCACCGACAGTTGGCCCTGGCTGAAACGGTGTGTGAGGAACACCGGGAGTTTGAGATTGTGACGGGAATTGGAATGAGGGAGGTTGTTGGCTCGCTTGACCTTGAAGCGAGGGAGACTGGATGGCTTGCGCCAATGAAGGAGATGGAATGGCCTGCACGGACTCGTGGAGTGGTGCGATAGCCGGAGTTGACTCCTGGGGCGTGGGGGAAACAGATTTCCCCTTTAGAATGGCCTGGAAGGCCCGGAGCTGTTCAGAGGTAAGCTCCGTGTTGGCGAGGACGCCCAGTAAGGAAGTGATATCCTGTGGCGGGGACGTGTCCCCGGCGATAACCTGCACCTCATGCGAGGGGTCATGAGAAGGACCCGAGTCCATAGCATAGACTCGCGGGTCGGCTGTCAAACCACGGCTAGGGTGGTTCTCCTCGGAAGACTCGTGAGACATGCTCACAGTTCTCCCAGAACGCAAAAACATACACTAGCAAGTAGGTAGCAGAGATTATCAAACAAGTGGATGCCTTTACGCCCTTTTTTTTGTTTTGATTTTGATGATTTTTTTTGTGTGTTTTTAGCGAGATCCGAAGTTCACACAAGATAGGGACCCTAGTTTATTTTTGTTTCACCGCCGTGTCAGCTAGGGTCTCTCGTCTCACCACGAATGAAATGACTAACTTCGGGGAACTTCAATGGTACAACCAGCCCAGTGAACGAAGAGGAGATTCTTCGATGTCGGGGACTTACGGAGGTCCCAGTGTAGGAGATTCTAGTCCGTTGAGAGGAATTCCCAAACGGAGAGTCCTTCCTTCACCGGGAAAGGGTGATCCTCAAAAAAATGAAAAAAAAGATAGAAAAGAGGAATGGATGTATGCAATGAAATGCTGACAGATATATGGAGTGGGAAAACAACAGAAATAACAAACATATAATAAACAAAGAACCAATCAGAACTGACGGTGCTGCCGTGAGCACAACGGGGGCGCGCGTGGGCGCCAAGGTGGAGAGGCACGGGTGGTGCCGAACTTGCAAGGGTAGCCGAGAGGAAGCAGTAGAGGTCCCACCGTGATCGCCAATCTGTGAGCGACGTCACGCGGTTCCGGGAAGAGCGGGGAAGAGGAAGAAGCGGAGAGCGCGCGGGCTCCTTCTTTTTTTGTTTGTTTTGTTTGCTGCACAGAAATGAGAGAAAAGAGAGAAGGGGCCACCACGGGAGATTGCTCCGGCGGGGCGAGCGGGACAAGTGTGATATAGCAAAATATGGGGGTTAAACGGCCATAGCGGGAAGTGACTCGCCGCGGCCTCGGGGGGACGGGAATGGTGCAAAAATTAAGTAACAAGAATTGAAACGGCCATTGGGGAAGTGACTCGCCGCGGCCTCGAGAATATGAGCAGATAATAAGATGACAGAATATGAAGAGGATACAAAGAGCGGGAATTTAAACGGCCATTGGGGAAGTGACTCGCCGCGGCCTCGATGATAAGAGCAGAATATAACAGAATATAAAGAGAATGTAAGAACGAAAATTTAAACGGCCATTGGGGATGTGACTCGCCGCGGCCTCGATGATATAAGCAGAATATAACAAAACATAAAGAGATTATAGGAATAGAAATTTAAACGGCCATTGGGGAAGTGACTCGCCGCGGCCTCGATGATATAAGCAGAATATAACAAAATATAAAGAGAATATAGGAAACAGAAATTTAAACGGCCATTGGGGAAGTGACTCGCCGCGGCCTCGATGACAAGATGTGATCGCCAGGGGCCAAAAGACCCCAAAATAAGAAGGTGATCGCGCCTACCTCAAGAGCGGGAGATGGCGGGTTACTTCTTCCTCTCCTTCCGGCCGGCCGACGGAGAGGGCTTTCCTCGGGTACCCTTGCAAAACAACGACAAATAAATGACAAGTGGATTAGAAAGATGGAGGTGTAGTATTCAAATCCTTGCGGTAAAAATAACGAAATGATGGCAAGACACACACCTGGTTGGTGTTATCTTTTAAACCCCTCTCGGACTCGAGTAGGAGGAAAATGAGATGATGGATGCAAGAAGTATAAGAGAAGAGGCGCCCTTGTAAAGGGGGATAGAGGATGCAATATGATGAATGTAAAGAACTATGGAGAAAAAGGGGAAGAAAAGGCTTATTGGATGAGCCGAGGGTGAAATCCGGCGGAGCTCCGGCAGCGTGGGGACGACGTGGAAGTGCGGTGGATGAAGACGACCTTCCTCTCGCGAGCGTGGGCACCCGAGAAGCCGGCAGAACCACCACCTACAAAAGACCCGACGGGTTAGAAAATGATTCCGTAGCCTCTGGGCTCCGGCAGCCTATCGGATCACTTAGAAGCTCTCTTAGAACTGAGGGGGTGGGCCTCTATTTATAGAGCTCCGGAGGGTGGAGGCGTCCAGGACCCTGGACACCTCCATCAGGGTCGAAATAATATTTTATTCTATTTTTATTGATTTTTTTGGAATACTTTTGTGGGGGCGTCCAGGGCCCCGGACGCCTCTACCATGTCCACCGAAAACCGACGACGGCCGCACGCGGTTTGGCACAGCGCGTGGTTTTGTGAGCGGCGCCTCGTGATTCAGAAATGGGCGCGTCCAGCTGACCGGACGTCTCTATATTTTGGATTTTTTCACACACGACAAACCGTCGTTCGGTGGGCGGCGCCCGTGAGGGAGTTCATGGAGGCGTCCAGGGGCCTGGACGCCTCCAAAATTATATTATTTTTTATTTTTTCTTTTGTCTTTTATGCCAAGGCTGGCATTTTTATTTTTTATTTGTTTTTATGGAGGCGTCCAGGGGTCTGGACGCCTCCATTAATATATATTTTATTATTTTTTGTTTTTTTGTATGCCAACTGGCATTTTATATGTTTTTTATATTTTGTTTTTATGGAGGCGTCCAGGGGCCTGGACGCCTCTATTAATTTATTATTATTATTTTTTATTTTATTTTTTATTTAATTTTGGATCCTGAAAAAAATAAATAAAAAAAATAAAATCATGGGGGCGTCCAGGGTGCTGGACGCCCCCATTAAGACCCACCCGGGTCCTTGGATCTGGCGTCGGCGGTCGCCCGGTAGACCCCCTTTCTGATTCCGGAAGCTTCCGATGCGTTTGACTGGTATTGATGTCGTCCGAATGCCGTGACGAGACGATTCCGGATGCCGAAAAAGGGCGGAAGAAGACTCAAGAAAAGGAAGCACTCAAGTGATTCGAAATGCGTAAGCCTTCGCGGGGCGTCGTATAGTAATATGAAACTTTCTCAGGAGACGTCAGGAATGGCGTGTCTACATTAATTAGGCTACAGAAATCCCGCTCTCCACATTCAATACATATGTCACAATTTTTTATCATCCTTTTTGTTGCATTCTTTTCCAAGATATGAATGACAAAAGGAGTGGTAAAAAGTATCACGCTGTAATGTTGCTCTGTCTATCTGTGTGTGTGTGTGTGCGCCTTGCTATATGAGAGAGAGAGAGAGAGAGAGAGAGAGAGAGAGAGAGGAGGAGGAGGAGGAAGAGGAGGAGGAGAAGAAGAAGTGCCGGGAACTAGAGGGTTTTAAATTAAGATTTTTGAGGGCATTTTCATCATTTTGCATCACTTAGGTCAAATGACTAAGTTGCACTCTAATTACTTGTTCAGGTGGCATCTCTAATTGTCTTGACCTCTCTCCCTTTTCCTACTACTGTATTGAAGGCTGACATGCTACTCTTTTGTATGTTTGTAGGTACACTTGTGAGGGGCTTCGGCCACCTATGGTAAGATTGCCACCAAGCAACTTATGACATGACTTACTCTAACCCCAGTATGATACTTTTCACTTGAGGTCCCTATAAATCTACATAGTTTTTCTTTAGAGATGCTTCATAATTTATAGTTCAAGCCCCACGCAAAGTAACATAGTAATCTTTTTTACTTTTCGATGTTAGCCTAATCATTCCTTATTACCCAACTTGTCAAGTTACCATGCATCATCGTGTTGCTAATGGTGGAAACCTTGAATATGGCCTCGGCCTACAAGGTCAAGTACCCAAAGCCATTCATTGATGACTGCTTATAGTAATTCTAAGGCACCACCCACCTCTTTGTGAGGTTTGCAGGTTGATGTGACACCACCTATGGACCTATTTTGCAAGCATTCAAGTTTGAGCAGCGGACTCACACTAGCGAGCTCACCCGTATGGCGCACACTAGTGTCCGATGGCGACTAGGCGATGTTGGAGAGGGTCCGAGGCGGGACCTTGAAGCTCCAATGGTTGGCTAGCTTGGGGAGAATCCCAAATGGGCCTAAGATGCCCAAATCATGGGCGGCCAACACACCAAGGGTGTGGGTTAAGTGGATGCTCTCACAACTCGCCCGCGGTGGTCACTCAATTTGGGTAGCAATTTAAAATCGGACACTCTCTTACCGCCGACGGAGTAACTATAGCAATACTAAGTTAAGCAAGTCCATTACAGCAATGAGAGATGTTCAGGAGCTCACCTAGCCGGCGTGAAGACGCCGACTCCGGCCGGAGACGGGGGCGAGCGGGGAGGCGAGGGTATGCACCCGCACGCCGCGTCGGTGTCGCTTCAACCTGAAATGGAAAGATTACACCACTACACCTCTCGCAGGAGGGGTGATCTTGGGGTGGAGATTAATCTTATTACATCCAATACTACCTCCACGCAGGGAGGGGCCTTCAGCCGGCCAAGCGGGGTGGGGACTTATGCTAAGGAAACCCGATTTGTCGATCTCCGCCGGTTCTGCCAACCTTCAGAATTGTTGGACAGGGGGCCGGTAATGTCACTGCCACAAATTCCACAGAGCTCAGATCTTGACGAAACCTGCGCCAAAAGTTTCCCAACTGACAGAGGATGATGCCTGAATTTTTTGGGAAGCTCTGGACCTCGGGGCTGATCGGACCGGCGACTGGAGCAGGACAGCAACACTCTGCTTCGGACTGATGCAGAACTGATGCAGTGGATTGCAGAAGGCGCTGCGGTCGCTCCCGAACTTCAAATTGAACGAAACTGGCGGTGACGCGATCTTGGTCGGAGTAGCTTCGAGCAGAAGTTGACGGGGCCACAATCCGAGGTCGGAGATGAGAATGGTGGCCAGATAAATGAAGATAGGTCAAACCTGAGTCCACTGGTGGCAGACTGCACACTCCAACGAAATAATTCAGAACAAATAGCTTGGGCAGGCGATTGGCGTCGTTCTTTCTGCTACTGATGGAGAACTAGACGAAGAAGAATTTTGTAGAAGGAAGTGTGCTCGAATTCCTCCAAGGTTGACCGCAGAACAGCTTCCAAGATCGCTCTGGTCTTCAGTCTGGGACAGATTGCGCAGTCGTTGAAGATGACGCTCCTCCGAACAACTCCGAACTCGGAAGCCGGCGAGACCACCACCGTTGGAAAGCTATCTCGATGACGATTCCAGCAATGTAGGCCTTGCCACCTGAATCTTTGAGAGACGGTCGTGGCTGCCTCTGCAAGTCGCTGCAACTCTGCTGCCTGAAACATAGGCTGAATGAGAAGAAGATGAGGGGGTGGGGAAGGGGATGGCCAAGAGAGTAAGAGGTGGAGGGTGAACTTGGCTGGTATGGGGAAGGGGGGCTGCGACTTTGGGTGGTTTGAGAGGTGGGGAGATGGAAGGGCACTGCCCTAGGGAGAGGGAAATTTGAATTTGGGCTTAGGGAAGAGCCCCTTCAACCTTGGGGAGAGGAATGGGTGCTTAGGAAGTGGTGTTGGGTAGTTGGGGGTTGGGAGGTGGGGTGTGGATTGGAGGATGCCACCTTGGGTTGGGGGGGAGTTAAATGAGTGTATGGGGAAGGGGAGAGGTCTTAATGAGGGGTGAATGGGGAGGAGAGAGAAAATTCCGAAAATTGGGGTGGAGGGAGAGAGAGAGAGAGAGGGGGGGACCCCTTAGAGAGTGAGAGAGAGAGAGATCTAGTGGGATTTGGAAGTGGATTTCAATTTTCATTCAATTGTTCATTACTTCAAAATGAGGGGAATGGGGTTCTATATATAGGCAACCCACATTTCTACAAAAGTCCCTGACATTTGACTCAATGACAAATAACTGAAGGGATAGGGGTGCCCTTGGGCCAAGCCCAATGAATTGGGCCCAATAGCCTAACAAACCAACCTAATGACACAATACTTAGGAAAATGACTCACTAACCTAGGTACATGACTCAAATAAAGGGAAAATTACATGATATTGACTCAAAGAAAATGTGAAGATTACATGACTAGACTCAAAAATACATGACTAACATAATGGCGCTTGCCGACGAACAATCCGAGTCCGGAGAAAATGTGGAGGGGCAAGGGATGCCCTCATCATACCCCCGGGGTGGGGAAAACTTGACCCCGTCGAGTATGGGTCCACCAGGGAAGTAGTACATCGAACGGCGGCTCTGGGCGATCCACGATCTCCATACTCAACCCGCGACCATAGTCGGGGAACGGCGCTTCAGCTCGACAAAGTGACTCGGTCATACCCTCATGTTGGCGATGGGATCTTGCTTGCCTAGTATTGCCACCGTGTGCTCACGTCGGGCTCTCAGGCTATTTGTGGTGGCACTCCGAGGGTGTCTCTCACAAGGGTAGGTGTAAGTTCGAGGCACTCACTAGGATCCACCGCGGTGCCTTTAGAGCGTGCTGGATCCGCCACATGAGAAATGGGGAGAATCCCAAAACCCTTTTGAAAGTTCAACCCATAAGCTTGGTTGCCAAAGCCACTCGGAACTTGGCAAGGTCCAAGTCCTCGTGCCCTCAGATTGGAGGTGACCCTAAAGTAGAGCCACTCCAAAGCCATCATCGCCAAGTTGTCAACTTGGAACTCAAAGTGGTGCTTAGGAGTTTGTGCTCGTTTCTTGTGAATCCCACCGCTTGTTGCTTGATACTTGCTTGAATGCATATGCCATGTACTATGATGCGGTGTGAGTTGACAATGTATGGTATGCAAAGGGGGTCCAGGACAACCACATATAGACCTATCATGCATTGATGTTATGAAGACTTTGAAGGATTTGGGAGGACCGGGGCATCCATAGGTGTCCCTCTTGTGAGTGAGTGTGATGAATGTTGGAGGACCCGGACATCCATGAATGCTCCTAACATGCTTGAGATTTATGATGAATGATGGTGGACCATTACAACCAAATATTGACCACTCATGTTTTCTTCTTGACATGTGGGTGATATGGATGAATGTACCCGACGGACTAATCATGCCAAGCGGTGTGATGTGCCAAGACATATGAATTCCTTTCCCAAAGATGACTTCCTCATGTGGGATGGTGGGGTGGTCTTTGAGCTTCCACTCAAAAGGGTCGAAGGGATCTAGGTAGGTGGATATAGGGTGGGGCACCTTCTTGATCTCTAGGCGGGTGTTGCCTAAGGTCATGATTCCTATGGTGTAACCTGGGTCATGGATGAGGTGGGCTTGGCCCAACATGATGGGTGGGGGTAGGAAAGGGTGGGTGGTGAATAAGGTGAGTGAGTTACATGGAGATCTAGGCTCCCATAGAAAAGGGTTAAAGGGATCATGGTAAGGGTCACCTTGGTAGGGGTACTCTATGCTCTCAATGTCCTCGAATGGTGAGTCCTCCTCCTCAATAATTGGGCCAAAGTTGCTAATGGGTTGGCCGATCAAAGCACTTGGGATCTCTATGGTTGGGGAGTGGAATAGGATAGGTTCTTCCTCCATTGGAAGAAGGAGGATGATCTCACTAGTAACTTGGCCATTAGTGTAGATGGAAGTGATGGAGCCAATGGTGGGATATGCTAGGCTAATGGTGTTAGTTTCGGACGGTCTCATGGCTAGCATATTGGTCAAGTGAATTTGCCAATGTAGGTAGTTCACTAAGTCTCCCAAATCTTCCACACAATAGGAAGTTTGATAAGTGACATGTGGCTGAATGGGAATGATTTGGGATTGATATCCCATGGGTAGGTGGCATGGTTGTGAACTAGGAATGGTGAAACCTTTCTTGAGCCATTGGAGTATGAACTTACCTATGGTGAGGTTGGGTGTCTCTAGAGGAGCTAGGCTAGAGGTGTGTGAGTTGTTTGGCCTTTGGATGTCCTCTATGTTGGGAGGTGGATCCGGATGGGCATCCTTCTCCACTTAGGTGGGTGTGTGGGTTGCAACTTCTATTGCTAATGGAGTAGGGGGATCTATGGGGGGTGGTTTGGTGATAGCTAGCGTATGACACACCCGGGGTGGTGAACAAGCATGGGCTTGGGTTGGGATAGGAAGGGGAAGTAGAGGAGGCCTAGGTTGGGGAAAGATTGGTGTAGGAAGCGGGAGGTGGGTTGGGTGAGGGATTTTGGGTTGATTTGTTTTGGGAGATGTGTCCCTTTTTGGGGATGATGGTGGGTTTGTGGTGGTGGTCAAGGGGGCTTGTGGGGTATGGGTTTGGTGAGGGGTTTTGGGTTTGGGGGTGGTGGCCATTATGGGCCTCGGTGGATGGGTGGACACGGGGTCCAATTGGGTTTGTGGACATATGGTTGTGGTGGGAATTTGTAGGTAGGGTTCTGGTGTGGTGGTTGGGGTAGGATAGGTGGGAAGTGATGTGGAATGGGGAATTAGGGTCATGGGTTGGCTAGGTGGGGATGAAGGAGTTGAAGTGCTCCTTAGGTCTTGGTGATTTGAGTATGAGGGGGAAACATATCTAGCCCTAAGTTGCTCCTTCATGTCCTTCCAAGTGGTGATGGGTGCTTCCCTTCTAAGTATTCTTAGCCCGACAATTTGCATCCAATAAGTTTGAGCTTGTTTGGTTAGTTGCATTTTGGCGACCCAAGCCATTTTATCCTCGGACATGGGATACCAAGTGAAGTATTGGTCTAATGCTGCTTCCCAATCTAAATATTCTCTAAGAGAGGTTCCATCAAAGGCGGGAACTGGGTGGGGGACCAATCTATCAGCTACCCTTGGGGTGGGCTCATTGTCACCTAATCGGGTAAGTTGGCCTTTTATGCTATCTAGGCGATCAAAGGTATTGTTCATAGCTCCCATGAGGTATTCAACATGACTGTGGAGGTCATGTGTGTTGGTGATGGGTCTCTCTTGGGGTTTTGGACTCATGGAGAGGGACGATGGGCAAGGTTGGTATGAGGTGGCCATACTAGGGGACAAGAGTGATGCACTTGAAGACTCTAAATGCATAGACATTCCCTAGGACCAACTTGATAAAGACAAGTTGTGAACTTACTCTGATACCACTTGATGTGACACCACCTATGGACCTATTTTGCAAGCATTCAAGTTTGAGCAGCGGACTCACACTGGCGAGCTCACCCGTATGGCGCACACTAGTGCCCGATGGCGACTAGGCGATGTTGGAGAGGGTCCGAGGCGGGACCTTGAGGCTCCAATGGTTGGCTAGCTTGGGGAGAACCCCAAATGGGCCTAGGATGCCCAAATCATGGGCGGCCAACACACCAAGGGTGTGGGTTAAGTGGATGCTCTCACAACTCGCCCGCGGTGGTCACTCAATTTGGGTAGCAATTTAAAATCGGACACTCTCTTACCGCCGACGGAGTAACTATAGCAATACTAAGCTAAGCAAGTCCATTACAGCAATGAGAGATGTTCAGGAGCTCACCTAGCCGGCGTGAAGACGCCGACTCCGGCCGGAGATGGGGGCGAGCGGGGAGGTGAGGGTATGCACCCGCACGTCGCGTCGGTGTCGCTTCAACCTGAAATGGAAAGATTATGTAACGACCCGAGAATCCGATTACCGGGAAGGCCCGATAACCCGAGACTCGTACCGCCACCCACGAGCCCGAAGACTCGGAAGGGTTAAAAGGATGGTGTGGAAACTACACAAGCATCACAAATAATTGCAGAAATTAAACAGTTATAATATTAAGCAGGAAATAAATTAACAATTTACATGGTCCACAATACAGAACAACAACAATAACAACAGTCCACGACTAGTACAGTGACAAGAAAGGAAAGTACAGCTACACGGGGCATCCCCCGGCTCTGACCTCTGGCACTACCTCTGGGCACCCGCACCACGCTGCGCTCCTGACGCGCTCCCCGAAGGTGGCGCCTCACCTGAAACACGGTGAAAACACGCAGGGAATGAGTCTCGGAACAAGACTCAGTAGGGATCACTCGAACCCTACCTCGTAAAACGAGAAACCACTACTCTAGCGGTAGGAAAGTACCTCGGAAAGGAAAGCCCTGCACTCTACAGAACTAGACCCTACGGCACGCAAACCGACACACGTGCCATGGTACGAGAAGACCGAAACTCAACGGTCGAACCGCCAAAACCCGAAGGTCGGAAACACACAACTGACAGTCTGTCACTCCGTACTCGACAGGAGTACCACCCACTAGAAGCATAGCCGGTAGCGTCCCCTGACGTCTTACACCGCACCGCAGGTGAACCGCCTGACGTGGTAGGTCCTACCCGAGGCGCAGACACCGTACAAGTAACCACAAACAAGTGACTAGCTGGGGTCACGCCCGTCGACGTGGGTCCAACCGCCCCCAACCACGTGTGCACACACAGACCACGCGTCCCAGGTCTGGCCCTCTGACCGGTTTTCCCCTCAGCCGGACTCTGGCTGCAAGACGTGGGGCCCAACGGTAACCGGTCCACAAACCGTCTCGAAAGGTCGGCCCGTACACCACTCCCTGGTGCGACTAGCACCCGCGTACTAGTAGGCTACGACTAGTGGAGGGTCACTGAAGGAGTAGACTCTCAAGTCAACGGAAAACGACGTCCGAACCCGACAACAGGTGGGAATCACCCCACACACCAGCCCCGTCGCACGGTGACCACGGTCGGAAAAGAAACAGACGCACGGCCCACGGTCAAACGCCTGACCGAGGCAAACGGGACTTCCGGACACCAAAGACACGGTCACGGGACTCCACGGGGTGCCCGGGACGCACGCACGGCCCAAGGGGAACACCCAAAACGAACCAAATCGCGCTAGGGATACCTAGCGCGACAGGGCATGTCGCGCTAGGGCCCCTTAGCGCAACAAGGGATGTCGCGCTATGGCCCCATAGCGCGACACGGACCATCGCGCTAGGGAACCCTAGCGCGACAAGGACGATCGCGCTATGATCCCATAGCGCGACAGGAACCGCCTCCTGTTCATCATCTTCGATGAACGCGCTCGGTCGGGGCAGCGCGACCTCAAGAACGCGCTACTGGAGTATAGCGCGTTCTCAGTCCGCGGCCGAAAACGGTAAGAACGCCCAAAAATTCTAACCACGCCCCCATACCTCCATAGGAGAGGGGGAAAACAAAGGGGAAGACCCCTGGGGACCCCTAGCATGATTCTAGGCCCTCAAAACACGAATCCATGCATTGAATCCATAGATCGGGCGAGCTCTCCCTAAATCATGGAAAAAACCAAAAACACTCAAATGATCCCCTCTCGGCCTCCCCGCGGCCTATAAATCACGGAAAAGAACGGCATGAGGCTAAGGAACGTCACCCTACCTCAATGGAGCGAATGCTCCGCCAGATCGATCACGAATCACGAAGAATGCTCGAAGCTTCACGAACTCCCCACGCTTCCCACGCTCGCCGCACGCCCACGAGATCGTCTCACCGCCGCCCACACGCCCGCGCCGTCGCCCCGCCGCCGTCCGTAGCCGGAGAGGGGCTCGCCGCGTCCGAATGGGAGAGAGGGAGAGAGAGGGGGCTCACGGTCGCGAGAGAGAGGAAGAGGAAGAAGAAAGAGAAAAGGGAAAAAGAAAAGAAAAAGGATTAGGCTTTATAGAAAATCTGAATTTTTGGAAAAATACCAAAAAATAGAAAAATACGTTTCCGGAATCCTCGGAACGCACCGATCGCAACGGTACCACTCGTGCCCGGGTGAACTGCCCGGTTCGCCCGCAACGAGCTTCCGAAGGAAAATCCGAAACACACACCGGGAATCGGAAAACACGCGGGGAAAAGCCGCGGAACGCCTCCGGGCCTCCGAAACGACTCCGGATCGCGCCGATCCGAACACGAAAGATGTCCGAAACGAAATTTCGGACACAACAGAGCCGGACACTCCGAAAACCAGATCCGGGACCCACGAAGAAGGATCCGAAAGGTCCGGGATATTACAGCCCTCCCCCCTTAAGGAATTTCGTTCTCGAAATTGAGAACAACCAAAGGGGAAAGAAGAGGAAGACTCACTCAAACAGATACGGGAACTGCTGACGCATCTCGTCCTCACGTTCCCACGAAGCCTCACCACCAGAGTGTCGTTGTCACACGACCTTTACCAAGGGAATGACCTTGTTCCGCAGGCGTTGCTCTCGCCTATCCTCCACGCGGATCGGAAACTCTGGAAGAGAAAGATCTGGAGCCACCTCAGGCCAAACAGAAAACTCGAGCACATGAGAGTCATCGGGCATATACTTCCGCAACATCGAGACGTGGAACACGTCATGCACCGACGCCAACTCAGAGGGTAACTGCAACCGGTAAGCAACCTCACCGATGCGTTCCACAATCGCGAAAGGACCAATATAGCGGGGACTCAGCTTCCCACGCCGTCCGAAACACATCACCCCCTTCATCGGAGAAACTCTCAAGAACACATGATCGCCCACGGCGAACTCGAGGGGCTGCCTCCTACGGTCAGCATAGCTCTTCTGCCGACTCTGGGCCGCCAACATGTTCTGACGAACCAGGTGCACAACATCCACACATTGCTGCACCAATTCCGGTCCCGTCAAAACACGCTCACCCACCTCAAACCAATCAAGTGGAGTCCGACAGGGACGCCCATACAGAGCCTCATAGGGAGCCATGCCGACGCTCGAATGATAGCTGTTGTTATAGGCAAACTCCACCAACGGTAGGTGATGAATCCAACTCCCCTGCCACTCCAGGCAGCAGGATCTCAGCATGTCCTCCAAGGTCTGAATGGTCCTCTCAGACTGACCATCTGACTGTGGATGATACGCCGAGCTGAATGCCAACTCCGTGTCAAGAGCTCACTGGAAACCCCTCCAGAATCCAGAAGTGAAGCGCGGATCTCGATCCGACACGATCGAAATGGGAACCCCATGCAACGGCACGATCCGCTCCACATACAGACGAGCCAACCTGGACACGCTCCAGCTGACCTTGACCGGTAACAATCGAGTCACCTTCGTCAGCCGATCCACCAGCAACCAAATACTGTCCTGCCCACTCGGGATCCTTGGCAACCCCACCACAAAATCCGTGGTCACATGGTCCCACTTCCAAGCAGGAACATCCAAGGGCTGGAGAGTACCTCCTGGTCGCTGATGCTCCGCCTTCACCTGCTGACAGATCAGGCACTTGGCCACAAATTCGGCAACATCTCTCTTCATGCCAGGCCACCAGAACTGCCTCCGCAAGTTCCGATACATCTTCGTCGCACCCGGGTGTACGGTGTACCTGCTCCCATGAGCCTCGCGCAGCACCGCACGACGAACCTGCTCCTCAGCTGGGACGTACAGCCTGCCACGAAACCTCGCAGCACCGTCCTCGCCAAGCTCTACGTCAGCCATAGCCAGAATCCGGGGCAACTCAGGGTCCGCATGCTGAGCCTCTGTCACCTGACGACGGATAGCAGGAGTGACAGTCAGACTCGCAAGTACTGCCAACCCTGGCTCCTAGGGAATCTTGAGCCTGAAAGATACTTCGGGCACTTGTTCCCAGAGCCTCCACCTCCTCAACATCAAGGTACTGACCGCAACCTTCCGACTCAAGGCATCGGCAACGACATTCATCCTGCCCGGCTGATAAGACAGGGTGAAGTCATAGTCCTTCATGAACTCCATCCAACGCCTCTGTCTGAGGTTCAGATCTCTCTGCGAGAACACATACCTCAAACTCTGATGGTCAGTGAACACCTCGAACTTCTCGCCGTACAGATAATGCCTCCAGATCTTCAGCGCGAAGATCACTGTTGCCAACTCAAGGTCATGGGTAGGGTAGTTCTCCTCATGGGGCTTTAGCTGCCGAGATGCATAAGCCACCACTCTACCATGCTGCATCAGAACAGCACCCAATCCGACGCCGGAAGCATCTGTACACACCACAAAACCTCCCGATCCAGAGGGCAAAACCAACACCGGAGCCGAGGTGAGCAATCTCTTCAGTTCCCTGAAGCTCTGCTCACACTCCTCGGACCAAACGAAAGGCCAATCCTTCCGTGTGAGCCTCATCATCGGGGTCGCAATGCGGGAAAAATCTTGGATAAACCGGCGATAATAACCCGCAAGCCCCAAGAAACTCCGGATCTCCGTTACCGACCTCGACCTCGGCCACTGCATCACAGCCTCGACCTTGGCGGGATCCACGGAAATGCCATCACCAGAAATCACGTGCCCCAGAAAGTGCACCTCGCTGAGCCAAAACTCGCACTTGCTGAGCTTCGCATACAACTGGCGATCTCGCAACGTCTGCAGCACCACACCCAAATGGTACGCATGCTCCTCAGCAGACCGCGAATAAACAAGGATGTCATCCACGAAGATGACCACGAACTGGTCCAAATACGGATGAAACACCCTCTGCATCAAGTCCATGAAGGCTGCTGGGGCATTGGTGAGCCCAAACGGCATCACCAGAAACTCATAATGCCCGTACCTCGTACTGAACGCAGTCTTCTCCACATCGGACTCGCGAATTCTCAGCTGATAGTAACCGGACCGCAAATCAATCCGCGAGAACACTCGCGCAGACTGAAGCTGGTCGAACAAATCATCAATCCGCGGCAACGGATACTTGTTCTTAATGGTCACGTCATTCAGCTGCCGATAGTCAATGCATAGCCGCAGACTACCGTCCTTCTTCTTCACGAACAACACGGGCGCACCCCAAGGGGAAAAACTAGGACGAATGTACCCCTTGACCAACAGTTCTTGCAACTGCGCCCTCAACTCCCTCAACTCAGCGGGGGCCATACGGTAGGGAGCCTTCGCCAAAGGTCCCGTACCAGGTACAACCTCGATCACGAAATCGATCTCCCGCTGGGGAGGTAATCCAGGCAACTCCTCAGGAAAAACATCGGGAAACTCGCACACCACTGCAATGTCCTCGACATCCGGCTCCATCCGGTCAGACACAACCACTGACGCGAGAAAACCCTGACAACCTGAATCAAGCAACCGACGGGCTCGAATAGCAGAGATAAGGAATCGAGAAGAGGTGGAACGGATACCTTGGAAATAGAAGGTCCTCTTGCTCGGATGCTGGAAGTAGACCCTCTTCATTCCACAATCCACCACCGCTCCATGAGTCTCGAGCCAATCCATGCCTAGAATCACGTCGTAATCCCGAAGCTGCAACGCATACAACCTGCCTGGCATACTCCGCCCATCGATCCACACCGGAACCTGGTCGAAGCAATACGGAGTGACCATAAAGTCACCCGAAGGCAACTCCACTGCCAAATCACAGGACAACTGGGTCACCGGCTCCTCGACGCTCGACGCGAAATCCTCCGAAATAAACGAATGAGACGCGCCCGAATCGAACAAAACCCGAGCCGCACAACCCAAAATCTGAACGGTACCTTCCACGAGCTGCGACGCCACTGCCTCTGCCCTGGTCAAGTGCGTGATCTGGCCACGAGCCCTCTGCCTGCCTCCCACACTAGCTGACCTGGGTAGCGGCGGATACTGTCCCCGTTGCTGCTGCTGCTGCTGGGGAACCTGCTGCTGCGGCGGCCTCTGAGGACAGTCACGCGCCATATGCCCTGGCTGGTCACACCGAAAACAGATAATCGGCGCCGTGCACTGCCTGCCTGGGTGGGTACCACCACACCGTGGACAAGGTCCTCGCGATCCACCCACTGATCCCTGACGCTGCAAAGGAATCGGCTGCTGTACACTGCCCGATGAAGCCTGCCCCTGATCTCTGGACTTCTTCTTGCCGAAGCCCTTCTTGAAGAACTTCTTGACCTTCGAGCCGAAGGACGCAGATCCTGTCACCGAAGCTGCATGTGCCGGCACTCCTGAACCACTCATCGCATGCTGGAAGGAACCCTGCTGCTGGGTAGCCGACTGCTGGCTGCGACCTGACAAAGACTGCCCCTGGCTGATCGGTCCTCGAGTCCTCTGCATATCCATCTCCAGGGAAATCGCAACACGAGACGCTGTCTCTAGATCAGTGGCCCCATTCGCGATCAAATGGTGCCTCAGCTCCAACCTCAAGCCCTGCACAAACTGCGTCGTCCTCACCCTCTCATGCTCCATGATATGAGGTGCGTACCGACCCAGCTCGACAAATCGGGCCCTGTACTGCAACACGGACATGTCACCCTGCACCAACTCCAGAAACTCCCGCATCCGCTGCGTAGCAACGACGTCTGGACAGTACGTACGCTCGAAAGCACTGACAAAGTCATCCCACTCGATCTGCTCAAGTGGACGCAGCTGAAAGGACGTCTTCCACTCGGAAGACCACCACCTCCGAGCCGTACCCTGCAACTGGTTGTAGGCCAACACCACTCTGTCCTCGGCAGTACTCTTCGCAGAACTGAACACCCGCTCCATCTCATCAAGCCAATCACGAGCCGCATCAGGGTCTGCCTGGCCGCCAAAGTAAGGTGGATGGAACTGCATGAAGTCCCTCACCGCTCGGCCTGGCCCACCCCTGACTGACGAGCCCTCACCAGTCTCTCCGCCGAACTGCTGAGACATGAGATGGTACATGCCACGGAAGAAATCCTCGGCCCTCGGAGCTCTCGCAGCATCCGCGGCCTCGGTAGCTCCCGGAACTCTGCTATGCTCCTCCTGGTCCCTCTGGACCCCCTGCTGGATCTCCTGACCTCCAGCCGACTGCCCCTGCTGAGAGCGAGAACTCCTCCTCGGCGCCATCCTCGCTCCTGAAGCACAAGACAGAAAACACGGAAACGGCAATGTCAGAATAAAACACGCGGTGCCCAATGCCAGCGTCACATGTACATCATCGTTGTGGACTAGTGGACCACTACAATTACCTATGATTCTCATGTAATTCCACAACCGCGCTCTGATACCAGCTGTAACGACCCGAGAATCCGATTACCGGGAAGGCCCGATAACCCGAGACTCGTACCGCCACCCACGAGCCCGAAGACTCGGAAGGGTTAAAAGGATGGTGTGGAAACTACACAAGCATCACAAATAATTGCAGAAATTAAACAGTTATAATATTAAGCAGGAAATAAATTAACAATTTACATGGTCCACAATAAAGAACAACAACAATAACAACAGTCCACGACTAGTACAGTGACAAGAAAGGAAAGTACAGCTACACGGGGCATCCCCCGGCTCTGACCTCTGGCACTACCTCTGGGCACCCGCACCACGCTGCGCTCCTGACGCGCTCCCCGAAGGTGGCGCCTCACCTGAAACACGGTGAAAACACGCAGGGAATGAGTCTCGGAACAAGACTCAGTAGGGATCACTCGAACCCTACCTCGTAAAACGAGAAACCACTACTCTAGCGGTAGGAAAGTACCTCGGAAAGGAAAGCCCTGCACTCTACAGAACTAGACCCTACGGCACGCAAACCGACACACGTGCCACGGTACGAGAAGACCGAAACTCAACGGTCGAACCGCCAAAACCCGAAGGTCGGAAACACACAACTGACAGTCTGTCACTCCGTACTCGACAGGAGTACCACCCACTAGAAGCACAGCCGGTAGTGTCCCCTGACGTCTTACACCGCACCGCAGGTGAACCGCCTGACGTGGTAGGTCCTACCCGAGGCGCAGACACCGTACAAGTAACCACAAACAAGTGACTAGCTGGGGTCACGCCCGTCGACGTGGGTCCAACCGCCCCCAACCACGTGTGCACACACAGACCACGCGTCCCAGGTCTGGCCCTCTGACCGGTTTTCCCCTCAGCCGGACTCTGGCTGCAAGACGTGGGGCCCAACGGTAACCGGTCCACAAATCGTCTCGAAAGGTCGGCCCGTACACCACTCCCTGGTGCGACTAGCACCCGCGTACTAGTAGGCTACGACTAGTGGAGGGTCACTGAAGGAGTAGACTCTCAAGTCAACGGAAAACGACGTCCGAACCCGACAACAGGTGGGAATCACCCCACACACCAGCCCCGTCGCACGGTGACCACGGTTGGAAAAGAAACAGACGCACGGCCCACGGTCAAACGCATGACCGAGGCAAACGGGACTTCCGGACACCAAAGACACGGTCACGGGACTCCACGGGGTGCCCGGGACGCACGCACGGCCCAAGGGGAACACCCAAAACGAACCAAATCGCGCTAGGGATACCTAGCGCGACAGGGCATGTCGCGCTAGGGCCCCCTAGCGCAACAAGGGATGTCGCGCTATGGCCCCATAGCGCGACACGGACCATCGCGCTAGGGAACCCTAGCGCGACAAGGACGACCGCGCTATGATCCCATAGCGCGACAGGAACCGCCTCCTGTTCATCATCTTCGATGAACGCGCTCGGTCGGGGCAGCGCGACCTCAAGAACGCGCTACTGGAGTATAGCGCGTTCTCAGTCCGCGGCCGAAAACGGTAAGAACGCCCAAAAATTCTAACCTCGCCCCCATACCTCCATAGGAGAGGGGGAAAATAAAGGGGAAGACCCCTGGGGACCCCTAGCATGATTCTAGGCCCTCAAAACACGAATCCATGCATTGAATCCATAGATCGGGCGAGCTCTCCCCAAATCATGGAAAAAACCAAAAACGCTCAAATGATCCCCTCTCGGCCTCCCCGCGGCCTATAAATCACGGAAAAGAACGGCATGAGGCTAAGGAACGTCACCCTACCTCAATGGAGCGAATGCTCCGCCGGATCGATCACGAATCACGAAGAATGCTCGAAGCTTCACGAACTCCCCACGCTTCCCACGCTCGCCGCACGCCCACGAGATCGTCTCACCGCCGCCCACACGCCCGCGCCGTCGCCCCGCCGCCGTCCGTAGCCGGAGAGGGGCTCGCCGCGTCCGAATGGGAGAGAGGGAGAGAGAGGGGGCTCACGGTCGCGAGAGAGAGGAAGAGGAAGAAGAAAGAGAAAAGGGAAAAAGAAAAGAAAAAGGATTAGGCTTTATAGAAAATCTGAATTTTTGGAAAAATACCGAAAAATAGAAAAATACGTTTCCGGAATCCTCGGAACGCACCGATCGCAACGGTACCACTCGTGCCCTGGTGAACTGCCCGGTTCGCCCGTAGCGAGCTTCCGAAGGAAAAGCCGAAACACACACCGGGAATCGGAAAACACGCGCGGAAAAGCCGCGGAACGCCTCCGGGCCTCCGAAACGACTCCGGATCGCGCCGATCCGAACACGAAAGATGTCCGAAACGAAATTTCGGACACAACAGAGCCGGACACTCCGAAAACCAGATCCGGGACCCACGAAGAAGGATCCGAAAGGTCCGGGATATTACAGATTACACCACTACACCTCTCGCAGGAGGGGTGATCTTGGGGTGGGGATTAATCTTATTACATCCAATACTACCTCCATGCAGGGAGGGGCCTTCAGCCGGCCAAGCGGGGTGGGGACTTATGCTGAAGAAACCCGATTTGCCGATCCCCGCCGGTTCTGCTAACCTTCAGAATTGTTGGACAGGGGGCCGGTGATGTCACTGCTACAAATTCCACAGAGCTCAGATCTTGACGAAACTTGCGCCAAAAGTTTCCCAACTGACAGAGGATGATGCCTGAATTTTTTGGGAAGCTCTGGACCTCGGGGCTGATCGGACCGGCGACTGGAGCAGGACAGCAACACTCTGCTTCGGACTGATGCAGAACTGATGCAGTGGATTGCAGAAGGCGCTGCGGTCGCTCCCGAACTTCAAATTGAACGAAACTGGCGGTGACGCGATCTTGGTCGGAGTAGCTTCGAGCAGAAGTTGACGGGGCCACAATCCGAGGTCGGAGATGAGAATGGTGGCCAGATAAATGAAGATAGGTCAAACCTGAGTCCACTGGTGGCAGACTGCACACTCCGACGAAATAATTTAGAACAAATAGCTCGGGCAGGCGATTGGCGTCGTTCTTTCTGCTACTGATGGAGAACTAGACGAAGAATAATTTTGTAGAAGGAAGTGTGCTCGAATTCCTCCAAGGTTGACCGCAGAACAGCTTCCAAGATCGCTCTGGTCTTCAGTCTAGGACAGATTGCGCAGTCGTTGAAGATGACGCTCCTCCGAACAGCTCCGAACTCGGAAGCCGGCGAGACCACCACCGTTGGAAAGCTATCTCGATGACGATTCTAGCAATGTAGGCCTTGCCACCTGAATCTTTGAGAGACGGTCGTGGCTGCCTCTGCAAGTCGCTGCAACTCTGCTGCCTGAAACAGAGGCTGAATGAGAAGAAGATGAGGGGGTGGGGAAGGGGATGGCCAAGAGAGTAAGAGGTGGAGGGTGAACTTGGCTGGTATGGGGAAGGGGGGCTGCGACTTTGGGTGGTTTGAGAGGTGGGGAGATGGAAGGGTACTACCCTAGGGAGAGGGAAATTTGAATTTGGGCTTAGGGAAGAGCCCCTTCAACCTTGGGGAGAGGAAGGGGTGCTTAGGAAGTGGTGTTGGGTAGTTGGGGGTTGGGAGGTGGGGTGTGGATTGGAGGATGCCACCTTGGGTTGGGGGGGAGTTAAATGGGTGTATGGGGAAGGGGAGAGGTCTTAATGAGGGGTGAATGGGGAGGAGAGAGAAAATTCCGAAAATTGGGGTGGAGGGAGAGAGAGAGAGAGGGGGGGGGACCCCTTAGAGAGTGAGAGAGAGAGAGATCTAGTGGGATTTGGAAGTGGATTTCAATTTTCATTCAATTGTTCATTACTTCAAAATGAGGGGAATGGGGTTCTATATATAGGCAACCCACATTTCTACAAAAGTCCCTGACATTTGACTCAATGACAAATAACTGAAGGGATAGGGGTGCCCTTGGGCCAAGCCCAATGAATTGGGCCCAATAGCCTAACAAACCAACCCAATGACACAATACTTAGGAAAATGACTCACTAACCTAGGTACATGACTCAAATAAAGGGAAAATTACATGATATTGACTCAAAGAAAATGTGAAGATTACATGACTAGACTCAAAAATACATGATTAACATAATGGCGCTTGCCGACGAACAATCCGAGTCCGGAGAAAATATGGAGGGGCAAGGGATGCCCTCATCACAGGTTCTGCACTAAGGGCCCATATGGTTTGTTGTAAAACATTTTCGTAGTGAAAGGATACTCTAAAGTAGGGTTCGTTGTGTCGTCGGGAAGCATGGTGCGACATGTATCACGTCATGCCCGATTCGCGGTGACTGACTTGATTTTTTTTCTTTTACGATTGATTCTTGGAGTAATGGTAAAACTGAGGAATGAACCTTTGAGAGAATGAACATGCCCTATAGTGATTACCTTCTCCGGTGTTAAACAACGTTGTCATGGTCGCCCTGTGTGAGAGAGAAGAGAAGGCTGAGAGCAAGGGTCACGGTGATGGTGACTCGCCCATTGGCGGCACTGCCCCACTCCTTCACCTACGGCCCAGTGATGCTTCTCTATGCCAGTGTCTAGGTCCCTAAGATCACCATAGATCGCCGTTTGAGAATTTTGTTGAACAGTTGCGACTAGAGGGACTATAATTGATGAACTTACTAACCTGTGTGCCATATGTACATTTCATATAAACCCCCCAGGCCCCCACCTCCCCTTACACGACCAATGCAATCTAGAGCATGTAGACGATTGATCCCTCCCTTTGTTTGGATGTGTACACCTAACCTTGTCATCCTCCTCTACATTGAATTATGAGTTGAAGTTGGAGTCGGAGTCTTCCTCCTTCATGGGGTGTCCAAGTTGGAATTGGACATAGAAGGCACTCCCCAGTGGCAGCACCCCTCCATAAAGGACAAAGGGCAGACAATGTAGATGCCAGCTAGTGTTCTCTCTTTCAACTTCTCTTCTTCCCATCAAGAAATCTTGTGGAAACGTGTACCACTTGGAGAGGGCGATAGCTTCTCCTCCCTAACACTTCCTATGATTGCAAAACCATTGGCGTTGAAACGAGGAGCGCAATTGCCCTTTGCAACATCATCGACGCCCTCATCCTGGTACAATATCAGTGACCTTGTCGTCGATGCCTGCGACCTCGCCGATGCCCACCTCTCTCTCTTTCTCTCCCCCCTTATCGATCTGTATTGATGACCTGGCACCTGGTTTCTCTCGATACTCGACAACCTTTACTCCAAAGGATTAAGTTTACAGTAAAAATTAAGTCCAAATTCCTCGTATGGTACTCATGAAAGTAATTTACTGAAAACATGTATCTCTCTCTCTTTCTCTCGCTCTCTCTCTTTTTTTTTTCACTCTTTTTATTTCCCAAACCGTAAAAGGTTCTATGAACCCAATGCATACCCACCCGTGCACCCCTTCTCTCAGTTCCTCCTGCTCCTTTATCCACTGGGTATGTTGAGATAGTTGATGGTAGATCTCCCATGTCTGCATCCAGTGTCCATAGTATGCTCTTCCAAGGTTTGTCATATTGGGGATTCACATTGTATCAGACCCCCTTCGATATGGTACGAATTGGCCGGAGTTGCTTTGAGTCTTAGGCCGACTCGGGCTGAGTCACTTGTTGGGTTGTTTCTATTTTTTTTTTACAAATTTTTTGACAAAAAACCTCCTTCGATGAAATAGTTTGACATTTTAACTTATAAATTTTGTAAAAACCTCTTTGAATAAAAGATTTCTATCATCGTAACGCATCTTGGAACCTATTTGAGTAGAAAATACCCGATCATATAATGTACTCAATTCAAGGTTCTAAATTCTCAAACATTAACTAAGGCTTGCAGGTTCAACATTTTAAAACACAATTCAAACACTCCATATTCTTTATACAATTCAAAATTTCAAATTAAAATATGTAAAACACAATTCAAACTATCTAAAGTATTTTCCCCATCAATCTTCAACGATTTACACTCAATACAAAATCTTAACTTCTCAAATATAACTCAAAATTGAAGATTCAACCACGTAAAATACGTTTCATATTTCTTACACAATTCAAATTCGAAACTCTTAAAACATAATTCGAACCATCATGCAAGGCACTCATCCTCATTAAACTTCAAAGATTTATAACATAGTTTAAAGTTTCAAATTATCAAATATAACTCAAATGTGAAGGTTTAATCTTCTTAAACACATTTTAAACTTGAAAGTTCAAGCTTGTAACATTGGACAAAGTTCAAACTTTAAAATTTTAAAATTCAAATTCAAATATTCTGTGGTCCATACAATTCCATTGATAGAGTACAAAAGGTAATCATGTCTCGGCCTTGATTTCTTCCGAGTGCCGTAAGATGTGATCAAATTTTAATGAATGTTAGTAAAATTCGTGGAAGAGTTAAAATAGATAGTGTGCTCTTATTAGAAGAGATATTATTTTTCAGGTTAAATATAAATTTAATATTTGATATAATTCTTTGGCATCACATGATTCATTTATGGGTTTTTTGCATATTAGTCCCTACAAATATGTCGAATTGTTTTTTAGTCCCTACAATCTCTCTATTGTTTAAAAGGTCCTTAAAATCATGTAACTCTTACAGAAATGCCCGTGTAGTTCACCGACGTTAAAACAATTGGATATTCGATGGAATATTCCATCCTTCCGTTAAAAAAAGTTGAAAAATCCTAAACTACCCTTACTCATGACCCTTTCCCAGTGAAACCCTTCACCCCCGCAGACGTCCCACCACCGTTACAAGCTGCGGACTACCCCCACCGGTCGCCGCAGACGCCCCACCGCAAGGCCCCAGCCGCAGAAGCCCCACCGGTCGACGCTGACGGCCTACCGTCGACGGCCCACCGACCACCGCCGGCCCTTGCCATCACGCCCAACACGACAAATCGACCCTTGTTATTCTCCCCATGTCTGAAATGGTATGCTATTTTGATGGCTAGATTATTCTCCACATCTATGTTTACAGTGATAATAACTTGTTCGTGTCGTATGCAGTCATCAAATGTTAGTGGAATGCAGTTGTCTCGAGGAGCTGTCGTCTCATCTCGTGTGCCGCCGATGGAATGCAACTGTAGAAGGGGTAATTGTCGGGTTTACGTCTCAAATCGTGAGAGGTCGAAAGGCAAGCGTTTCTATTGTTGTCCGTATGCAAATACTGACGGGGATTGCGGTTTCTTTGAGTGGGTTGATGATACTACGTATAATGTTGTGGATGTCAAATATCAACTGAAGGCGATGGAAGAATGCATGACAAAGAAATTAGAAAGGATAGAGTTGCAATTGAAAAACTTAAAATTACTGATGTATTTTGTCATATTTGTACTATTTGTCATTTGCCTATTCAAGTGAACGTGTTTAAGAGAGACGTATGCAATGTAAGTCCTATATTGAACATGTAATCGCCTTTACTAGAATGTAATGCCACTTATTATCGTTAGTCTTATATGCCCCATGTGTATGCTTCACCAGCTCATTTCCAGACCAAATGCCTGCCAGTGCATGCTTCACCTGCTCATGCCCATGTTTCACAGACATGTGTGAAGAGTGAGGTGTCATCATCATCAACATCTCTGGCCATCATCATCCAAAACGAAATAAAGGCTTGTGGGAATGAACAACGTCATTAAAAGATGTTCAAAGTGACTGTGGTTGTTGGATGCAGACAGATATACGTTCTGTTAGCTTGCAGCCCATGATCCAGACAGAAAAGGGTGGAGAGGTGTCGACACCCCCTAATGGAGAGGTCGACCTTTTATGCTCTTAATAATCAAGACATAGTCAAAACGGTGTATTCATTAAAAACCCATTCCATTCATTCTCAATAGGTGATTCCAGACATGGACAAAACAAGGCAATTCATGCATTGACAAAGAAGCATCTCGTTCAATCACAAAGGATTGTTACAATAAGTGCAAAAATAGAAATGACATGATTCAAAAAGATTCTTAATGCATGATATGCATGTAGAACTATGTATGTCTCTCCCTTTGTCATCAAGCAAAAGGGTACCATTCACGAACGCAGAGCAGGAGGCGGTGCTGACCTAGATCCTGAACCGGATCCTCATGATTTATTCAAAGGGATTGCTGTTGGAACATCTCGAATAAGCTTTGATACCTTAACCCCCAGTGAGGCAAATTTGCTATTCATGAGTTGGTTTGTCTGCTTGACAGATGTTTGAATATGTCCAATCTGTGTATTTATGTCCGTAGCCCAGTGCTGCATAGTGTTCAATAAATGATCGAAGTGAGCTGTGACTGTAGAGGGAATATCAGAGCTGGAGCCGGCTAGATGCTGGGAACTAAGCTGCGAGGAGATGTGAACTACTGCATCCTGGAACTGTGAATGTTGAACAGAAAGCTCTTGAATTTGCTGTTGAAGTTCAGTGTTTTTCATCTGAGTGTCTGCACGGAATTCCTTAAGTTCATTCATAATAGGAAGCAGCTGTGCACTGACATATACTAGTTGGGTATGAATAAGCTCTTGATTGGAGTTCAGCTTAAAAATTTCACTTTTCATGACAGTAAATTGCTCCTGCATATATTTCATCATATGGGAATGAAGAGAATGATTGGAGCTTGTGCCGGCTTGATCTGGTGCAGATGTTTGTGTATGGAACTCTGGAGGTGCATCTGACTCTCTGAACATCTGAGGAGGTGAAGAGGGTGGAGATGTTCCAAAAGGAACTATAGCTCCAATGTGTGTGTCTGGAGTAGCCTGAGGTTCGGTTGAGGGAACTGTTGGACCTTGTAATGTCTCATAGCCTGGAAGATATTTTACTATCATGTTTCCTTTCTTCTTGTAATACATAAACGTGCCAATGAATTTCTGACAGTAGACATTGGTCCTTGGAATTATCTGAACAGGTTCATCTTCCAATGAAATTTCAACCTTGATGAACACAGCAGTCAAGGCACCAGCAAAGGGTAGAGTTCTTTTTTTCGCAAAGCATCCAGACATCACATGCATAACTATTTTGGGGAGGCATACTTTCACATGTTTTAACATACAATAAAGTAAAAACCGTTGAGTCTCAGTAAGTCTGCTTCTCCCTCCACCTTGTGGTGTGATGATCGTAGTGAGCATGTGATGTAGTAGGCGTTGCAAAGGAGGGAACTGATTGGTGCTTATGGATGTTATATGAATGTCAGACTTGATCGGTTTCTCAGCTATAGTAGTGTATACTTCTTCCAAATCATAGGGGAATTCTTGTTCTGTCAATCCTTGTTTAGGAATGTGCCATGCCTTGTAAAATAAACGGGGTTGCACAGGAATGGTCACACCCTGAACCACAGTCCACACCTGACCATCTTTTTCAGTCCATGCATTTTGATACCATTCCCGGACTAGTTTAGGATAGTACACTGTATGTGTATTCATAAACTCAACCCAGCCTTGAAATTCAAATATAGGTAACAGTTCAGGAAAATCATGTAGCATATCTTGGTCAGAAAAATCTACATACCGAGGAAATAGTATCCGTGAGGGATCAGAATCAGATTGGTCCTCGACCTCCTTGCCTTTCTCTTTGGTGGACAACCTTTTCTTTGTAGCTGCTTGTTCCTTTTCGCTGGAAGATATGCGGACTGCTGGTTTGCTCCTTGTAACAGGCTGTTCCTGCGCTGTAGAGGTCTTGCGGGCAGCTGACCTTTTCTTCCGAGGAGGGGCATCCGGCTGTGGCGAGGGTGCACGGACGGAAGCAGAGTCTTGTGGTCCTCCCTGTGCAGCCGGCCAGTCATGGAGCCACTTCGTCCGTGGTTCCTTTGTTATAGAATCTGGACCTACGGCTTGTTTTCCTCCGGCGGCGGCTGTTTCTTTCTTCCCTCTGGTGACCGATGGTGCCATTTGCAGAAATAGGGCACAAGGGGATGGAAGGGAAGAAGGGCGTGGCGAGAGGAAGAGGTGCACTCACGAGATGTTGGCGGCCGTCGACCTCTCGAAGGGAGCCTCCACCGGTTGGAGTGATGTTGACGGCCACAAGATGTGAGAATGAGAAGGTGAACCGGGGGAGGGGGGGTGACCTATTATTTGGGTGAGAGTGAATGGGTGAGAATGGATGAGAGTTTATACCATCCTGATCAACCGTGGTCAAATGACCTAAAATTTCGTGGACTTAAAGTGTCGACCTCTTGAAGTGTCGACCTCTCTTCCTTGAAGTGTCAACCTCTTGACATGTAACAGAAGCTTTGTTACATTGGCTAGCTGCACAAACACTAAGTCTACACATTGTTGCATGCACGCACACACAAGTCTGTACATCGTTATGCATGCACACTCACTCTAAGTCTATACATTTCTGTGTATACATTTCTTGCTGAACTGAGCAAGTCTATACATCGGTGAAGTCTGTACATCGGTCAAGTCTGTACATCGAACCAAGTCTGTACATCGGTCAAGTTTGTACATCAGACCAAGTCTATACATCGGTGAAGTATGTGCTTCATAACGCCAAGTCTATACATTGGCAAAGTCTATACATTGCAAAGTCTATACATCGGACCAAATCATTGCAAAGTCTACACATTGCAAAGTCTATACATTGCAAAGTCTATACATCGGACCAAATCATTGCAAAGTCTATACATTACTGTCGCATTGCAAAGTCTATACATTGCAAAGTCTATACATTGAAGTGTCGACCTCTTCACATGTAACACAAAGATGCAGGGCATCTTCATTGAAAATGCATTATTTTCATCATTCCAAAAGTCTATACATTTCTTGCTGAATCGAGCAAAGTCTGTACATAGGAAGTGTCGACCTCTCTTACTTGAAGTGTCGACCTCTTCACATGTAACACAAAGATGCAGGGCATCTTCATTGAAAATGCATTATTTTCATCATTCCAAAAGTCTATACATTTCTTGCTGAATCGAGCAAAGTCTATACATTGCAAAGTCTGTACATAGGAAGTGTCGACCTCTCTGTCGACCTCTCTTGCTTGAAGTGTCGACCTCTTCACATGTAACACAAAGATGCATGGCATCTTCATTGAAAATGCATTATTTTCATCATTCTAAAAGTCTATACATTTCTTGCTGAACTGAGCAAAGTCTATACATTACAAAGTCTATACATAGGAAGTGTCGACCTCTCTTGCTTGAAGTGTCGACCTCTCGTGGAGGGTTTGGATTTTGGCATGACACCAGCTGCTGTCAATAGCATTATTTGCAGATCACATAATTATTTCTTGGCTAATTCTCATTAGGGCTTTTTGCATATACCATCAGCACCTGCACCAGTTAGTTACCCTTGCAACCATTGCATCATTCATATCAAATCATCACAACCCATGTATCATTCATTTCAAACCAACACAAACCATCTATCATTCAAACCTGGTTTAAGCCCAGCACAAAACTACAAATATCATTCATATCACCAACAAATAAACAGATACTTGTATCAGTTACATCAAAACTTCACAATCCATAAGAGTTTACATTGAGGACAACAACACATAAAACGGATATGAAATATTGTTCTTCAATATCATTCTTCACATCCGGTCGGCAACAACATTCTTCACATCAGCCAATGTCCTGTAGGTGTGACAAAGAGAGGGTGTTAACTATTAGAAATAACATAATCTTTACCTACAAGTTAAAAAGTATATTTTAAACTCACAATTTGGCGGGAGTTGTTGGAAGTTGAACATGGAGGAATGCTGATCAAAGTTAATGGATGCTTGACTGTCCATATTTATCACCGTGTGCACACGAATGTCTCCTCCGCTAGTGCTGCTGGAGCCCGGTGCCTCCACCGAAATTGTGCGACCTACATGAGTTATACTTGTATTAATATCAGTCTAATTCTTATTTCAATTTAGAAATTTAACATGTGTGCTAACTTACCTCTCCCCCGACTGCTTCCTTCAGTGCTGCCCCTGCTGGTACCTCTCCTAGCCCTCCCGTGGGTCTGACCTGGACCAACTGAAGTTGCAACTTGTGGCCCTTCACCATCATCACTAGTTTGAGCCTGAGTAGCCCTACCACTTACGAACCTGGGTGGTCTTCTTAGGCCTTGCCTACAACATAACTTTCAATATTATGCACAAAGCAAATCAAATAGATAAAATACAAATCATAATTGCAATACAAACTTACTTCCGTGCCACAGTTGTGAAAGTAGTGCCAATGTCTGTAACTGCAGATTCTGGTCCTGGGAGGGGTTCTTTGCAAGTATTTTTATGGCGGCCCCATTGTCCACATCTCTTGCATTTATGGGATCTCCTAAGTGCCTTTTGATTTTCATCAGCATCTCTAATCCTCTTCTTCCGAGGGCGACCTCGGGGTCTTTGGCAGCGAGGAGGAAGCACCTCAACAGATTCTACAGTCTGCCACATGCTCTTACCTGGCAATGGTTGTATTGACTTTGCATATGTGGCTTTATATGTCTCAATTGAATAACATCTATCAACAAAATTATTAATTTGGAGGCCCCTACGTGCATCAACAGCAGCAGCAACATGTTGGCAAGGCAGCCCACTGACTTGCCATTGACGACAAGAACAATACATCTCGTCCAATTTAACAACACACCTCTCATACGGACCTTCCACCTCAGCCATAAAATCAGTGGAATATCTGACTGCATATTTTCCCAACTTCTTAACAATTGCATTTAAATAGGCAACAGCCCGTGGCACAAACTTTTCTTTGATCCTACGTGCATGTCTCCTCCTGTGATCCATTTTCACCATAATTTTTTGCCTAATTCCATCTAACATGTCTACAAGTGGTAGGCCTCTCGTATCACCAACAAATGAATTGAATGACTCTGCTACGTTGTTAGTGATGTAGTTTAGCTTACCCTTGTCATTAAAATGACATCTTGACCAGGCACAACGCAAACTTTCTAAATAGGAAACAGCCTGTGGATCTAGTTTCTTCATCTCAAATATAGCTGCTTTATATTCTTGAACAGTGTAAGATTTTGCTGCTGCCCATGCAACATTCTTGAAACCTGGGGCCGGTCATTTCTTTTTAAAATTCCTGTAAAGGTGCCGCATACAAAACCTACAAGCAATTCAAAATTACAATCTCATCATTAATATAAAACCTATAGTCAATGTCATTAAAATACATAGTCACTCAATTCATACATTATGGAAAATAAAACTAGCAGTAGATCAAACATTGTAAAAGGAGAAACTTAATTACCTATGCTCGGCACCTGGAAAGATATCTGGGACAGCTACCTCAATGCCCTTTTCTATATCAGAAATGAATGCAATCCCTGTCGGATTTCCAATAGCGTCTTTCAACTTGTGCAAAAACCATGTCCACGAGTCTATACTCTCCCCCTCAACGACACCATAGGCAACTGGGAACAAACCATGATTCCCATCAAGAGCAACTGCAGCCACCAAGATCCCAGTGTAATACCCTTTCAAGTGGCATCCATCTATGTCCAGCACTGGACGGCAGCCATCTTTGAAACCACTAATATATGCCCCTAAGGCAATGAACACCCTCTGGAAACAACCATCCAATCTAATCTTGTACTGTACAACTGAAGAAGGGTCGCTCTGCTTTAATTCATTCAGTAGCTGTGGCAAATGCTTGTACGTTTCCTCAACCTTCCCAAACACCTTCTCCTTTGCCGACTCTCGTGCACGCCAAATGCGGTGATAAGGGATTGAAATATTGTAAGCATTCAATAAATCAGCTTGCAACTTTCTTGGAGGTATGTCAGGATTCTCCTTCACTGCTTCCAATACTCTGGCTGAAATCCAAGATTTGGATGCCATCCTGCTATCACACCTAGATGTGGCTGAACATGTGTGCTTTTCCTGCATTGTTTTGACTGCAAAAGTAACTCCATTTTGCAGCCTTGAGGCATGCACTCTCCATTTGCAATTAACATTTGCACATACAACAGTAATTCTCATGCTGTCATTTTTCACTTGCTTGAACTCAAATTGATTTTTAATAGCATGCTGACGTAGAGCAATCCTGTACTCCTGACTATTTGCAAATAGAGAACCAACTGATATATCTGGGGTCTCTTCATCAGCCTCCAACACATCTCCATCATCATCTGAAACTCCTCCATCAATATCAGATTCATCTGAGGGACATGGCCTTGAATGATAGCTGTCCTCAGTGTGTACCTCATCAGAATCAGCCACACTCTCGTCAGATTCGCTGTACTCATCTTCATATGCAACATATTCTGAGTCACTGTGCTCAGCTTCAGAACATATCCTCTTCTTTAAAATATGATAATCCTCATCAACTACAGGGGCAGGGGCAGGGACACCATGAATAACCTCGTCACGATGAACAACTGCAACATCATGAACAAACTCAGGATGTTGACCAGCCTCAGCATCATCATCCATCTCATCAATGTCAACAAATGTCTGGGAATGGGCCTGAGTAGACTGGCTGGCCATACCTTTCTGTGGAATATTGGTTGGCTGTAAGTTTAATGGCCGACTGTCCAATGTGCTAACATATATGGTCATCTTCCCTACGGGCAAATGGGCCTTCATCACCTCATATAATTGAGCATCTGAAATAATTTCCTCATACTGAACAGGTCTGCTATTAGGTAATTCATAATGAAATTCTAAACAATGTGTACTTGCCCACTTAGATAGATGTCCCATATCCTCAATTAATATGCATCTACTGTAGTAATCAGGATATGCCACGACTGTCTTGCTCTGACCTAGTGCATATGCCCTCCTCCCAGACTGAAGAGTTTTCCAATAACCACCAAACTTATATGTCAACTTTAATGATGGCTCTCGTTCCCCCATTTTCACAATCTAACAATCTGAAGATAGAAATAAACTCTCTAGAGCAGTTGTCCACATTACAAAATCAGCACGCATACCCAATAATCTGAGTACAATAATAACATTCTTAACTAATATGAATTGAGTGACTGAAAAACATTAAAGCAAAAATTTTTGATAGAACCATAAAGAAACTGCACCCGTGAATTCAGACATGTACAATTAATAACAAAACTTTTTAGAGCATTAAATAATCTAACAACATTATAGCAAAAAACGACATAACAACAATCTTATCCCTAAACCATATAGAAAGAAAACAAAAATTGATGTCCTTAATATTTCGACTCTGTAAACATATAAAATGCATGAGTAAACATTTATATTTGCAGATCATACTGAGTGTGAGGTGGCAGGAGCGCCTGACGCGTACCGGAGTGGAGACGGAGGTGTGTGGCCCAGACCTGGACGTGGGGTGGTGACTCCGGTGATGCGGCGTTTGAACGAGGGCGGTCGTACGTCTGCAGCGGCAGATGGGGTGCCGTGAAGCGCCGCGGTTGTTACGTGCAGGTTTGGGCAATGGCGATGGTGCCTAATCGACCCTCGCGGTGGCCGGCGATCGTTGCTGTCACGACGACCAAAGAGTGAAATCGACGGCAATGGCGACTGTGTACGGGGGGAAGGGAAAGAGGAGGGTGGCGATTGTGTACGGGGGGAACCCTAAACATGAGGGTGGCGCGGCAGAAGGGTTACTACGGCCATGAACCTCGATTAATCGAGGGTGGGTTGGTCTTTTCACCAACTACGGTCAAGTTAACTCACCTTGCGTTTAATATCGTCGACAGTAAAAAACGATAGGGACTTTTTAATTTAACAGTAAGATTTCCAAGGACTTTTTAAACAATAGAGAGATTGTAAGGACTAAAAAGTAATTCGTCATATTTGTAGAGACTAATATGTAAAAAATCCTTCATTTATTTGACTCCAAGTAATGGGATATATAAGAGTCTGATGACGATGATGGTTCTATCATAAAGGTCTGGAACTCATATACACACTCTTGAAGGCACTAGTTTCATTATAACTGATTTTATTCTCTATTATAAGATATTTCTTTAAGCAGGAGACTCTGCCTCTCTTACCATCATAACCATAGTAGTTACACTTGATTGTTTATTATAATCGCTCATTATACAATGTTACACCCTATGTCATCATTTTATGCCTTATACATATCTAATCATGTGAATGTATGACGGTGTATGTGCATTGTGTAGTGTATCAAAGTTCGAAAAATGCATCATTATATCTACTAGAGTGAAGGACTCTGGAGGAAAAGGCTATTGCTTTGTGAAGGAATAGGCCACTATCCCACGTCCATCCCATCTTATCATAATTGGTGCACAACTCTCTAAGTCATGTGTGACACCTTTATTAGAATATTTGGATGTAATTTTTTTTGGGCAATAATCTCGTATTGGTTAAATGAGTTGTGGTTCATGTGTTTATGACTTTGGACATGTGTATCTCAACACCGTGATTTTGTAGATTCAACATGGTATTATAACATGATCTTAGTCTAATTCCTTTTGTCACCTCCACTCGATTAATGTCCACGGTCCATCTTGATCGTGAGGAAGAGTGTTAGAATATTTGGATATAGTCCTCTTTGGGTAATAGTCCTGTATTGATTAAATGAGCTGTGATTCATGTACTTATGATCATGAACCTGTGTATCTCGACACCGCGATTACGTAGATTCAATCATCTTTTATGTTACTAGTCACCTCCATGGTGAGAGTGTATGCGTGTTTTTAAAATTATGTTTTTTTGAGAGCATTTTTGCCATTCAACATCATGGATAGAATATTTTTAGCAGTCTCTTGATAATATTGTGTTAGTAAGACGATGTGTCACATTCTAAGTTATAAAAAGATAGACGTGTCGATGACCAACCATGAATGATGTGAGTGCGATTGAATGTTCTAATCGATTCTAAAAGTTACAAATATGAGAAGTCAAGAAGAAGATTACAGGGGTATACATACAAATGCGTCTTGATGGCATCCGCTGTGATTTACTTGCAACTTGACATGAAATAACGATGGACTTCATGACTTTGATCCAATTCGATTTGTGAAGTATCCTCCTTATTCAGGTTCCATTTTTGCGGTAATTACCACGGGGCCACCGCTGCGTCTTCGTGATGGGGTGAGCCGATGTACCACCGTAATTAACCCCAGAGTCGAGACCGGCCGGTTCGGCCCCTTCTCCTGAATCTGCGCCCTATAAATGAGCTCCTCCGCTTCCCTCGCCTCGGTTTCTCCACCGTTTCTGTCTCTTTCTCAACTCTGTCGCTGCTGCTGCTTGCTGCTCTACCATCACTACCCTCACCACACCACCATCCGCCATGGATGTGCAGGATGCGCTGCTTCTCCAGGAGGCGGAGGACGAAACCCTCACAGCCTCCTCCTCCTCCTCGTCTTCCTCCGATCAAGGCTGGCAGAAGGTGACCTATCCCAAGCGCCAGCGGAAGGAGCCCCCCGCGAAGCCGGCGCCTTCCGATCCGCGCGCCGATCCCCGCTCCACAGGCCCCTCCTCCCACGTCTTCGCCTCCGTGGAGCAGAAGGCTCAGGAGCGCCGCCGCGCGCTGGAGTCCGCCGCTGCGTTGGCTGCTTCGGCGGAAGCTGCGGTCACCACCAGATCAAAGCCCGCCGCGCGGCATGCGTTCGACACTGACGAGGATGACGGCAGCGAGGCGGAGGCTGCCGTGGGGAAGGAGGAAGGTGGTGCCGGAGAGACGAAGAAGGTGAAGCAGAAGAAGCCAAAGCAGCCCAAGGTGACCGTGGTGGAGGCGGCCTCGAAGATCGATGCCGATGATCTCGCCTCATTCCTGGTTGAAGTTGGGGTGAGCCTCTAGAATTGTGCTTGCATGTTGCGATCTTTGGTGTTATCCTCCCTCGGAGCTTTTCCTTTTTTTGATCTTACTTTTTCCTTTTCTCAAAACAGCAATCGTACGAATCACAACCGGATATCCAGCTGATGAGGTTCGCGGACTACTTTGCGAGATCATTTGCTTCCGTCAGCGCTTCCCAGTTCCCCTGGACGAAGATGTCCAAGGAGTACCCAGTTGCCAAGATCGTCGATGTAAGAACAATCGTGTTATGTTATAGCCAGAATGGAAAGTATGCATGTTCCTTCCAATGAGGTTGTTGCTTGTGATGATCTGTTCTTTTGCTCGGAAATTTACATGAATGACGTTTACTTAAAGTAGGCAAGCTATTATGATTTCCAGTTATCTGGTTCATCTGTCTCCGGATTTTCTATGGCCTTATGCATTTTGTTTGAAGTGGAGTAGCACGTATTGGGCTTGTCATGCATTTGCTGATCCATGTTACAATTGCACAGTAGCTTGATCTCGTTAGCTCGCATATTTTCTGTGGTGCATGTATGCAAATTAACTTCCAATAAGGGGCATATATCCTTCTACCCAAGCCTCTGAGTGAGATTTGGTGCTCCTGCTTTCTCAGTTCATTTATGAAATTCAGAATTCGTTTGCATCCACATTGGTTCCTTGTTGTCAAGATACAGAGACTGAGTATATCAGCAAGCTTCTGATTAAAAGTAAAAAACATTCATGTTATTTGAACTCTAAGATGCTAATCAAGAATCTTGAGATTTGATCCTGTTCAGCTTACATAATTGACAATTTTGGTGATAGTAGGAGCAGGAAGTTCATTTTTAACATCAAAACTTTCTGTTTAGCTGAATGGATGGGATAAAATGCCCTTTTCTGCAAAGAAATATAGAGAAAGTTTCAGTGCTCTCTTCTTTGGTTTAACATCTCCTATATTTCTGCTGTTGTAATTATGAATGATCTTTTTTTTTGAAAGTGAATTATGAACGATCTTATTAGCCTCAGGAAACAAGCCTTGTTGTAATTATGAATGATCTTACTGGCATCAGGAAACAAGCTTTGTCTAACCTCATAAGTGTATATTTGTCCTATTCTACGAAGGATGTAATCTTATGCCTGTAGAACTTCATTTAGACCGGGCTTCTCCATTTCACGATTGCTAATGGCCCAATTGCTAGTGTCCTGTTTGACTTACAGATTCTTCTTTTGTTTTGATTTTTATTGGTTAATGGTAATACTTGCCCTACATTTAGGCTTTCTTTCCTGGAAGATAACAGTAAGCCATCCTGTGTTATTTTTTAATTTGTATTATGTCCTACTAAAATTTGGACAAAATAATTTACTGGCTTCTTGATTAGTAACACCTGGATGCTAGACAAGGCGCGCATAGTTTGAGGAGAAACAGGGTGCCACACCACACTTACCAGCCACCAGAATACACACACACACATTGTAAGGACAGAAATGCCTCCATCTGTAGGGGCGACAGGAACAAAACACAAAATAACATATAACGGAAAACAGACGGAACTATCCCTGTCTACAGTCTACACTTTCCTTTCCATGGACTTCTCTACAAACAATAGTTTTTATTCACTTGCTGGAATTATCAACATCTAAACACTTTCAATTATTGATGTTGACATCTTGTGCAGATATTGGAAGGGTATCTCGATTGTAACTGTGCTGGAGTCAATAACAATGAATGCTCTTCTATTCCTTCATCATAATTGCAATACATTCCCATTTCCATTTTATACTTAAAAGATTGGTAATTAGAAGGTTCGCATTAAGTAAAACAGTTTTGGGCTTTTTTTTGAAACTGTAAAATGGTTTTGGATATTACTGTATGTGAATATGGCTACATAGATGACCAATTAACATGGGTACAACGTGTAAGAGTGTTAGTATAAAAGTACGAATTAAACATGACTATTTAATTTAATCATAGTTTGATGGATTGCACAATTTTCTTTGCTCTGCATTAACTGAACTAGGATTGACCAGAGTTGATTTGATGTTGGCACTATTTGTGGTCCTGTACTAAATAAAAAATATCCTGAACCCATTTGACTTGGTCAAAGTTTGTCAGATATTATTTTAATAATAGGTCTATTTTGTTCACCTCTTTAGTTTGTGACCATTTTAGGTATGCCTGATTATGCTGCCTGGTAGCCCACATTTTTTTGGGGGGCGAGGGAGCTAGGGGATGAAAATGAGAAATCTGAATGGGTCAAGACCATGGTTTGGGTCATGCTGAATTGTTGGCTGCTCCAGCTGAAATATGGATTTCAAGACATTTCTCTTGTCATGGTAGCTGTTTAGGAGTAAGAACACAAAATGAAGAAGAAAAGCTGGGTGTTATTGATGTAGTGGTTGTCAAGATTTCCCTGATGCCATCAGCATGCTGCATTAACACATCCTACCATCTACAACAGCAGGAAGGCAGTGACAAACTCACTGGGTGCTCCCCTGTGGCCCTGCTACTACCCGTGTTGCTTTCTCTGCTAGATGGGGAGTTACCCCACATATATCATTATATAAAATAGATCGTGGATTTACTTCCATGTTTTGTTGAATTGTTATTCTTATTTTTTTCTGCAGCTCGGTGGATAACTTGATAGGCCAATGATTTCTTTCTGTATATTGGAGAATGTCTGACCAATCCTTTAATGACATTAAGATTTTAATGCGGCTTTTGCAATACTGTTTGACAACTGCATTTTATTGGTTGGCTCGATTGTTGTTAATGTGTTCATAAATCTAAGAAATGACTTTTTTCTTGGAAACAGGTACCTATATGTCACATCTCTGAATCCGTTTATAAAACCTCTGTGGATTGGATTGGACGATATCCTACTGAAGCACTTGGTACTTTTGTCCTGTGGTCACTTGATAGCATTCTTGATGATCTGAATAGACAACAGGAAACTTTCAAGGGCTCGAAAAAGGTTGTACAGAAATCATCAACAAAGGCACAGGTAACTGACCCTGAGTTGCCTATTTTCTTTGCTTTTCATCAGTGGCTTTTTCTTGTCACATTTTTTTATGACAATATCCTGTTTTTTGTGTTTCCAATAGAGACAAATCTTCCTTAAATTTCTATTTGGTAATCAGATGTTAACAAGAAGTTGCTTTTCTAGGATTTTTTCATAATAAGGTTGCTATTCTTCGTCTTCTTTAAAGGAATATATATTATTGGTTTCTGTGCTTTATTGATCACTTGCAGCCTATTTGTGCAGCAAACTTAATGATTTTCCATTCTGTTTTCATAGTATGCATTAATCTTGCATGACTGATCATATATATTAAAATTGGTAGCACCAAAAAAGGTAATGCAATTTTTTTTTTCTGGGAAGTTTTGATCACCTATCACAGATTCGGTGGATATCATCAAGAGCTCATTGGTCTATTCTCATAAGCTAGGGGTCGGTTTTTCCCTGTATTGGACTTCTTTACATCAGGACAATCTGGAGGATCTCTGCAACAATCCTGATACCAGTACAGAGGAGGTAGTCTTAGTTGTTCTCCAGAGATTGAGTGACAAGTGTTTTACGTTACTCTGGTTAAAACAGAGAGACTAGACATCTGCCTTCTCTTACATGTTTTTCATCCTCAAACCTTGAATTTTGGGTGGTTCTTCATAGTACATTCCTCTATCTTATGCTCTGTGAATTTACAACTTCAATGAGTGAAATATCTATTCGATTCATCAACTTAGGAGCAGCATCTGATAGAACAGTTGAATTGAAGCTGATCAGGTTGATATGTTGTTAATACTTGGTAAGCACTAGCACTCAATTTGTAGGTTGCTTGGATACACTTGGATGTTCTGTATAACATATGAACAATAAAAATGGTTATATGCTGCATCATGTAATTTAGATAAATAAATCACAAGTGACTTCTCTCCTCTGTATTGGATTTGTGGTGTGGTTAGAGAGCTTACACAGCATTTTCTGTTACCAGTAAGTAGCCTTAAAATAGATGGCTAAGTCTTGAAGGGATAAGCTTGGTATACATTTTTGCACGATGATGTCATGTTTAATCATCTTTCATGTTTATGGAGACTGAGTTTTTGTTTTCTTAAACACTTAGGCAGCTCCTAGAAAACAGTCTATTAGATAAATGCTGGCACTATTGAAAAATGCTTATGACTCTCCCCCTTGTTATGTAACTGTCAACAGAAGAATGAAGCTGAAGGTGTCAGTTTGCTCATAGACAAAGGCCAATTCATTATGGCAGCATAGCCCTGCAGGCAACATGTCAGGGTGTATAACACACACATACACACTCCGCCAGTCCACCCTCCTGCAACCTCTCACCCCTCCATGCGGACGATTCCACCTTCCTTCCTGCAATCTCTCTCCTCTCCTTTCCCATTCCATGGTGGTGCAGCCTTTGCATCTGGGAAATACTGCTTCTGCATCTAGATTCCACCTTGGAGGAACAAGCAGCAGGAAGTTCCTCCCATGGGCCAGTCACTGACCAACCTGAGGCCATTAGTCAGCACAGCTTCATGGTCACAAGGCAGAACACCCCTCTGAGGAGGCAACAGGATTGGGTGTGGTGCTGCCGCCTTAACTGTCACTCACATCTAGTCAGATCTCAGATGTATGATTGATATCCCAATCGGGCTATCATCTACTGATAAAATAATAGATAACTATAATCATCATCCTTGGATAAATTACCAAACTTGGATATCATAGTTGTCAAGACAGTGAGGCGACCCAAGGCATACCTGGGGTCTCCGAGTGCCTAAGTGCTTAGATGCCTACCTAAGCGGTGCTTAGGCGCCGAGTCCATAAGAACCAGCCAGCAAGAAGAGAGTCCCTTTTGGGGCGGGGGAGAGAGAGAGAGAGCATGATCACAATGGCGGGCAACCGTGTTGAAGGAGGGTGTGGAGCCTGATCTACCTTTGACCCAGCCTCACATCGTCACTCGATTGAGTTGTGCAGTCGGGTCATGGGGGTCGGGGGGGGGGGTTGGTGAAGGGGGGCTGACCCCCCTTGGCTAATAATTTTTCATACAGGAGGCGAGAGAGGATGAGCTGGTTTTGGGTCAGGTCAAGTGGGCCCAAGGCATGACTAGCTCCTGCGCCTAGCTCCTAGAAAGGTGCCTTCCTGCCTAGGCAGGTGCTTAACAACTATGCGGGATATTCAAGAAAATTAAATGGAGAGCAGTTGGATAACTTTAGGTTTGCTCCATTTACACCCCTAGCTGGGTAAAATGTATGAGGGAAAGCATCTTTTGACCTTTTTTTTAAAAAAAATATTTTAACTTTTCTTTCCATGCCGCCACCTCTCTGATTCACCTTTTTGGCTATTCCCACACCTTCCCAGTTTACACCATCATCACTTCATCCCTGCCTTTTGAACATCAGTATAATACTATTAATTGAATACATGCAAAACTACTGTCGCCTTCCATCTTCACATCCTTTGCCATTTTTCTAGCCTCAGTTTCTATATATGCCTCCTTTTTTTACCTCCTATCTGCACCTACTTATGGCACATGCCATAAGGTGAAAGCATGATATGGGAGAATTCTCTAAATTTTTTGTCAAGGGGATTGCCTTGCCAAGGGGATTGCCTTGCCGTGATGGTGCAATATTCAATAACATATGCTTTTCTTAGCACTGTTGTTCATAGTAGTCAAGGCAGGCGTCTAGGCGCGGTTGAAGGGGCAAAGCGTCTGCCCGCCTTCAAATTTGTTGAAAAGCCGAACCGGGTGGTCGCCTAGGCGGGCCGAGCGCCAAGACGGCCACCCGGTCGCTTGACCCGACGGACCCGTCACCCGTGTGGACCCCCCGATCCGACCCATTTAGGTTTAAACTGGCGGATCCAGCATTTTAAACCCCCTTGGTCAACCAAGCATTCGACCGCTCCTTCCTCTTCATCCCCCCCTCGATCCTCCTCCTCTCCCACTTTCAACCCTAGGTCGCCGCTGTCTTGTGCCGCAAGAGTCTCGTCCGACGCCATCTCCCTCATTCGTCATCGTCTCGTCTGACGCCATCCCCTCGTCAGTCACCTCCTCTGCGGCTGCGACGTCCACTGTAGGCGCTAGAGCGTTTATCATCTCTGGTAAGTTCCTCTCTCTCTCTGTCTCCCCCATAGTCCCTCCTCTCTCTCTCTTCCACGGCCACTCGTCTCCCCCACATCACAATCCCTCCCTTCTCTCTCTCTCTCCACAATCCCTCCTCTTATCTCCCCCCCATGGCCCCTCTCAACCCTCTACAAGGTCCCTCCTCTCTCTCTCTCCTCCCTCACAGTCATTCCTCTCTCTCTCTCTCTCCCGCACATCCCCTCTCAGTCCTCACTCTCTCTATCTCCTGAGCCCCCGACTCTCCCCCACAGACCCCACCTCCGCACAATCCCTCCTCTCTCTCTCTCTCCTCCCTCCCCCCCGGCCCTCTCTATCTCTCCCACACCACAATCTCTCCCTCTCCCCATGGCCCCTCTCTCTGTCTCCCCCACTCCACAGTCCCTCCTCTCTCTCTCTCTCTCTCTCTCTCTCTCTCTCTCAGCCCTCTGCAAGGTCCCCCCCTCTGTCTCCCGACAATCCCCGGCAAGGTCCCCCCTCTCTCTGTCTCCCCCTAGCCCCCCCCCCCCGTCGCCCACCGTCTTCCCACAGTCCCCAGTCCCACTCGTCCAGTCTCCACTCTCTCATTCTCTCTTTCCGAGCCCACGGTCCTTTCTTTCTCTCCTACGGCCCCTCTCAGTCCCCAGTCCCAGTCACCCCACTCCCCACAGTCCCCAATTCTAGTCATCTATAGTCTCCCCAGTCACACAAGTTTTCATTATTATTTTTTTCTTTTTAAGATAAAATTTTAAGAAATTAAATTTCTATTATTTTTATTATTATTTATTGTCTTGCATGTAGATAATGACAGAGAATAGTTCCACGGTTGAGACTGAGCTAAAAAAAAAGCAAAGTCAAAAGTCCCTGAATGGAAGATGCATATTGGCCTGATGTAAATGATAAGAACAATGTCATGCTTCTGAATTTTCTGTAATTTTTAATGCAATTTAATAGGCTATAATTGTCTTGCAATTTAATTGCTGCAATTTATTTATGTTTATGGTTTTTTTGTAATTTTTTATAAATTTATATATATATTATTATTATTTTATATATTAGGAGATATATATATTAGATTTTTTAATTAATGGTCAAAGTGTCGTCTAGGCGATGCCTAAGCGGGCGCCTTGTCATCTAAGCGTTTAGGGACCATGTGAACGTCTTGATTCGTTTTCTTGCTTTGCCAACTATGCTGTTGTCATATTTTAGAACTAAGTTATGAAGCATTTCAAGGCTACGGTATTTATCCACGCTTTGATACCAATCTTAGTTCTTAACCTTTGTATGCAGTTCTGAGTTTACTTATGCGGGCATAGAAGTACGGATTCATATGTTCTTTATGTTTCATGTTCGTCAATGCTGCTCAGAAAGAATTGATAGCATTTCATGTTCTGATTATGAAATGACTTCCCTGTTGGATGCCAAATGACATGGAATAAATGCTTCCGATACAATTTTTTACTTCGTGCCAGAAGTTGGTGATGTCAAATGTGTTTCTGCATAGCTGTGCTAACTCTATATCGTGCTATGATCGGATAATAGTGAAAAGAATTTATATTTTTTCCAGAAAAGTAGTGACATTGTTATCAACTGCAGGTTGCAATCTTCATTGTTCTAGCAATAACGTTACGAAGGAAGCCTGATGTGCTTTTCAACATTCTGCCAACATTGAGGGAAGACCCTAGATATCAAGGACAAGACAAAATTCCCGTCATTATATGGCTGATTGCTCAGGTAATTAATGACTTCTTACACATGACTTGGTTGAATGATTAAAGAAAGGGTGGACCTGGATTGCAATCACTGTTGCAATGTCTTCTGCGACAGGCTTCTCAGGGAGATCCTGTTGTCGGGATGTATGCGTGGGTGCATAATCTACTGCCTCTGGTGTGTGGAAGATTAAGTGGTAACCCACAAGTCAGGGACTTGGTTCTGCAATTAGCAGAAAGGTCTTCTTGAATTACCTCCGACCTGAATATTTTTTTTATTTTCATTAAAAAATATGTTATTCTCAAATGTCTAAAGTTGTCCTTCTCCCTTCCAGAATTTTGTCAGGCCCAAAGGCCCGCCCTATTTTATTGAATGGTGCTGTTAGAAAAGGGGAGCGTCTGGTACCACCCTTGGCACTTGATCAGCTGATGCGGCTCACATTTCCTGCACCTTCTGCTCGAGTCAAGGTTTGTATTGGTCAGGACCACTTTTTTGATTGCTGGAATGTAGGAGACAGTGGCTTGTTCGTGAGTTTCTAGAAGGAAGCATTCTTTTTTTATATATATAATCGAGAGAGTCTTGCAGGCAACCGAGAGGGTCGAGGCTGTTTATCCTGCGCTTAAAGAGTTGGGTCTTGCTGGCGCCCCTGGGGCCAAAGCAATGAAACCAGTGTCGCAACAGCTATTGCCTGCTACTGTCAAAGCGATGAGGGAAAGTAAGACCACATATAGGCTGGTCGAATCTTGGATCTCTTCTTAGCATTTATGATTATTGTTTTAACCTTCAGAAATTGTCGTGCTTTCTTTTTATACCTATTTTTTTTTTCTAAAAAGAAAATTTGCATTGTTCTTCTCTCAGACATCCCAGAGTTATCCAAGGAAGCTGCTGACATTTTCATATGGTGTTTGACTCAGAATCCCGAGTCTTTTAAGCAATGGGTGACCATCTTTCTCCAATTTTTGACTTTTCTTTGGCAATCTTGGTTGAGATTTCTATCTGTGGGTTTCATAGTCAGTCTGTTTGCTTTCTGCGACTGAGAGGGTGCCGATGGAAAACAGGAAAAGCTTCATGTGGAAAATGTGGAAGCCAGTGTTGTCGTTCTGCGGGAACTGTCGGATGAGTGGAAGCAACATGCGACCAAATTCTCTCCGCCTGATGCCTTGAGGGACACATTGAAGAACTTGAGAGCCCAGGTAAGCAGAGCGACCGCATGACAATACTCGAACCCCCCCCCTAAAAAAAAAAAGGCTGCTTGTCACCCGACTAAACGGCTTTGTGCACTTGGGGGCAGAATGAAGGGGCCCTTGCTGGGGATCTGGGTGCAGGCAGCAAGGCTACAATCAAAGAAGCTGACAAGTACTGCAAGGTGCTCCTGGGGAGGGTGAGCCGGTGCTCAGCCTGCAAGAAGAGCGGGGTGTTGGTGATCGCTCTTGCCATCGCAGCAGGCGCCGTTATCATGTCGCCCAATGCGGAGTCGTGGGATTGGAAGAAACTGTATGTAATGTCTAGCTCCCCACAAGCTTTCTAGACAACGGGAATGTAGGAAGAACCAGAGACGTTTGGTGCAGAAACCTGTTGAGAATAGGCAGACGGACATGGATTCTGCTTCAAGGGTGGTCGTGAGCTTTCAACTGCCATCTCCAACTCGGTACAGGCCGTCGCCATCAACATTCGCGATAGAATATGATCCTGATGGCGTTGCTTTATTCAGGCTGCCAAATGTCCCAAGCAGCCCCTTTCATAGTAAACGTTCTGTTAGCTTAGGTCGTTGGTTCATGTAAGTCGTCCCGGAAAGATAATAAGCACTCTTTTTTTTTCTTTTTAACTGGGTGCCGAAAAGTTTTTGTAAGTATTGTATCGTGTGCTCTGTCCTTTGATCTCTTGCTGTCTCGACCGTCTATCCTTTTTTATTACTTTTTTAGAAAAATCTCTTTGCTTTTAGGTCGCACAATAGTTCTTTTGTGTCCAGTTTGTTTGCAGAATAAGTTAAAAGGAAATATTATAATCAGAGTTAGGTTATTTTAAAGAATAAATAACTTTATTTTGATCGAGAGATATCATAGTCGGAGTTTTCTTATTCCGTCTTTAAATCGGCTCTTAATGTGGATACTGATTTTTAGCTTAGACATTGGTAAATAGAAGATCCGTCCAGTCAATGGGATATCTAGGTTAATCAGATCTTATTTTGGACACAAACATGGCCCCAGGGTAATTAGCGTGATGTATTGAGCTATTTGAATTACCTTTGATCGTGCGTGTTCACGCAAGTTTTCTTTCTCCAAGAATATGGTATTAGCTCAATTCTTGGTTCAGGGATAAGTTTAGAGTAGAGTAGACATAAGTTATTTCGAGTTAATTTATTTTTTTAATTCTCATGTATGTTTCACGAGGGAATAATTTTATTACTTATCTTATAAAAAATAAAGATATAAATAAGAATAAATGTTGGAAAATTATGATTTAACCTTTCTTATTGATCATGATTAGTATTAATGTTTATGTTTAATGTTCATATTTTTAATATATTTATCTTTAATGGGTATAATTAGCATTAATATTGTTAATTTTAGCATTATTAATTTTTCATTATTAATGATGAGATAGTTATAATTAATTATTTTAATAATAATAATAATCACATAATATATTCAATAATTAGCACAAATAATATTAATTTACATGATTAATCAGCACTAATAATATTAATTAGTGTAATTAATTAGTACTAATAAGATTAAGTATCACCATTATAATTAATTATTTAAAGATAATTAAATAATATATTTATTAAGTAGCACTATCACAATTAATGTTTTATAGATAGTTAAATAATATATTTATTAATTAGTACTAATAAAACTAATTATCATGATTAATTAACATTAATAATATTAATTAGTACTAATAAGATTAATTAACACTAATAAGAGAAAGTAGCACTATTCTAATTATTTATTTAATGATAATTAAATAATACATTTATTAATTAACACTAATATGATTAATTAGCCTGATTAATTAGTACTAATAACATTAATTTCCACTTATAAGATAAATTAGTACTATTAATTAGCACTAAAAGATTATTTAGCACTAATAAGATTAATTAGTAAAAAAAGACTAATTAACATGATTGATTAGCACTAATAATATTGATTAGCTATGTTGAGATTACTTAGTACTATCGATTAGCACTAATAAGATTAATTGGCACGATTAAGATTAAGTTACACGATTATAATTAATTATTTAATAATAATAATCAATATATTTATTAATTAATATGATTGAGATTAAATAATATGATTAATTAATATTAATAATATTAAATAATACTAATAAAATTAATTAATATTAATATGGTGGAATGACTTATCCCTAATTGTAACTCTATTTCTGAGGATAATTTCACTTAACTCCTCTTATCTCCGTCTAAATTGACACTATCAAACAAAGAATGTGATTTCGACGAAGATATTCCCGCCTAATTCTCTCAACCAAACGGCACCTTTGTTCCCATTGCCATATGGATATTATGTTGGATGGAAGTCATAGGGATTTTAGATAATGCTTGGAATCAAGCATGGCTTATTTCCTGTGTACATGTATTCCTATCGTGGGTCGATGACTATGTGTGGCTAAGCCCTTTGTCTCAATCTACTTGAATCCCCCCTTTTTTTCACCAACTATACTCGCATGAACTCTATGGTACGAATAGTCAAAAATATTCTTAAATGCACCCAGATAGCTGTAGCTATACTCTCGTCATAATCCGAGTCGTCGTCGTCGTCAGAGTCTTATCATAATTATTTAGGGTCAGTTACATGAATCTTGTTTCGCCAAAGATTTCTATGAAGTGCTATATTCATATTTAAATCCAAGAAATTAATGTCATTCCTAATAACATTACACCATCACATTTAGGCATGTCAACGGATTCGGATATTATCCGGATCCGCTTCGAATTCGAATCCGTATTAACGGATAATATTCGAATTCATATTCATTTTTTCGGATACGGATAATATCCGAATTCGAATCAGAGCGGATACGAATATTATAATATTCGCTTCGAAAAATATCCGTTCGTAATATTACATATCATATAATACATATTTTTAAATAATACATTATAAAATAAATAATATTGTAGAGAAATTTAGACATTTTAGAGTTTTATTTTAATTTAGAGTTTATTTTATATATTTTTGACATTTTATAGTTATATTTTATATACTTTTAACATTTTATAATTGTATTTATATATTTTTGAATTTGAATCAGATAATTCCAATTTTAAAATCGAGCGGATACGGATAGTCATATATTCGCTTCGTATCCGAATTCAAATCGGAGCGGATCAAAATCGCATAATTCAAATTTTAAAACGGAGCGGATACGGATAGTCATATATATATTCCCTTCGTATCCGCTCCGTTGACAGGCCTAATCACATTTTAGGCCTTCCCTGAGCTCTTTTGCTAGCATCCACTAAGATTCAGTTACATCTTTTAACTGGCGCTGAGTTAAGGCGACGAAACACGTGACCAAACCACCTGGGTCTATTTTCTCTCATTTTACTATCAATTGGGGTTATCCCCAAGTTCTTACGGATACATTCATTCCTAATCTTGTCTTCCTTAGTCTTGTCACACATCCATCTCAACATCATCATCTCTGCTATACATATTTTATGAATGTGTTCATTTCGTACTGCCCAACACTCGGTACCATATAACAAAGCAGGTCTTACAGTCGTTCTATAAAATCTCCATTTGAGTTTCACAGACATACGACGATCACAGAGGACTCCTGATGCGTTTCTCCATCTTAACCAGCCTACCTTAATCCTATGTGTAACGTCGTCATAAATCTCTCCATTCTCTTGTATGATAGACCCTAAGTATCGAAAGCTACCACTCTTCAGAATGTTATGTCCATCAATTAGAACTATGTCTTTCTGTATCACTCTCCCATTATTAAAATTACAATACATAAATTCTGATTTGTTCCTACTAACTTTAAAATCTTTAAACTCCAAATTAAATCTCCAATGCTCTAACTTAGTATTTAAAGCATCGATACTCTCATTAATTAAGACACTATCACATGCAAATAACATATACCAAGGATATCCTCGTGTAATTATTTTGTTACTATAGCTAAATACTGAAATGATCGACAAATCTACCCTTAAGAGATTTGATGAGATCATGTACTCTTGAAGGATTCTTTTGGATTTTTGCATCTATTAACATTTTCCGTAGTAACTGTTTTATGCATAATCCTTCCAAGTTGATGGTGCAAATTAAGACAAAAGATGTGTATATTCAATTATTTGCATGTATTTAGGGGTATTTTTGATAACCCATCTACATAGGCATAAATACAAAATAGAATATTAAAGGATTATATATGTAAGAACACCCAATTGAAACAACCATCGTTTGAATTGCAAATGTTTAAATCATCTGTTCCTGTTACTTAAGATCTTGTAACATCATTATTCCTACAACATTGACTAGCACTAGCTTACTCAGATGGAGTTAGCTTATCCGGCCAACCATTTATTTTATTTGTACACCAGAAGCCAATTGATGTATGGTTGGATCAAAAACTTTGTTGAGCAGCGCAGCCAACCTGACTCCAGCCTGTGCAATTCTCTTCTCCACAATAGGAAGACGGGAATGGAAATATTCGTCTGCAAGAATCCAAATCAACAGTGATAAGAGGAATATGAAAACTTGTTTTTGGATATATTAACGAATGAAATATTGCTAATGAGCATCCATATATATATACCTCCCAAAGTTGAGTCCTGCTCCACATCCTTGTATGCATAGTTACATGCCAGAGTGATGCTCTCTGATGCATAACTATGGTTTTTCATGTGAACCACATTCAAAGTTGTGTTAGGAAGCTATACAAGATTAATCTAAGACTACTATTGCATAGTTGTTTTCATACACTTGGTTTAATAATCATAGATGACATTGCAGAGATAGAAACTTACTCGGGTGCACAAGTTACTCTCTTCTTGTTGCAAGTCTCCCACCTAATGATATCATCTGCCCATTCACCCTGGTACAAAAAACAATGTACATGATCATTGTATATTAACTTGCACAAACGTGAAAGACTTTAAGTCACGCTCATTGTCTTCAAAATTCATTATGATGAAGATATCATTAAAAACCTTGCTTAAGATGCTTTTTTTTTGGGGGGGGGGGTCAAGGGGGGGGGGGATACAGGGTAGGGGTGGGGGAAGGGAGATAATGGTGCCCCGGAAAATGCCTCCCAACACTTCTCTAGGGAGGTGTCTACACACCTCCCGTAATGCGTGGATGAGCAGGGCCAACCAGTCAGGCCTACCGCCCATTGGAGAGACCCAAAAAAGCCCGGAGGGGTCGCTCTCCGGCCCCCATGGGGAGAGCCGGGACTCGAACTAGGGTCCTCTCCCCAAAGGGGAAAGGTTATGACCGCTACGTTGAGATCGTAAACTTCGCAACAATTATTTTGGTTAATACAGCTTAGACCTATGAAAAGATGAGCTAACCGGCTCTTACAATAAACATTGAGGCCATCTTTGATTCTCGGACGGGATAGGTTGTTCGACCCTCCGGGGTAGAACAAGCTCGAACAAGGGGATGTGTGTGAGGGGTGTGGGTCCACAGCGCCCTCCACCCGACATGCAGCCGATAGTTCGATTATCAAAGAGGCACTGACAGTTCCAAAAACTTGAACAATAAGTATTGTTGAGTAGGCCTCTGTGGACGTACAAAATTACACGCCCATATGTCTCGGCCACAGCCTCACACTTACAGTGATATTTTTCTTGATACTTTCCAACATGGTATTGAGGTCATTGTTATAGTAGTCTTTCATGGCTGTCTCTATCATGCTGACATCCCACACCTACACAAAACACATCAAATTCCCATGTAAAACCTTCCAACAAGTACGTATAAACAGATGCCACTGCTCATATAGCACTCATGAAAATAAAACATGCTTACATGGTGAAGATTGGTTTTCCTTCTATACCAATGGACAATTATAGTGTTGCCACCTTCATCATCTGCAAATCCCACATGCAAAGGCTGGTGTATATCTCCCATGAAATGTGCTAGGAACATCAAACTTTCTGTCAAATTATCTAGCAAATTAAGCAAGAGAGAAGTGTGAGTGAAATTGTCAATTAAGTAATTAAATGCTTCTGCTGTGGATGGTCAATATTGTTAAATATTTTCTTACATCCACTTGAGCGATCCCCATAAGCTCGAAGTTGTGAAGTATAGTTGTTGATGGCTCCAGCCACACACCTATCCTTTTGCCCTTTGGCATCATGGCAGTCTCCTACGTACATGAAAAGAAACTTTCTTTGAAGTATGAGAAACTTTGCATGTGCATATATATATTTTGTAAGTATTTAAGAAAAAAAGAAAAGCTCCCCTCACATCTCACTAATTAACCCATGCTGTCCTAATTAAGGACAATCGGCCTCCAATCTATTGCCGAAGATTTAAGTGACAGATTCACAGTCGATTAATAACTGATCTAAATTAGTAAGTAATTATCAACGATCAATATAAATTTCATCGTTAATTCGTCCCTGATTAACCATGAAAATCAAAATCCACCAACTGATCTAAATTAGCAAGTAATTATCAACGATCAATATAAATTTCATCGTTAATTCGTCCCTGATTAATAATGAAAATCAAAATCCACCACTAATTATTCCCTAAAGATTATTTCCGATAACCGAAGGGGTTGTTCTTAATCTGGAAGGTACAATTAGGAACAACAAATACAACAAGAGAATAATTAAAGTAAAGCACTACAATATCATTTCAACTAGGGCTGTCTGTAGAACAGATTTGGAGATACCCGAAACCTACAGACCAATATCTATATAGACCCAATAAAGTTATTGGATAAACTTGTAAACAGATCGAGTTTCAGTTCTGTTTTGAAACTAATTAAGTGTGTAGTAAGCCTAAAAATGCATTCATTTATCTTAAATCGTAGACTAGAGAATAAATAGGCTTCAATTTGTAGGACGAAGTTTACAAAAAAAATGTTTACAATTTTATATCTCATTTGACAGTGGGGCTGCATGTTAACTATACAAATGGACCTACAAGATGAATGGACGTACTTATACCCATAGCTATTGGGCCCTGACAAAATTCACTAACGGGTCTAGATCCGTTTTGTCACTCCTGTAACTTGTGTCGATCGTATTTGACAATAAAATGGTCTCGTAAGTCATATATATCCATGTGGAGTTGGTCTTGCTGCACATTCAAGGTTACACGACACCTTGGGTGCATGTAACATGGTGAGATGGGTGTCTACCTCTCACCTATCCATCCGTATGACTCATCCCTCGTCGGACGGTCAAAAAAACTCAAAAAAGAAAAAGAACAGTGTGAAAAATTTTAACAAAATAAGTAAATTCACATGGATCATGTTTTTTAGATTTTTTAGGCCATCCGACGAAGGGATGATTAGTTGTATATATATATATATATATATATATATATATAGGTGAGATGGGTAATCTCACCCTCACCATATTTTTTTCAAAAAAAGATAATTTATTACACACCCCATATGTCCAATTAAATGAGAGTAATGTTTCGTGCACCGAATCTGGTGCACAAAATTAACTCAAATTATAATCTCCCCTCTCGTTGGCCTCAAAAAAGTTTTGAAATGATCATTTTCGTCCCAAAAAGGACATCCCGCGTCAGACCCGTACGGTCCCATGTCAGACCAGTCCGGCCCACTTTTTCGTTTGACGGAAAAATACATGAGTGAAATATTTTGTAGGACTGAAATATTTTACTATGAACGAAACATTTAAGATAGAATTGAAACATTTTGGTAGGTTTTATTTTTATAATAAAATATTTTATTTATATAGTATTTTATCCTTCTAACAAATATTTCATTCATATAACAAATGTTTCATTTCGACAAAATATTTCATTCGTTCATTTCTGTAGTCAAACAAGATGTTTCATTCTTATAACAAAACGTTTCATTCTTGTATCAAAACATTCAATTTTATAAAATATTTCACTCCTGTGTTTTCCCGTCGAGCGAAAAAACGGGCAAGACGGGGTTTGACGCGGGACATCATTTTTTGACAAAAAATATTCATTTCACTTTTTTGAGGGGCCAACGAGAAATAATGTTACAATTTGAGTTACCTTTGTGCACCAAATCCGGTGCACATAACAGTACTCATTAAATTAGGGTCAGTTTGAAAAATGAGTAGGATAAGGTATTCGAGCCCAGAGGCTCGAATACCTTACCCGAGGTCGGATAATAAATTTGTGTGTGAGATATGGGTGTGGGACCCACATTTATTTCTCATGACATTAGATATCCTATTCTAATGTCAAACTGAGACTTAAGGAAATCGGCCATGTGATATACATTCAAGAGCATGGCCATTAATTTATTTTATGTGTGCATACAAAGACTTGGTTTGGAGGACAGCTGGGACATCGATCCGTATGCTCGGTCAAGGAAAACACACACACACACACGCGCGCGCGCGCGCGCGCGATGAAGGGCCAACTGGTTTGAGTGGTCCATGGCATCGATAGCTTGGTCTAAATTAAGCTTACTTAAGTGGTGGCGCATGCAGCAAGCAAAGATGCGTCATCCGGCACGCGTTCTTGTTGGCTTCGCTTGTCCCCGCCGGCAAGCAACCGTTCGAGGTCAGCGCGCGCGCGAGAGAGAGAGAGAGAGGGTGGCGGGTGGGTATCCATCTCTCAAGCCAGTTTGGATCTATCCACCCACACACCCTTTCTTCATAGCAAAGATTTTAAAAATTAATAAATAAATAAATAAATAAATAATATTACGAGTGAGGACTGAGGATTCAGTTCGATCACTTCCAAAAAGGACATTGGAAATTATTATCATATGACGATCGTCGATGTCAGATTAGTTTACTCGGTCATTGTTTAATCCAAGTCTTCTCCAGAACTGTTAATAGACGGAGAGGGAGGGCGTGGGAGATCAACCACTTTAATCTAAGTCTTATATATATATATATATATATATATATATATAGAGAGAGAGAGAGAGAGAGAGAGAGAGAGAGAGAGAGAGGTGAAGGTAAATGAAACCCAACCCCTAGGGATGAGAGGGAGAAGGCAGGAGTACTGATGCAGTATGATACCCTAACCAGACATTAACACTGGAATATTTGAAGTTGATGTGGGGGAATTTGACATTACTGGAGTATTTGAAGTTGCAGACGCCCGGGGTGTTGATGTAGTGGAGGGGGCTCGACCACCGGTACCGGAACCGGACCTCGTCTGCCCAGGAGCACACGGCCGCCAGCTCCCCCTCAGCCACCGGCGGCAGCAGGTGCCGCACCGCCCTCGTCGCATTCTCCGTCAGGTACCCCTGCGAGGATCGAGCATAATTAACCAGAGACCAAACAGAGAGTACCCACTTCTGCAAATTAACCCAAGACATGCATCTCTTATAATTAACTAACAACAGAGAACTGAAGCATATGCATGGAAGGTGGAGCAGGTCCTGATGCTGTGGAAGGGGTCTCGTCGACGATCGACTGATCGAGCACGTACGTACGTACCTCTGCAATCTTGCAGACCATGAAATGCCCCTGCTTGCCCCATGCCTCCGTGCGGCCGACAACGATGGAAAGGGAGAGGAGGAGAAGGGGGAGCAAAGCCATATCCACTCCCTCAGCATCCAGGGTCAAATCCTAGAGCTTCTCATCCCCTATATATCCTCCTTCTTCTCCACCCGTTTTGAGCTCTTTGTGTATGGTTTAGGGGCATGGCCCCCATGTGTGTGACCTGAGTGGGTCAGACAAGAACATGTGGGAGTTATCAGTTGTTTTCGTGGGCATCCAGACAAGCGAAGGCCGTGCCGTCATTGGCTCTTGGAGTTCCCCACCAGAGACTCCAAATGACATGCAGAGAGGCCGATCACCTTCCTGATTTAAAAATCGAAGTGGCTTGGTGACGAAATAAAATAAAATTGATCTGTGAGCTGCCCTGAACATGTGGATCTCATGCATGCCCTAGCTGAGGCAGTAGAAGTCAAATTATTTGGCACCCCAGTGGAACCTCTTGCAGAATATTCGATCTGCTGCATGCCCATGACATGTGCTAGCACGTGATGGGGTGGTGGCTGAGGATAACTTATATAAATTGACTTCAACATCAATTACAACAATTATCGTTCTTTCTTTCACACATCAGCTCCTTTAATTTGAGAATTATATCTGAATGTGTGTCAGATGAAAAACCTAGCTTTCTCACTTGTAGTGCAAAACCAAGAAGCCCTCTGATTCTTATTTTGTTTGTGTTTTCAGTACATCTAGGGGTACCTTACAATTAAAACTAGTTGTACATGTGATTATCTTTCCTTCCAGGAAAGTTCCTCTTCAGTTGTCATGTATCATGCACTTGCTTGGCGTGGGGACTCGTGAATGCATTAAGATACTATATATGGACAAGCGTTGAAGCATCGTAAACAGTGCAAGGAATATATCTAGCTCCCACTTGGACAACATGATATCTTTCAATTCACAAGTGTGAAGACCATGGACAAGATATGCTTCAAATTGATGCCGGTGATGGATGCCTTTGGAGGAAGAAAGGGAAAAAGCGAAAAAGGGAAAAAAGTGAATTAGAGAATATACAGACCTCTTTTGTAGTTCCAACCTTCCTTCTCCTTTCAGGGCCTATCCGCTTGGGACCTCTCAAACTGTTGGAAAAGATGCAAATTAATTGCTTAATCGCTGGTGATGAAGCATTTATATTGGGATTCAAGCATTTGGTGGGATCCGCATGAATGCCCATCAAGATCTTTGGAGTAACAAATCTCCTCGGGGAAGAGCACTCAACAAGTCGCCGTTTAGATATTCTTCAGCAGCATCAGATTGTCGATTTAGAAATTCTTCTAATTATCTGTATTAGGTCCTACTACAGCAATATCTGATGCAACCCTCTCTTTAACCAAACCCCATGTGTCTGCACAGCTGGAAGATGCTATGAATTATTCCATATATAAATGCTTCTTTAAATGTAAGCATCGAGCTAGTATAGTCTTCGTCGTTTCATGATGAAGTTGAGACCGCAACGGATGGTGGATGTTTGAGGAATATCTTCGGGAGAAAACCTTCAGAAGGAATATGAGTAATACTACACATCTAATTAAAATGTAATAGATGCTGCATTCTCTTTCTCCCTGTCTCTCTCTCACATGCGTCTCTCTCTCTCTCTCTCTCTCTCTACCTATATATATATATATATATATATATATAGGTAAAATATATAAATATAGTTTTTTCGAATTTTTTTTGTTAAATCTCATATGGATTGTGGAAGAATTTAGTCTTGCATTTAGAAAATAGGTTTTTGCATTCATTACTAATTAATTTTTAGTTGAATGGTAATTTAACATGATATCAGAACCAGTCCATAGTCAATGCAATTTTCCTGTCTCTTGTCCTACCTGACCTCTCATCCATTGTATTTCATGTGCTAAACTGTTGGAATTCGGGCATAGTCTCTTGGGCAATAGTCCCGTATCAGTTAAATGAGTTGTGGTTCATGTGCTTATGATCCTAGGTCTGTGTATCTCAACACCGTGATTTTGTGGATTTTAACATGGTATCAGAGCGTGGTCTTAGACCCAACTCCATATATTGTCACCTCCACCTAATTAATATCCACGACTCATCTTGACCGTGAGAAGAGTGTTGGAATTTGGACATAGTCCCATGGGCAATAATCCCGTATTGGTTAAATAAGTTGTAGTTCATGTGCTTATGACCATGAGCCTGTGTATCTTAACATCGCGATTTTGTGAATTTCAACATAAACCCTATGTAATATTGAGATTTGCGCTGGCATTTCGGAAATGATATAGGTCTGCCCAATTTTTCTACGGTACTATTGTTTTACCATCCTTATTTTGGGGGTTGTAATCTGATATAAAATAATATAAAATAGTGTATAATATTTGTCAAGATTGGGACACCGGCAAGATAATGATCATATATATAAGCACACACCACGAGAGAAAAGAAGAGAGATTTGGAGGAATCACTCTTTTCCAGTATGAAATTAATAACTACATCTTTCTCCATGGTGGACATGGAACACCTAATTCCTTCTGTCTCTCCACCCTCGACATTACATCTGTATTTATAGAAGACTCCCAACAGCCTCCTGATCCTATTAGGATTGCCTCCTAATGCCTACCCAGAGTCTCATATAGACTCAAACGTAGAGTCCTACTCTGACTCTACTTACTTGTGGATCAAGACACCCCTAATAAATTTTCACTTTAGCTTGCATCCGTAAGTCACTCGAAGATCAATCGGAAATCCACAACCTTTCCGTACGTCAGCCCCGCATGTTATACCCAGATACCATCACCCTAATTGGGTGCCTCGCACAGCTCAGTACTGATGCACGTCTCGATATGGCACTACCTCTCTTAGTCGACATGAGAGACTATAGCCACCATCGATATCTAAAGTAAAAGTGACATGCTTCCTCCACACTTCACTATCAGCAGATCGAGTCCTCCACTAAACTGTACTACCCATCTGGGGCACACTTACTCGAGCTACGCCTGTGTCGACCCTCCCTATGAGCCTATACATGTAGTTCATCATTTGTTCTCACAATATAACTTGTGCTCCTCTACATACTCTTAGAGCTCCACCTTCAAGAGTGCATTGGGCACCTCTTGAATCTAAGACTCCCAATGATATCAAGTTCTTCTTCAGATTTGGCATATGTCAGACTTCCTTCAGTGTACGTACCACTCCATCAAACATGTAAACCGGCATCGATCCCACTCTAGTAACTATGCACTCCATGCCATTAGCCAACTTGACCGAGCTACCATCACATGCCTGATATGTGCTAAACTCCTTCCTATCTGAACACACATGAAACGAGTAACTAGAATCTAAAATCCAACCTGAATTTCATGCACATGTAGATGTTATGCAAAAGATATATCTCCCTCGATGTCTTCCGCAACTGTCCCGACATGTGATGTCTCTTCCTTCTCCTTCCCTTTCATAGCTTCGCATTCTCCTTTAGCATTGAACAATCCCTCTTTATATGGCCTTCTTGGTCACAGTAGTAATACGTCCGAGTAACCCATAACTTGGAACATCCCATGTTCTTTTTAGACCCCTGTCTCTCATCTGATCTTCCTCGACTTCCATCTGCAATCAAAAGATGACCCTCACCTGATGCATGATCGCCATCGCTCTTCCATGGCGACTCGTTCATGAGCAACGAAGTGACTGTATCATTTAACTTGAGAGTATCTTTCCCAAATAGCAATATAGTCACAGTATGATCATATGATGCATGCAACAATGCTAACCAGAGAAGTGCCTTGTCCTATTTATCAATCTTCACATCCACGACAAGCACCTCGATCTGTCAATTTCTTGTTGTATTCATCCATATGAGCCTCCAGTCGTGCTCCCTCCTCCTTTTTAGGCCATATAGTTTCTTTTTGAAAAACAACCAGTTTGTCAATGACTTAGATTTGTACCTACTCTCCAACCTTTTCCAAATTGCTGTCAGATCATCTATGTCGATTACATCCTAAGGTGTATTATCCACCAAGAACAGCTGCATCGTGCTATTTGCCAACTCTTGCATCTAGTGCCATGCCTTAGTTGATAGCTTCTCCAGTTTCTTAATCTTATTGTTGATAGGTTCCACCAGTCCTTCCCATGTCAGAATGTTATTCACACGTTGCTGCCATATCGTAAAATTCCACGGAGAAGCTTGTAAGCTTCCCTACTAGCTTTTGATTTGTGCTCCTAGTGTCCTCCATCGACGTTCCTAATTAGTTGTGATCTATTTGATCACCCTGATCTCTGCCGATCTCCATGCCCTCCTATACAAACCTATGAATCAGAGTAGAATTCACTCAATCCACACCGTTCAAACCTAGGGATGGACTCTTGGATCACTCAATTCTGCCTCAGATTGCTTTCGATCTGAGTAAAATAAACTTGGTCGTCAAATCGCCCACCTATTAATCTAGTGAGATGGATCTTCTAATCTATCCATACCCAAACTCCACCTAGACCCAAAACCAACAGATGTACCAGACTTTCTAAGTTAACTAGATCTAAAACTAGACCCAATAACTTAGAATCCAATTAACTTAAAGAGTTCTATTTGAAATAGGTTTCTCTCTTCAACACATCTTCTTCTTCACAATGAAAAAGGGAGAAACCTTAGTCGCCACACTGCGCGCAACTTCACTAAGCCGTCGCTGCTACCAGCTGCCTCTCTGGCAACCACTTTTCACAACAACAACCACCACCTACTCGTGTAGCATACGCAACTATTGAGCTCCCTGCAAACTGCCAACTATGGCCCGCCTTCAAACAGTCACCACCGTGGCCCTATTACTACTGCTACATAGCTATCGCCCCCTATGGCCGTCAATTGCTTGCCCCCTGCACAAGGTGGTCTTGCTGTAATGCTGTCCATAGCCTTACAAGGATTATTGTCGCTACCGCTGCTGTTATGCCTGTGGACGCACTAAAATTCACTTATTATGTTATGTTTATCTATTCGGATGGTTGATTCGTCTATTAAGTGCGTGGGTGTGCCAGTCACGAAGTGACAATTTATTCGGGCTCCGAAGAGCCCGTGGTGCGCTCGATCTGACTCAGTCAGACGATTGTGTAGTTCGTGTCGGGACCAAAACCCGCCGCGCCATAAAGGTCACGACGTCATTTACATCCCCCATACGAGGGAACACCCTTGATTAATCGCCGAGAATCAGGGCCTCATGGCTAGGAAATTAATTGCATAAAAATTTATTAAGAAATGATGAAGTCCTCGTATGAGGGTGAGAAGAAAACATTCGCGGTCATGTCGGTCATGTGCTGATCATTTAATGTTCGGACGAATGTCCGGCTCGAGAAAAGCGCAATCGTCACGGGAAAAACCAGAACATATGTATGCCGGGATACGGCAGATTTATTATTCAGGAGAACGGAAAGCGTTCGGCTAAGCTTCGGTTAGAGCGGTCAGAAACCAGTAAGTCTGTTGGCCCGGTGCAAGAGCAGGCTGCGACCATACTGCGGTGGGCCCCCCACGATCGAAGTCAGGCTCGCATGAGCGTCATTAGTATTTCCGGTGCCAAGGGGCAACGGGGGAATATCCCTTGAATCAGCTGGAAAGCCCTATATCTTGGGAAGCGAACATCAAAACGTATCGACCATTCGGGAGACCGTTTAATATTCGGATGGGTGTCCGGTTTGAGAATATCGTAATTGTCGCGGGAGGACCTGGAACATATGTGTGCCGGGGTACGGCAAGTTTGTTATTCCGAGGGACTGAAGGCATTCGGTTAAATCCCGGTTAATGTAGTAGGAAACTAGTGAATTTATCGGCCTAGTGCGAGATCGAGTCAGGACCACGCCGGGGGCGCCTCCCACGGTCCGAACGAGGCTCGAGCGGGCATCGTTAATATTTCCGGTGCCGGAGGGCAACGGAGAAGAGTCCCGGGACTAGACTCCAAAACAAAAAACGTGTTCAAAGGAAGCGGGCTATAGGCCAAAGATATGGGTCAGACAATGACCATAATCGGGACGGACCCGAGGTCTAAGCATAGCCCACGGAGGCCTTATTGATATCCCCATGCAAGGGGTCCAGGGATGACGAGAGCCATCTCGTTCTATTCCGATTTTGTCAGTCACTCATGGACCACTTTATATTCGGACAAAGGTCCGTATTGAAATGCTGCGAAAATCGAGGTGAACCCATTCAAATGCCTGCCGAACGCGCGGCAATTTTAGTGGTGGCTCGGAAGGGATCCGGCCTGAGAGACGAGTCCGGCTTAATCGGAATGTCGGCCCAAAGCGAAGTCAGGTCATGGCTATTTTGGGATAATTCCCAAGACTCAAGCCCAGCCTGCAAGGGCGGCATTGTTGTTCCTTCAGCACCGGGTCACGGGAGAGACGGGGCTGCAATGTAGATTTTGCTATTTTTTTATTTGGATTTCAAATTATATATATATATATATATATATATATATATATATTATTGTAGACACGCCAAAATTGACGCTATGTTAATCAAAACTCATGTCACCATGTTGACGCCCCAAATTGAACTTCAATATGTCTATAATATGAGGTTTTTCTATTTTTGTGTATGTTTTTGATTTATTCTTGCATTTTTGTGATTCGCGACCTGAAGAGGGGCGTTATTTAAAAAGCGACCTTACCTAGGGCGTTTTCAAAGAAAGGACGACTATACTTCAGGGCGTCAATTCCTGGTATTATCTGGTTTTAAAATAAATTACAATTAAAGAGTAACGTCCTATCTCAGGGCGTGTTTTCAAGTAACGCCTTTCTCTCAGGCGTCTTTCCACAATTTTCAAATAAAGAATGCTTTATCTCCAAAATTTAAATCCATGAAGTGACGCCTTTGACCAGGTCGTGTATTTGAGTAACGTCCTAAGGTAGGTCGTCAATTATGATTTGACGCCTTTCTAAAGGGCGTGTTTCATTCTTTAGTGTCCTGTTCGAGTATGCCTTTCCTGAAGAGTTCCCCTGCCTCCAATGGTCACCTTGCTCGAATTGGAACTAGAGTCCTGCCTTTGATAACCATTGCCCGTCCTTATCTTCCTAAATTTGAGATTATCTTCGGTTAAAACCCTATATAAGAGGGCTCTGGTCAATCTTGTGAGGGGTTACAATAACAACAACAACGACGGTGCTGGCTATTAGAGAGAGTTACGTAGATATACAGAAAGAGCATACGCCATCTTCATCTTCCTCCTGTGCGATCTCTCTCTTTGAGGGCTCTCTCAAGGGCTTTCTCTTCTTCTCTGTTGCTGCAGCCGAACCGTAGCTTCCAAGTGGTTTCTTCCCCTTTACTGTTTACAGGGACATCATAAGGGGTCTTTCTTCTGTTCGTTTTGCTTTCTTTTTCATCACATCATCCATATCATCTGTCGCACGGTTTTCTTCCTTGCATTAGTATTACATTCTTTTCCTTCCCTAACTCTTAGGGGTTTTAAAACAAACAAAAAAGGTGCGCATGTTTTGTTCTCTCTTCATCATCACATCATCTATTTGGGATTGATACTATACGCTCTTGGCTGATCCACTTCTATTTGCTTGTTTCTTTGTCTTTTGCAAGGGTAATCAACAAGAAAAACCCCTTTCGTCGGCCGGCCGATAGAAGGAGGAGGAAGGAATTCACAATTCATCCCGCATCCCACTTTTCACCAGGTATTCGCGATCTTCTTTGATTCTTATTGAGGTAACCCCTCTGGCGATCACTCTCCTTTATAGCACCACGTGCTTTCTTTTGTCTTTATTATCATCTCTCCATCATTTTACATATCTCATATGAGTGGTTTGTTCCATATGTGTGGATTTATCACGATCTACAAATTGGCGATCACGGTGGGACTTCCACTATTTTTCTATTGATTACCCCTTTCCCATTGGCACCCACGCGTGCCCTTTCCCCTTTGGCACCCACGTGTGCCCTCTCCCCTTTGGCACCCACGTGTGCCCTTTCCCCTTGGTACCCACGGTACCCCTCCTTTACGCCCCACGGGCACCCTCCACTGTGCATTGCACACTCCCCGGGATCAGCCAGTTTGTGATTGCTCATATTTCCTGAATTAACGCCTCAACCAGAGGCGCGCTTTCTTTTAACGCCTTCATCTAGGGCGTCCGCTTTCTGTGTTACGTCTTCTCAGAAGGCGTCTTTTATCATCTCCTGCTTTAATTAGGCTGTCCGTGAATTCACGCCCTTCCCCAGGGCGTCTATTTCTTGCTTAGCGCCTCACATAAAGGCGCGGTTTTACATTTGACGCCCTCTGCCTGAGGCGTCCTTTTCACTTACAGCGCCTCACATCAAGGTGCGTTTTCTGCGTTGCCTGTGGGATCCCACAGTGTTTCACGACAGTCGTACCGTCGTCTCTTTTGTTGATAGCGACCTTCCCTGGGTTGTGTCTTTCCTGCGTTTTTACAGTTGGATTGATTATTACATTGATCGATGATATTGCTGTGATTTGCTCATATTACTTTGCATCTTGTGACATTTGGTTGAGAGACCTCCTCTCTCTACACTAGGATTCCACACACCTCTCTTGGAATCGGGACAACCCTCCATTGAGCATTCCGTCTCTTTGAACCGAAAATCCCTTTTTCAAGACCTCCGTAAGTCCCCGCACCCGTGGATTCCCTCACGGACGCCGGGCTGGTTGTACCCTTGAAATACCCGGAGTATAGAGAACCTATCGTTGGTAAGGAGAGAGAAAGAACCTAGTTGACCCGGAGATCACACTTGGATCCAAACTAGGTTTCACTTTGCAAAAGAGGGAATTACTCTACAATCAATCCACTCTAATCTCAAGCATAACATTAAAATCTTACGTCCATCTCAACTTGATTGCATAAATTTGGTTGGGTTGATTTGATTAAAGTTTGCCTGGATTGAGTGCTTTTGTGTCATAACCCCTTTTATAAAGCTTTCTCTCTTCTTAAACATGAAACTCCGTTCAGGTAAAATCATCAACATGGCAGGCTACGGGTATTCTTATGATGATGAGGATGAGAATGTTTTTGGTCAATATGAAATCCCCCTCCAAGATTCCATTTATCATGAGGGAAATTACCCTCCTCCTCAGTCTCATTACCCTCAGGTTCATGTGGTTGATACCACTCCTTAGGAGGTTGTGCCCTCTTCTCAGACTTTACCCTCCAACACTTCGGGGAACCCTTCCCCATCCTTCAATGTCACGGATTTAATTAATGCTCTATCTCAGTTAGATGATTCCCAGCGACAGGCAGTTCAGGCCGCTTTGAAAGGGAAGTATGTTCCCTCTTCATCCTCTAATCCCCCTCCGGCCGAGAGTGGCCATCACCTCACTAATGACCAGGCGGTCTTGCACAAACCCCCCTCTCGTCCACCAACGCCCGGTGCGGCCATGCCGGCCCAACAAGCGAGCTACTCAGCGGTTAGGCCTCAGTTTCTCCAACCTCCCCGAATTCTACGGACGCCTATACCGCATTCTTTCATTCAAAATCCGGCCCCAGTTGATTCCGACACCAATGTTCTACTGCTCCAGAAGTTGGCCAGCATGGAAGAGCAACTGAAGAAGGTCACTACGGCCAAGAATGCACCGGAGGTCTCCCTCCCCACACTGCCAGTTTTCCACTTACCACCATCTGAGATGTCGAATTTTTGGCGATATAATGGGACTGGTAATCCTTTCATTCATTTGAAGGATTTTATGTACGAGACCTCCTTCTGGCAAGACAACAAGGCCTCTTTGGCCTATTTATTCAGGAGATCTCTGGAGGGGCCAGCCCTTGAGTGGTTCTATTCGTTGGATCCCGCTGATGCCAGCGATTTTGATATTGTTCAAAAGAAGTTTTTGCAGAAGTACAGGGACCGGGTTGGACCCTCCCTCTCAGTCACCGATTTGGTTGCAGAAAAAATGAAGCCCAAGGAGGACTTCGTAATATTTGCTGATAGATGGCGGTTAATGGCCGAGAAATTGAAAGATACACTGTCGGAACAAGAACAAGTTAAGATGATAATTTCCAATGCAACTCCTCAATTCCGGCATATCTTGGCCATGAACCGATTAACAACCATGGAGGAGCTCTATGAAAGAGCTCGTTATATCCAAACATAGATGAAGGATTCGCCCATCATGGGCATGTTTGAGCCGAAGCCACGGCTATTTAAGAAAAGTGCAAATGTCAACAATAGCGGGTCCACGACTGAGGGCACAATTGCAAACGAGCAGGTTGGCGTAGTTGGCCACCCCCACCATCAATCTAACCCACGGCCTAACCCACCTCCACCACAAAACCCCCATTTCAACTCCACTCCACAACACCAATTCGCACCCCAACATTCCTTTGCTCCACCACAAAACCAAGCGCCCCCCGCTGACCCTCCAGCTCCGCAACAGTACCACCAGGTACCACCACCTACCAACTATGGCCAACAACAACAACGGAGACCACCACTTGGCCCCAAGAGAGCCCACTACCCTCCACTGCCAGAAAGTCTCCCGGATATTTTCAACGCCTTAATGGCCGCCAACTTGCTCGTGTTACCAAGGGAAAGAACAGCGTGGCCCGCTAATGTTGACACATCCCGTTACTGCGCTTTCCATCGCGCACTTGGTCACAACCTTGATCGTTGCTTCCACTTCAGAGATTATATTTATGATCTAAATGACTAGGGCGGCGTCAACTGGGATGAGATGAGGCAGTTTATTGCCACCATGAAAGAAAGAAGGCCTCCTCGGCAGCAACAGGCTCAGCAGCCACAGCAACCAGCTCCACAGCAGCAACAATAAGCTCCAGCGCCTCAGCAGGATATGGGGATTGTCCACAATCCACTGCCGGAGCACCCGCCAAACCAGCGCGTAAACCCTGTCACGTCTCTCCCTGAGGTGGAGAGAGGGCAGGGATGGCATGAAGAAAACGCCTCTGTCGGGGCATTTAATCACAATCAAAATCAACCTCCGCGCCTCTTGCGCACCCTTTCTTCTTCTTCTACCCCCCAATTGAGCCGATCCCTTCTGCGCCCCGTTAATCCACCTACCCCCACCTATTCTCCAACCTTGCCGGTTCGCCCCCTTCTTACCCGCTTACCACCTCCACAGCCTACACCACAACAAACCCCATCCACCACCAACCCTTCACCACTGCCATCTAGGCCACTCCTTAACCGCCCGTCGCCAACGCCCGTTGCACCCGCCACCACTACTCCTCCACCGGCAAGGATCCCTCCACCATCGGCTCCCCCACCTTTTATGCCCAGATCTCTCCTCGTTCCACCCACCAATTCCCCCCTCATTCGGGTATCCCTTTCTACTCCTACGCCTCCTACGGGGGCATCTTTATTGAACTCTTCATCAACACCCCCTGTGGGGGCTCCTTCTTCAAACACTCCTCCACCGCTTATCAACACTAACACACCCTCTTCTTCTTCTAACCCTCCTCCCACACTTGCCCCGACAGAGGCGCGTCAAGGCGTGGCGCCGCTCCGCAGTGGACGGATGTTCCACCGCATTTTTTTACAGAGAGACTTAGAGCCCGCGCAGGGGCCGCAAGAACAAGAGCAAGAACAGGAGTCCATACCAGGCACAGAATACGACTTGTTAAAGCATTTGGACCGGACTCCGGCAAGAATTTCAATTCTAGAACTGATCAAGAGGTCGACCACTCATCAGATGGCTCTAAAGGAATATCTGCAGAAAGTCATGGTCAATGAGGACATTCCGGTCGAGCAGATAACCGCAGTCTTAACACCTACTGGCAGTCAACCAGCAATCGCTTTTTATGAGCATGAGCTGGCACCAATCTCAGCAAGAAAATATGCTCTATGCATCACAGTTGATATCAATAAGGTGGCTGTACAACAGTGTTTGGTGGACACTGGGGCATCCATCAATGTCTTACCGCCGAGCACTTTGAAGATGTGCGGCATTTCCGAGAATCTGATTCGGCCATCCACCATAACAGTCACTGCATACGATAACACTAAAAAGCCTCCTCTGGGCATGATAACACTAAAAGTAAGTTTGGGTCCTGCCGCCATCACAGCAGATTTTCACATTCTGGATATGGATCCGACATTTAATGGCATTCTGGGACGCCCCTACATCCAGCAGCTCGATGCGGTGCCCTCGACAAATGACCAATGCCTTAAATTTTCACACAAGGGCTGCATTATTAAAGTCACCAGTATGCCAATTTTGCCAGAGGAGGATATTCATGTGGCTTCATCAGTTCCTTCTATTTGGCCTGCCAATAAGCCATTGTTATCTGTATTGGACGTCCCTCGCCCACAGTCGATGCCATCCGAGACTATCACAGCAGTTGCTATGACACCCCTGCCTTCCAAGGGGAAGAAGAAGAAAACGGTGATGAACACCCATGGCTGGAACATTTTAATGAAAATGGGGTATCAAAATGGCAAAGGTCTGGGTGCCAATTGTCAAGGCAGGATTAGGCCTGTAAAGCCTCAGAAATTGATTGCAAGAGGTGGTTTGGGCTACAAAGGGCCAGGCAAAAATGAAGATGAACCGTGGGCAGTTATGACATCTACATTGAAGACAGATCGCCAGCCGCTTACCTGGACACTGCAGACACATTTTGTCACGGGTGGCTTTCAGAATAATGAGCAAACTACAATAATCACTTCCATACTAGACTGTCAGGATGTTCATACTAGACAGTTTGCTCGTCATATTGCCCCGCTGGCCACATATAAAGCCCTGGAATCCTTAAGGCCTGACAAGAGAAGGAAAATGGATGATCCAGAATGTGACTGGTACAGGTGGTTCGATATGCAAGACATTACTATTTCCTTGAGCCGCCTCTTTATGCCGACTGATCCGGAATGGCCGCCACTAATACATGAATTGATTGAAATGCCGGCTGCGATTACAGATAAGAGGCAGTTGCTGAGTGACTACACTGACACTGGAGAGCCAGATGTTCCATATGAAGAAGGATTTACAATAGATAGGCTGTGGGCCGGCCTCTTTTCCCTCACTTCTATGCATCCGTCTCTTCTAGCTTCCCTACATTCTCAATTGTTCTCTCGCGTGCCGAGACCGCCGTCAATTATGGTCAGCTTTTCTCCAGATTCACTACAGATTTTTCTCCCGATTCCTCCTTTGCTCCTCGAGCAATTCTCCAAGCTCTCCATTGTTGACACCCGTTTTATACCCAATAAGTCGGGTCATCTCCTTATTTATTCAATATGATGCTCCGAGTTGTTCACTCTTCATTGAATTCCTTTTAGTCAGTTGAAGCCTGTTTTCTGGGTCTCAATTCCTGGATTAGACCTGGTTCCTGGTGGCACTTCGTTCAAAAGCTTGGCAATCCCTCCATTCTATTTTCTTGAAAATCAATGATAATAACGGTCTGGACTAGGCGCGTCATTTAATAATAACGCATGAAGCCTGGGCCGTTACTCTTTGAAGAGTCCCAAGACTTAGGGTCTCGTTGTCCTTTGATAATAACGGTCTACTCCCTGGCCGTTGTTTCCTTATGACGCCCTATTCCCTGGCCGTTACTTACTTGCAGAATCCTATTGTTTAGATCTTCTTCCCGTCGATCTTATCCTTTGGATAGGATTGAAAATGACGGTAATGCCTTGGAGCGTTATTTCCAAGTGGCGGTCTATCGTAAGGCCGTTACTTCCTTCAGAGAGTCCTGACAGTTCAGGCCTTTTCTCTGCTACTCCGTGGATGAGATAGGGTTTTGGATTGGCATTATCTCCTTCAATTCTAATCCTCAGGACCTCTCGTTTGTTTCTTTGGACTCTTGTTGATTTTATCCTCAAGGATTTGCTAAGGATTATCCTCCTTTCTTGGCTGATTTATCTTCAACTCGACCTGAGAATTTGAGGGAGTCTATAAATAGAACCCTTGATTTCATAACCAGAGAGAGGAAGATTTGATTCACGACGAAGTGCTGCCAAATTCAGAAGTCATCTACATCCAGGAGGAGCTGCTTCCCACGTCCATCTTCCAAGTCAAGGGAGTAATTTTGGGTTTTAGTTTGTCAAGATCATCATCATTGCATGCTCAAGTTTCCCTTGGTTTTATCAATCAAAAGTATTGTCCCTCCTCTTCCTCCACGTTTTTCACTGTTGCTAAGCATACACATATCCTCCTAAACTTAAAAACGCCCAGAGGGGTTAAAAAAACCAACAACTCCCCGGTAATCCCCTCTCCTTTTGATGTTCTTAAGCTTTTTAAGGATTGATGCTATACTTATGTTGAGGGCTAATTGAGGTTGTGTTATTTTGCTTTCTACATCCTTGGCAGGTTTTACAGGATCACTATCACGAGGCCCAAGCCTTCTAGCCGGCTGGAAGGGTTGGAGTTCAAAGAGTTCACATCTTTTCACTGCAGGTTATCTGACGGTCAGGTGCAGGAGCGTTATTTCCTTATGGCGGTCTATCGCACGACCGTTACTTCCAAGCGACGCACAGGGTTTGGACCGTTATTTGCAAGTTGATCTGCAGGCTTTCCTTGGTTTTCTCTCCCGTGGGCGGGTGTTTCATCCACCTATTTCCAAGGTATATTCGAGTCTTTGACTTGTGTTTACTTTGGTGGCGATCACGACTTTCCTTAGTGTTGGGCACTAGCTGTCTTTTTCATCAAATCTCTTTATTCTCCTTGATTGTTCCACCCCTAGCGGTGTGTTTTTATTTATCTTTGCTCCACGCCCCGGCGTGTGTTTTTGTTTTTCCCTTAGCGTAATTTGATTGAGATAGCATGCCCATGCTAGAGTTAGATTTGATTGCCTAGGTTTATGTTCACATGTGCATAGGTTGAGCTGATCTTTGGTAGTTTGTTTATCATCTCGCCATATCATTTTTCAAAACCCTCACAATCAACAAAAAAAGAAAGAAGATAAGAAGAGATAGGTAAACGAACAATCAACAGATAATTTTTTGGCGATCACGGTGGGACAACTAGTGCCAATCGTGCTTCTGATTCCTGTTTAAACTTGCCATCATCTGTTTGTTCAGTTGTCTTTTGATCCCTTTGTTTTCACCCCTCTTTCTGGTTTTCTGAATCATATGACGGCCCTGTCTCAGCGCGTTACAGTGTTCTGACGCGGGGACATCAGGCCGTCGCTTGTCTCTGTGGTGTGAGCTTTCACGGGTTTTCATGTTACTTCAGTTTGTTTTTTTGGTTCCCTGGCTCATACGACGGTCTGGAACCCCTGCGTTACATTATTTATGGCGGTCTGTTCTATGACCGTTATTTGTCTCTGACGCTGGGGCCTTCGTCCGTCACTCTCCTGGCAGGTACGCATCCGAGGTGCAGTTATTTCCGCAGTTTTTGGCTGTGATTTATTGCTTGGGTGCTGCTTGATTTCTGCCATAATTCCATTCATATCTTCATATCATTATGTGCACTGTTGTTTGCTAGATTCTAGGCTAGACTTTGCATGCACTCCGGTGCACATAGGGTCATCCATCTTTTCATATATTAGACTGCATTTTCCTACCTTGTTGTGAGGACCTCTCGTCTCCATATTCCCTGGGGCCGACTAGGAAATCACAGCAGGGACCTCCATAAGTCCCCGCGAGCCGTGGATTCCCACGCGGACGCCGGGCCTGTTGTACCTTTCCCCCCTTGTGTCTAGGGTTGCATAAGTGAAGGAGAGGTCACACTTAAAGTCAAGTCAAGTCCATATCCACCTCCTATTAGGAACCCATTTGGAAAGAGCACATATCAATCAATTCACTAAAGTTCCAAAGGAGAAACCATAAAGAAACTTTGTTTGCATCATCTTAAGCAACTTGGTTGGCTTTTGAGTGTCTTCATTCCCTATCACTTATATCTTGTTTGAATCACCTAGGTGCGGTTGCTCATTGTGTGTTTGTTGTGTTTGTTGTTTTGCATTTATCAAGGTTGTCCGTTGCATGTGGAGTTGTTTTCATTCGTCCGAATCATCTCCTCGAGTCGCTTCCTCCTCCACATTCTATTCCAATCCCCTCTTCGAATCTACCATGGCATCCTGCAATCCTCCTCGCTCCCAAGAGGATTCCCTTCCTCAAGGGCTCCTTGAGAACCCCCCGAGGGTTATTTCTTTCTCCGCTGGAGAGGGGACCGCCCCTCTCTCATCCTCCACTCCCATAGAAGGTGGTCAGGTCATCCCTTCTTTATCCACTCCTTCCGCGGGCTCTGTCCTCCATATGATGGCCCAGTTGGATCCGACCCAACTCCAGGTCCTCTATCAGGCCATGCAAGGGTCCAATCCTCCTCTCTCCGCTACCGTCCAGGGGCACTCTAATTCTTCCATTATTGGGCCGTCTGTTCAGCCCACCCCGATTGAGCTCACCCCGGTCGAGCCCCGGACCATCACCTTTGCTGGCATGGAGATGGGCCAATCCTCCAATTTGACCCATCAATCTTTTGATAAGGGGAAATCGCCTATCCCCTCTCTTCCGATGGATTATCACCCCTCTGCTCTGGCGGCTCCACAGGTCCTCGTGGGCCCATCCGATTTCTTGCCCCAACAGCACGGGGTGGCCCAATTTCACTCCAATCTGGGTCTATCTCAGGCCCAGTATCCTTCTTACGGCCCCCCTAATTCCACTAGTTATCCTTCTGCTCCTTCCTATGGGCTCCCGCCCTCGGCAACCGCCATTCCTTCTGCTCACCAGATACAATCAACTCCCTTCACTGCCCCTGCTCCCTCTCGAGAGCAGGATTTGCTTAATAAGTGGGCCACCATGCAGCAACAACTTGATTTTCTTCAGAAGAAGGTGGGCCCACAATCCTTGGCTGATATTCCCGTCCCAAGCTTCCAGAACATCCGTTTCCCTCCGCAGTCTGAGCTCCCCAACTACCGTAAGTATGATGGGAACAGCAATCCCTTCATCCATGTGAGGGATTTTCTGTATGAATCGGCGCAGTTCCAATATGATGATCGCCTTATGGCGTACCTATTCCGCCGATCATTGGATGGCGTTGCTCTGGAATGGTTTTATTCTCTGCCCCTAGAAGAGGCCGAGAGCTTCAAAGTGGTCAAGGACAAGTTTATTCAACGGTTTCAAGACCGGGTCGGCCCGGAATACTCATTCACAGATCTGGTGGCCGAGAAAATGAAGTCGGATGAAGAATTCGCAACTTATGCAGATAGATGGAGGCAGATGGCCGCCAGGGTGCCCGGCCATATTCCAGAGGAAGAAAAAGTTAAACTGCTAATTTCAAATGCTACGCCCACCTTCAAGAACATCCTGGCAATGAACGATATAGCCAATATGCATCAACTGTATAGCCGGGCGCGATTTATACAAACTCAGTTTAAGGACTCCCCTATCCATTCTCTTTTCGAAAACCAAAAGCCCAAGTACCATAAGAAACCACAGGGGCCGGTTACCGAAGGAGTCCAGACAAATGAGCAAGTACAAGCTGTTGCTTTTCCCTACCAAGCCGCACCATTCCGCTACAACCAAAGCCCCCGCAATCCGTAAAACTCCGCTCCGCAACACTTTCAAAACACTCCACAAAACCCTCCGCCTACCTTCACCATCCCGCAAAACACCTTCATCGCGCCACAACAACCACCACCATCACCGCAATACCATAACGTCCCTCCACCCGGCGGCTACAACAATAATAATCCCAATAGCAAGCGCCCGGCTCCCAGAAGAGCCCAGTATCCTCCATTGCCAGAGACACTTACAGACATATTCTCAGCGCTCATGGCAGTAAATGCAATTCAACTTCCTCCAGAAAAGACTGTCTGGAACCCAGCTGTTGATCAAACTAAGTATTGCATGTTCCACCGGCAGCCGGGTCACACTATAGAAGGATGCTTTCACTTCCGAGATCTCGTGTACGACTTACACGAAGGACAGAGAATAGACTGGGCCGAGATGCATAGGGCCATTATGGAGATCAAAGAGAAGAGAAGGCAGCCGCAGGGGCAGCAAGTGCAGCAGCATCCAGCACCGCAGCCGCAGCAGCCGCCACAACAGCAGCCACCGCAGCAAGCACAAGATCTGGGCATCCATCAGAATCCGATGCCAAACCATCAACCCGCTCCTCCGCAGCAGCCGCCAGCACCGGCACAAGTTAATGTAGTCCAACCACCGGCCTCCAACGCCGGGTGGTCATTTGATGATGATGGCGCCGCACCACAGGTCATGGCCTTCCACCACAAACCTTCCTTCATCCTCCCTACACAACCAACACCCTCTCCACTCATCCCACCATTCACACCCACTCCGCTCACCATCCCGTCGTATCCTTCGCCAACCCCCATCACCGTCATCACACCACCATCCAATCCCGCACCTATCCTTACCCATCTATTTACCCTGCCTTCACCAGCACCCACATCCATCACCACCCTACCACCCACCAATCCTTCACCTATCATCCGCGCATCCCCCGTTAACTTCACCAACCCTCCGCTTTACCAAACTGCCTCCCCCACGCCACCTATTCCACTCATTCGCCCCGCAGGGCCCATCATACTATCCCCCGATGCTGCGGCAAATTGTGCTCTAAGGAGCGAGAAGATGTTCCATCGGAACTACGCCACTACTAGCAATCCCCAGTCTTCCCAACCGGTGGCCGAGCAAGAGGAAGCTGAACCGTTACCGGGGACTCAATATGATTTACTGCATCATCTAGATCGGGTACCCGCCAAGATATCTGTGCTGGAGTTAATCAAGAGGTCCACTCTCCATCAAGATGCACTGAGGGATTTTTTGCAGAAGGTCATGGTTAGTGAAGACATGTCAGTCGACAGTCTACCAACGGCACTAGCAACTATCTCTAAAGGGCCGGCAATCACATTCTCTGAGACCGAGCTTGCACCACCGGGGGCTCGGCAAATGCCGCTCTGCATAACAATTACTTTGAACAAAGTCGACGTTGAAGCAGCACTGGTCGACACTGGGGCCTCAATTAATGTCTGCCCCCTCAGCACTCTCCGAGCCTGCAATATATCTGAGGAGTTACTACGGTCTACCCCCACCACTATAGCAACATACGACAACTCAAGGCGGGCATGTCACGGGGTAGTCACTATTCAGGCTGAGCTCGGGCCTCTTTCCATGGCTGTAGAATTCTATGTACTTGATATCGACCCTATGTTCAAGGCTATCTTGGGTCGTCCCTGGATCGACACACTTGGCGCCGTGCCCTCTACTGCGCACCAATGCATTAAATTCCCTTTTCAAGGGAGGGTCGTCAAAGTTAAAAGTTTATCCACGGTACAGTCAGTGAAGGCCATCTCTGAACAGATTCTTCCTACTCTCTGGCCAAGCAGCCGGCCCGTGCTATCAGTGCTAGACCTAAACTTTCCTTGGGCGTACACCACTCCTAAGCCCGTCACTACCCCGGTCAATATCAAGGCAAAGCCGCAGATTCGAGATTCAAAGGGGTGGAACATTATATTGAAACTGGGCTATCAACCGGGGAGAGGCCTCGGTGCACAGCTGCAAGGGATGACCAAGCCCATACCAAAAGGAAGAAAAATGGGCAGACGAGGTCTCGGTTACAAGGAGACAGCATTATCAATGATGGGTGACTCTGGGCCGCTTACCTGGGATTACCGTCAGCATTTTGTCAGAGGGCCCCCATAGCCGGGCACGTTAGCTGCGAAGCCAGTCCAGTCAGAAACCGACACGGTTTGTCCAGTCGCCATTCCACCCCCGTTGCCAAGGGGGCTAAATGACGATGTGATCGACTACAGTTGGGCCCTCCAGGGGCTGTTTTGTGAAAGAGGCAGCCAGAAGCCACAGAAGGATCAGCTTATGCAGTGGAGGCCGAAGAAGCGGCCTGGTGATGATTCAAAGAAAGAAGGGAGCTCGCTGATCGCTCTTTCTCTATCTCCCTCTCATTTTCAGTGCATGATCCAGTTGAAGGGGTTTGTACCCCGTCCTCCTCCGATTATGATTAATCCATCCTTCAGTGATCCATTCCAGATTCCAATCAATCCTCCTGCTTATGGGCCTCGCTGCCCCATTAATCTGCCTGCTTTCCCCATCCCTCCGTTTTTTAACTCTCAAATCCACGAGATGTGGGGTTCCTCCTCTTGTGATCTTTTCTTCGATTGCATCTTTCCTGAGCTGTTCCCTATGCAGCTCCCGCCTCCTCCGTCGTGCTGCGTGGTCTCCACTGATCTCCAAAAAAAAAACGTCAAATTTGAAACGGAGATTTCAGTGGAAGATTATGCTATCCTGTCTCCATCCTCCTCGTCCCAGGGGCACGAGTCCCCTGCTCCTTCCCTTCCATTAAGCTTCCTCTCTCCTAGGTCAGAGTTAGGGTCTAGCGAGTATAGAGAAGTAGAGTCTGTTAGGTCTAAAGAAGTAGGGTCTTGTTCTAGGTCGTTCAACCATTCCCCTCCTGAGCCGCGCTCGCTTGCGCATCCTTCCCGATCTATTCCTGATAGGTTCTTGCAAGATCTAGCTCAGCGGTGTCATGCCCTTTTGAAGTGCCCAGAATTCGTCGCCACGGCGATTGCAATTGAAGATGAAGAAGAAATAGAAGGGGTGTGGAGCGATGACGGATTAGGCGTCTATGAAGTGCTGGATGAGAAAGACCCAATTGATGAAGACAGCGATGTAGAGGACACTGCCGACTTATATGCAAAGGGACTGAAGAGATTCGACCAGCCGTCGACAGCAGTGGATGAACCTACAAAGGAAATCAACTTGGGAACAGAAGAAGATCCAAGGCCCATCGATATTTCAGCTAATCTCCCTCCACAGGTAGAAGAGGATCTAATTAAGGTACTGAGGGAGTATAGCGATTCTTTCGCCTGGTCTTATGAGGACATGCCAGGTCTTGACCCCTCCTTAGTGGAACACCGACTCGTTCTTAAACCAGGGGCAACACCTGTTAAACAGAGGTCGAGAAGATTTCACCCCCACATGGCCTTGCGGATTAAGGAAGAGGTCGACAAACTTTACAAGGCTAAGTTCGTCAGAGTAGTTTTATATCCTCAGTGGGTGGCAAACATAGTCCCTGTTCTCAAGAAGGATGGAAAAGTGCGCATATGCATTGATTTCAGGGACCTTAACAAAGCATGTCCTAAAGATGATTTCCCGCTGCCTCATATAGACGTCCTTGTTGATAACACTGCCGGGTACGAAGCTCTATCGTTCATGGATGGGTACTCGGGCTATAATCAGATCCGTCTCGCTCCTGAAGATCAAGAGAAAACTTCCTTCACCACACCCTGGGGCACATACTGCTATGTAGTTATGTCTTTTGGATTAAAGAACGCAGGCGCCACCTATCAAAGGGCGATGATGGCTATCTTCCACGACATGATGCACGTCTATATGGAAGCTTATGTGGATGACATTTTGGTGAAGTCAAGATCAAAAGAAGAACACCCCTCTATTTTGGCTAAAGTGCTGCAGAGAGCCAGGGAGTACAAGCTAAAGATGAATCCGAAGAAGTGCGTATTCGGAGTCTCCTCGGGGAAGCTGCTAGGTTTCATAGTGAGTAAACGGGGGATCCAGATTGATCCTAACAAAGCACAGGCCGTCATGGATATGCCTCCGCCAAAGAACATTACGGAACTTCGAGGACTGATTGGTAGATTGCAATTCATTAGAAGATTCATATCCCAGCATTCTCAAAGGTGCCGTCCGTTTTATGAATTGCTCAAGGCGGGGGTCAAGTTCGAATGGAATCAAGATTGTCAAAAGGCCTATGAGGACCTCAAGGAATATCTATCCAATCCCCCGGTTTTGCAACCTCCTGTCCCTGGGAAACCCCTGATCCTATACATCTCGGTCATTGAGGACTCCCTAGGGGCGGTTTTAGCACAAGTGGATGACGAAGGAAAAGAGCGGGCTGCGTACTATCTTTCTCGGTTGTTTAATCCAGCTGAATCCAGGTACACCGCTATGGAGAAGACTTGTGCCGCCTTAGTGTGGGTAGTTCAGAAGCTTAAACATTACTTTCTCGCCCACCCAGTTAGGCTGATCTCTAGAATGGACCCGATCCGTTATCTCTTAGAAAAGCCCGTTCTTTCTAGTAGGTTAGCTCGCTGGCAGAGCTTCCTCTCTCAATTCGATATCACCTTTGTCGTTCAGAAGGCAGTCAAAGGATATGCCATTGCTGAGCATCTTGCACATCTCCCTATTCCTCACACCGACTCTATTCAGGACGATTTCCCTGATGAGCATCTCTCTGTCCTTTCTCAGCATCCCTTCTGGTCTCTGCACTTCGATGGTGCGCTTAATTCACAGGGCCAAGGGATCGGTGCTGTCCTGCTTACTCCTGAGGGAGTGACCATCCCCTTTGCTTATCAACTTCGATTTCCTGCTACCATCAACATCGCTGAGTATGAGGCTCTCCTGGCCGGCTTGAAACACGCCTATCTCTTAGGCGCGCGTTATTTAAACATCATAGGAGACTCTCAGCTCATCTTACGGCAAGTTCTGTCCACTTACCGTACCCGTGACCCCAAGCTCAAGCCCTATCAAGATTTGGTCACGCTCATCGCTAAGCGATTCCGCAAGCTAATCTATATCCATACTCCCCGTTCTCTGAACATTCTGGCGGATGCATTGGCATCTCTGGCCTCCTCCTTATCCTTCCCTCTCAGTCGTAATACTGAGACTGTCGTCGTCCAGAGGATGGACGCACCCTCTCTCCAGGATCCTTGGTTCACCAACCTTAGGAAGTCTGCAGAAGTGAGAGCTGAAAAGGAAGATCTCGAGGAGGTATCATTGGCAGAACTAGAGGAGATTTTGGATGAAGAAGAATTGCCTTGGTACCATGAAATCGAGTTATTTTGCAAAGAAGGGGCATTCCCAGAAGGGGCAAGAGCTGAGCAGCGCAAAGCAATAAGAAGAGCCGCCGCAAGGTACACTATCATTGCAGGAGAACTGTACAGGCGCGCTACTAATGGAATGCTCATGAGATGCCTAGATGATGTGGAAGCTTGGAAAGTAGCAGAAGCAGCACATTCTAGCGAGTGTGGAGGTCATGTCAATGGCCAGGCTCTAGCGAAGAGGATTCTTAGGCAGGGCTACTATTGGCCCACTCTGGAGGAAGATTGCTCCCTCTATGTCCGGAGGTGTCTTAAATGCCAACTCCACGCTGATAAAATCCACTCTCCAGCTTCATCTCTTCATCCTATGACCGCTCCTTGGCCATTCTCTATGTGGGCTTTCGACGTCGTCGGCCCACTCGGTGATCCTAATTCTCAAACCAAGCAGAAATCTTCATTCTCACAGCAACTGAGTACTTCACCAAATGGGCCGAAGCCGAGGCATACGCAGAGATCAAAGCTACAACGGTGTGCCGCTTTATCATGAAGAATATCATCTCGCGGTTCGGAGTGCCAAGCAGCATCATCACCGACAACGGACCCCAGTTCGTCTCCCAGGAGCTTAAAGACCTCTGTAAGAAGTTCAAAATTACATTGCATCATTCATCACCATATTACCCTCAAGGCAACGGTCAAGCCGAAGCCACTAATAAAACTCTTCTTAAAATCATTAAGAAAACATGTGAAGCACACAAATTTTCTGATTGGCCTGAAAGATTGGTGGAAGCTCTGTGGGCTTACCGCACCTCCGTCCGTACTCCTACGGGACAAACTCCCTATTCTCTAACCTACGGGATGGAGGCAGTGCTCCCATATGAGATCTTAATCCCTTCACTCAGAGTACAGCTCGATAAGGAACTTAATCTCGATGAACGTCGAGAGGCGTTGCTGGTCCAGCTGGAACTCCTAGATGAGAAGAGGATGAATGCGGCCGATCACGTATCTGTTTATCAAAAGAGAGTTTCACGTTATTTTCAAAAGAAGGTAATTGAACGAAAATTTTGCAAGGGTGAAATGGTTTTGAAACGTAAATTCATTCGGTCTGCAGGTCCTAGGTCTAAATTGCAACCTAACTGGGAAGGGCCGTTTGTAATAAAAGAAGCTTATTCAGGGAATGCCTATCGTCTAATCAACGCGGAAGGTGAGGAGCTCTCTCACCCGTGGAATGGGTTGTATCTTAAGCGTTTCTTTCCTTAAAAATCTAAACCATGTGCTTTTCCGGCAATAAGAAATACCTCCCTATCTTCAAAAGAGAGTCTTGAGTAAGGCAAACACACACTACACGACACCCCTGGTCGGGTTCCTTGCTTAAAAAGACACCATTTTTCTTCGGCCATGCTTTGGGGGAAAGTCAAAGTCCCTGTACGTTTCATTTTTCGGCTGCATCCAGGGGCAAGGAGTAAATAAGAAGGAGACAACCGATCCAAACTCCCTAACGAGAAGAGGTCTCAAATAGGGGCAAGTCCGTTATGACCTGACTCCACAAGAAAGAAAAGCAAAGAAAAGCAAAGGAGTGCTCTTTACCATGAAATCAAAAGCATCATCTCAAGGTCTGTGAATGAATTCTCAAAAGCTCCAAAAGAAAAGAGATTAGGCATGACAAGAGTGGCAGTACAGTTCCCCGCGGGACGTTATGAGCCCGGTCGCATGCATGCCTAAGTGGATAAAGGTTCGATGACGGACATAAAAAAGCCCCGGCACAACAGACCAAATCTCTAATAAGGTTGTACGGTGAGGGAATCAAGTTCTAAAAACTTCCATATCTGGCCTAAGCTTACCCCCATATTCCTTTTTCTTTTAGGACTGAGACGAGTACCCTATGGTATGGCGTTGGTAAAAACACCGTCACAATGACCAGGTCTCGGCCAGGGGTTGTCACACTATTTGCACGCCAATCTCGGGACTCAAGCTAAAAACAAGGGAGGTCTCGTGTTGCTAGAGAGGCACTGGTGTTTCAAAACCCAAAAAAATCAAATATGTTTCAAAATCCAAAAACAATCAAATATATTTCAAAAATCCAAACAAATCAAATCTTTTCAAAAAATCAAAAGCATTCAATACTTCCATCATCTGCATAACATGCATCGCATTTTCATTATGTTTTCGCCTATTTAATAAGGCTCCACCCCTTGACCCAATATCAAGAAACGGTCATTATCTAACTTGCTTCGAGGCAAGGGGTTGAGTCTAAGAACAGATCTAACTTGTTTCATGTCTAAGTGTGTGCAGAGTACAGGGGCAAGCCCAAAGGTAAAAGCTCACAACTATGCAGGTTCAGGTGTGTAACGCGCCAGCATCAGACCGTTAAAGTCATGTAACGGGCCCATCTCGGACCGTCACTTCCTTCAGGCGTGGGCCTTCTTCCTTTCAATTAAACCATCATCATGACGGTCTGGAACATACCGTTACTTTGAAATAACGGCCCAAGAGCCATCCGTCACCTCCTTCAGAGATTGAGTTCTTGTTACTTCCATTATGACGGCCTACTTCAGACCGTCGTTTCCAAATAACGGCCCAGAGTACATCCGTTACTCCCCCCAGAAACTCTGTTTATTCACATCAATCTAATCTTCCAAAGCACACAACTCAAGTTCTTTCAATTGAGGCAATCTCATCTCATTCAAGCAAGCTTAATAAAATATAATTCATGATAAACCAAGTTCTGAGTGGCAATCTCATAACATCTTTCATAAGCAAAAGAAATCAAGGTATATTCAACTTCTTATCCGCAAGAGGGCGGATTCTTCTCAACTCCTTCAAGTAATCTCGGCGTGCTTCATCATTCTCTCCAACCTCTGCCTGCCACGGACGCACCTTGCTGATCTCCCACATGGTCAGCGCGTTCCGGATCGCTCTTTCATCTTCCTCGGTCCCCATCCTCCTAGGTAGGAGGGGAGGGTAGTGTGATAGTGCAGAAACGCCGATTCGAGGTAATCCGATCTGAAGATGGCATCGGTGCGGGTTGTAGATCGCCATGGTAGTGTTCCCTACTAGCTGAAGGTCCAGGCCTTGACGCCGCGGTATTTTGAGAAGAATGCTTCGAAGAACGCTTGGTCGCATGATGAACTTTTCGAGAGGCAAAGCATTGAAGAAGAGGCGCCATTCATCCCGCGTTTTCTTATCCGCCGTCCTGCATTCAACATGAGAAGAATATCCAAAAGCCCCTCCAATAAAGAAGAGGGGGTGGCTCCCGAAGATCCGGCTCGCCGAAGTTATATCTTCCTTGGGAAGGAATTTGATTCTCACTCCTATCCAACACTCAAGGAGTATCATGGAACCGAACAAAGGCCCTCCAAGGCAAGCCGAGCTTAGTCCTTCATAGAGGTATGAGAGGACCGCTTGAGAAATAGACATACCCCGCCACAGTCCACTAATAATGCTAAGATTTTGGATATCTAAGAGGTGGTCGGTTGTGGAGAAAAGGAAGACCCCGCACAAGCAAACCGCCACCGCCTTGGCTATTGCTTCGTGTCTCTCCCACTTGTTTTTACAGTGAGACACTATCCATTGTGCCATAGGGATCAAGTGAATGTGGCGCGGGCTGATCATGGTCCGCACGTCCTTTGGGTTATGAATGAAGTCGCTTAAGATCAAGGACGGATCAATAGGTTCTATTGTATAGCAAACCCGATCCTCATCCCCCACCTTAGTCTTAGGAAGGGCTAGGTAGGTCTCTACCTCCTCCAATAGGACGGTTGCTTCAAAGGAGGGGAAGATGAAGGTATGAGTTTGTGGATGCCATAGTTCCACAAGGGCTGAAAGGCATGGCCAATCTAAAGACAATTTTTGGAAGTTTTTGCCTAGAACCAAGAGGGGTTGGAGGTGCCATGCTTTGAGGATTGATACCACCTCTAAAGGGAGTGCCTTTACCATGGGAGCCACCCACTTCAGGTTGGAGTAACACCTTGGGCCAGGAAGAGGCTTGAAGAAGAAAAGAAGAAGGAAGGTTATGAAGAAAATTAAAGTGCAGCAAAAAATCTGAACTTTGGATGAAGTCATGCAAGCTTACCACCCTTTGGACATTAGAGCTTAGATGCTTGGGGATCGAGGACAGCCGTTGAAGCTCCCCATGTTCCCTCCTTGCAGCCTTAGGGCCGATGTAGATCTTCTCTTCCATAGCCGCCATCTCGAAGCACCTCTTCATCTTGATTTCTGCTTGTTAGGGAGAATTCTTCAACCCTAGAACAGAGGTTTTTGTAAGCTGCGATTTTGGATAAGTTTCCCAAGTTGTTGGGGCTTTTTAAGGATAAGATTGGAGTTGGGAGGCTTTATCTGAAATTTGATAAGTTCTAGCAAGAGATTAAGTGGCTGAACCTCGGACTCTAAGCTCTCACGGCCGAATCCGTTTTGGAAACGACCCAGACTCTGACGGTCTGTCGTAGGACCGTTACTTCACGCTGACGCGCCTACCCTGGGCCGTCACTTTTTCTGTGGGTTGGGTCTTCCTTAGAACATGTTCTGTGGCTGATTACGGTCTGGTCTCAGACCGTCGCATTTCAACGGACGAACCCTTATCCGTTATATCCTTCAAATCGTTCAAGTTTCTCTCTTCTGGGCTGAACGCCATGTAACGGTCAGGTTAGGACCGTCGTTTCGTTATGACGCGTCTCCTTCAGGCCGTCGCATTTTCTGCGAGTAATTTTAAAAACCATGTTCTGCCATGAACAACGGTCTGGTCTAGGACCGTTGTTTGCTTTTAACGCTCCTACCATGGGCCGCTATTTCCTCTGCAGCCCAGCTATCAGAATAAGATACTTCATGAATGACGGCCTAAGGTAGGCGCGTCGTTTGATTATGACGGTCCAAGACCAGACCGTCATTTCCTCTGCTACTAAATTCAGGCAGTTTGTCTATCCTTTGCCTAGACCTGGCGGTCTTTCACATCTGTACACCACACCTTCTCCACACAAGCATTCATTTCACATACACATCCATCATGCGTACTTTCAATCACTCATTCGTGCATATCCATTCATACATCCACATAAAAAAAAGTCAACAAAATTTCATTTTCATAAAAAGACATGTACAAGTGGTAAGAAAAGCATAAAAATACATCATTCGGCCGGCTTATCCGTCGGGCCGCCCTCATCCTCTCCACCCTCGGGTTTCCTGGGTGGCGGTGCTATGGAAGCACTCTCCTCCTGCTGTCCTCTCTCTGCCCTCTCATTTCTCTGTTGGCCGGCGGAACTAACTAGCAAATCCCCAACCGAGCCACTAGGGGCAGCACTCCTATGAGCCCCGCTCCGGGAAGAACTCCGCTCTGGTGCCCGGCCTAGCATCCGGACCGTCTGCTCCATTATCTGCAGCCTGATCTTCAGTGTGAAGATCTGGCGTCGCGTCTCCCGTGCCTCGGTCCGGTAGCGATCAAGATCCGCGGTCCCAAGGCGAAGATCCTTCACCTCGGCCTGCGCCCGTGCTAAGTCTGCCCGAAGTCGCTCCATCTCCGCATCGTCCACATGACGAGGGGTCTCCGCTCTCAGTCGGGCTATCTCTGCCCGCACGAGCTCCGTCTCGGCTCGAGCTCGATCAGTCTCGGCCCGGCTCCTCTCCACCTCTGCCCTCGCCTGGGTGGCCTCCGCCACTGCCGCTGCCAGCTCTATCGCCTGTAGATTGCATTGCATTGCATATAGGTTAGTCATATAAATTTAATTAGCATAAGCATAATCAAAAAGCATGTAAGTATCTTACCCGCTCCGCGAGGGTGGCCTCCGCCTCCTCGGCCCGGGCAACCGCCCGAGCAAAGTCAGCATCTCGCCCAGCCCTGTCTCCCGCAGGCTGCGAGGACGACGATGGGGCATCCGGTCCTGCTCGTTGAGCTCCCTCTGCCCGCTGCATTGTCATAGCCGAAGCATTAGCATCATGCATAATCATAGTCATATCATGAGCATTTAGAATCTCACCAGGAGCTCCAGAGCAGTCCGGTACTCATCCCGCTGCAGGATGGTAGAGTGGAGTAGTCCCTCTAGCTCAGCTATCCGCCCCTCAGGATCGAGCTGCATGTAGAAAGCATGAGCCAGCATGTCACATCCACATTTCATCATATAGAAAGAGTTTCTTAGTTTAGAATTGCATACCGGTCGTCGGGTACCGCGGTATACCCGGTCGCCGTAGTGTCGAGCGAAGGCCTTCAGGTAGGCCTCGTCGCTCTCGTCCCGCTCTTTCACGGCCCTGCCTCGCTGCCTCCAGTCGAGGACATACTTCGCCTTCCGGGCGCGCCAATCCACACTCCCACTGATGCCCCTCGCCGACTTGCCTGGGCGGTCATCGTTGCGATGTGGAAAGGCCACCTCGGGCTGGTGTAGTCCCCGAGTCCGCAGGATCAGCCGGTAGTGCAGAGGCTCGATGATGTGGAGGCAGTGCAGCCAGACGTCTCGTCCCCGATACGATAGAGACGCCTCCACCCATGGCTGTCCTGTGTAGCCCTCACCGCGGTAAGGGGTCCACCTCACCTGCAGGCATTTAGATCTATTAGCATTCGCATGGCATGAGCACATATAGGCATATAAAGCATTTAAAGCATTTAAGTTCTGGGCTCACCGATGTGTGTGGGTAGGAGTCCAGGTCCTCCTGGATCATCCGGGTCTGTCTCAAGACCGATCCCGTATCCCTCGCCACCGACCATCGCCTCGCGATCGGTATCAGGCCCGGATGGAGTAATGCGCCTCTCCCAATGCCCGGGAGGTGCAAATAGCTCCAGATCTGCATTTGGGAATCAAGTCAGTTACATAAATCATCAATCATAGCATACATCATGGCATAGTAGAAAGCACTTAAACGCATTTTTACCTGTAGGAAGGGCGAGAAGCCTCCCAGCATCGTCAGTCGGTCCGTGGTACTCAACGAGTTGATCAGGAAGGCCAAGACCGCTGCTCCCCAGGCGTATTTCCTCACTCTGCTTAAATCCTCTATCAGCGGCAGCAGTCTGCAGCTGATGACATCTGCCCGAGTCGCGAACAGGAGCTTCCCGAACAGTAGCATCAGGAAGCACCTCATCACTCGATCCCCCTCCTCTCCTGCCTCTGCCGCCACGCGAGGGCGCACCTGGTCAATCACTCTGCCCAGATGCTCCTCCGGCAGTTCCCCCACGGCAATCGCTGCCCCTCTCAGCCCCAAACTCTCCTGCAGCACTGATCTCGAGAGCTGAGATGAAGACTGACCCGGCCTGATCAGGTCCAACCCCAGTAACTGCTGCGCTATCTCCCGGTAGTCCCCGTACGTCCACCCGGTCACTGCGGCGCCGTGGACTCTCAGGCCTGTAATTCTCGCCATATCTTCTAGCGTGGGGATCATGTGGCCCCACGGGAAGATGAAAGCACGGCTGATCGGGTCCCATCTCTCATGAAGTGCGTACAGCAATGGCGTATCCATCCGGATCACCTCGATGCTGAGCATCTCGGCGAATCCCATCTCGGCAAGTCTCTCCCTCTGGTAGTCGGGCAGTGCCTGGTACACCGCCCGAATCTGCAGCCATGAGATCCTCGATCTCCTCTTTCCCTGCATTGCATATTAGATCATTAGTTAGTCCATTTGCATCATATAATCATGGCATAAACATCCATAAATTGAAAACAAAACAAAAATTAAAAATTGAAAACCCTAAAAAGAGTTTGGAACCCTGGCAGAAGTAACGGCCCTGGGATGGGGCGTTACTTGTCTCTGACGGCCGTATCTTGAGGTGTCAGAAGAGTGACGGTCACTGACCGGACCGTCACTTAGTCTGCCAGTATTGAATTTTTCCCCTGCATCCCCATGATTTCTCACTTTGGCCAAATGGCCTACAAGTGTTCCTAGTGGGTTCATAGACCCATTTCTACCCTTATCCCCCACATGCATTCATGAAATAAAAACATAAAAATCAAAAATTTAAAAACTAGGGCGGAGGGCCTACCTCATGGTCGAGGACCTTCCTCTTCTTCTGCTCTGGTTCCTTGGGCTCCTCTGCACCCAAGGAGGCTTCGGTTGGCTCTTCCACGACCGTGGGGACCTCCTCTTCTTCCCTTGGCTCCCTTCCCCTCGGTTCTTCCTCCACGAACGGCGGGGTGGTCTCTCGTTCGAGCCGGCGGTGGAACCGCCTTATAGCCATCTTCTTTCCTCTCCCTCTCTTCTGAGGTGGTGGCTGCGGTGCCTCGTCGCCGGCCATTGGAAGGTGGAGGTGGAGATCGCCGGTGAGGTTTTTCTGGTTTGGCGTTTTGGTTGTTTGAGCGTGAAGTGAGACCGAACGGCCGTTCGGTTTGTTTTTTTTGAAAACTCAGGAGAAGCGACGGTCTATCGTTAGACCGTCACATCATCCTGACGCTCCCCTCTAAGGCCGTCGCTTGTGACGAACTGTTTTATTGAAGAATTTGAACCGACTTGGTGTTGACGGACTAGGCTTAATCCGTCATTTTCATGTGACGCTCCTGAGTCAGGCCGTTATATGCTTGCAAGTTTCTTGATGAATGAATGGTCAAAATTAATGTTTAAACTTATCTCCACCATAAAAACATTTGATGAGTTTATCACATAACAATGGTTATGCCTTAACTATTATCATAACTATCTTGTTGGCTAACCTATCTTTCATGAAAGGAACTATGAACAGAAGGCACGCTTCGCCGTCCGTCAAGCAGGTAAGTCAGGTATTGTATCTCGTTCCCTTATCCCTTAATGCATTACTATATGATATCTATGATATATTATCTCGAGAACCGGCTGGTCATTCAGGTGTCCTGGGATCTGATGTTCCCCTTAAACAAAAATGATGATGATCTAAGTTCACATGAATAATCGTTGGACAGGCCGTTAGGTTGGAAAATTTAGGGATGATGGTTCTATCTTGCACGCCGTGGTTGCAGATAGTGTCTTGACTCTGGTTTCCCCAATCTAGCAATATTATTCTCGAGTATCTTGTTATTTTATCTTTCTTTGCATTTGCTTTGAAGATTTGTTTTTCTTTAGCCCAGCATGCATCATACGCATTCTTTGAGCATTCATGAGCTTCATTTGTTCAAGAGGTCTCATTGACGGTGAACAGCTGTGTTCTTGATCCTGGATAAGGAGAATTATTCCACTCTGAATTTGAAGGTTTCCTTCGATTTGCTCGCTTGATCTGGTTGACTGAAGATCCCTGTCTGGAGTTTAATCTCTTTCCTTTCCGTTGCCTCCGGCGGCCAGCCGTGTTTCCTTTCCTTAGGTAATTAAATCCTCCAGACTTGCATCCTTTGGTTAGCTCTTTCCTTGTGATCAGTTTTGAAGTTTTTCCCGAAAATTCTTATCGCTTGTTGGTAAAAAAAATGGGTGTCGTTTACCTTAACGCCCTCTTTTTGATCCACTCCGCTTCATTTCCGCTTCATCTCCATGTTCCATTTCACTTTCGCTTCACTTCCGCTCGTTCCCCTGCAAAGAGGACGTTAAGGAGGGGCATCTGTTGACACCCGTTTTATACCCAATAAGTCGGGTCATCTCCTTATTTATTCAATATGATGCTCCGAGTTGTTCACTCTTCATTGAATTCCTTTTAGTCAGTTGAAGCCTATTTTCTGGGTCTCAATTCCTGGATTAGACCTGGTTCCTGGTGGCACTTCGTTCAAAAGCTTGGCAATCCCTCCATTCTATTTTCTTGAAAATCAATGATAATAACGGTCTGGACTAGGCGCGTCATTTAATAATAACGCATGAAGCCTGGGCCGTTACTCTTTGAAGAGTCCCAAGACTTAGGGTCTCGTTGTCCTTTGATAATAACGGTCTACTCCCTGGCCGTTGTTTCCTTATGACGCCCTATTCCCTGGCCGTTACTTACTTGCAGAGTCCTATTGTTTAGATCTTCTTCCCGTCGATCTTATCCTTTGGATAGGGTTGAAAATGACGGTAATGCCTTGGAGCGTTATTTCCAAGTGGCGGTCTATCGTAAGGCCGTTACTTCCTTCAGAGAGTCCTGACAGTTCAGGCCTTTTCTCTGCTACTCCGTGGACGAGATAGGGTTTTGGATTGGCATTATCTCCTTCAATTCTAATCCTCAGGACCTCTCGTTTGTTTCTTTGGACTCTTGTTGATTTTATCCTCAAGGATTTGCTAAGGATTATCCTCCTTTCTTGGCTGATTTATCTTCAACTCGACCTGAGAGTTTGAGGGAGTCTATAAATAGAACCCTTGATTTCATAACCCAAGAGAGGAAGATTTGATTCACGACGAAGTGCTGCCAAATTCAGAAGTCATCTACATCCAGGAGGAGCTGCTTCCCACGTCCATCTTCCAAGTCAAGGGAGTAATTTTGGGTTTTAGTTTGTCAAGATCATCATCATTGCATGCTCAAGTTTCCCTTGGTTTTATCAATCAAAAGCATTGTCCCTCCTCTTCCTCCACGTTTTTCACTGTTGCTAAGCATACACATATCCTCCTAAACTTAAAAACGCCCAGAGGGGTTAAAAAACCAACAACTCCCCGGTAATCCCCTCTCCTTTTGATGTTCTTAAGCTTTTTAAGGATTGATGCTATACTTATGTTGAGGGCTAATTGAGGTTGTGTTGTTTTGCTTTCTACATCCTTGGCAGGTTTTACAGGATCACTAGCACGAGGCCCAAGCCTTCTAGCCGGCTGGAAGGGTTGGAGTTCAAAGAGTTCACATCTTTTCACTGCAGGTTATCTGACGGTCAGGTGCAGGAGCGTTATTTCCTTCTGGCGGTCTATCGCACGACCGTTACTTCCAAGCGACGCACAGGGTTTGGACCGTTATTTGCAAGTTGATCTGCAGGCTTTCCTTGGTTTTCTCTCCCGTGGGCGGGTGTTTCATCCACCTATTTCCAAGGTATATTCGAGTCTTTGACTTGTGTTTACTTTGGTGGCGATCACGACTTTCCTTAGTGTTGGGCACTAGCTGTCTTTTTCATCAAATCTCTTTATTCTCCTTGATTGTTCCACCCCTAGCGGTGTGTTTTTATTTATCTTTGCTCCACGCCCCGGCGTGTGTTTTTGTTTTTCCCTTAGCGTAATTTGATTGAGATAGCATGCCCATGCTAGAGTTAGATTTGATTGCCTAGGTTTATGTTCACATGTGCATAGGTTGAGCTGATCTTTGGTAGTTTGTTTATCATCTCGCCATATCATTTTTCAAAACCCTCACAATCAACAAAAAAAGAAAGAAGATAAGAAAAGATAGGTAAACGAACAATCAACATCCATCACACCCCCACGCGGGTCATCTCTGATTCAATCTTTCTCCCAGCTTTCAATCTCCACTCCTCCTGTTGTTCTCCCTTCACAATGCTTTCTTCTAGAAAAAGAAAATAAACATGAAAATAAAGATAAAAACGAAAAAAAAAATGTCAAAATCCCAATTTTCTAATCCTCAATCTCCGTTGAGGAGACTTCTTATCTCTTTTCCAAGTGTGTCCCAAGCCAGGGGCCACTCTTTCATGATTCATTGATAAATCCTTTCTTCCCCTCTGGTGAGGGTCTCCATCTGTATCACCTCCTGTATCCACTTCTTCACTTCCTTCCCCTTTTTTAGCTTATTCTAATCAAGCTAGTTGTTCTTCTTCTTCTAATAAAATTCACGGGGTAAATTTTCATAAGAAGTCTAAGGGTAGGCAGATTCCCCGTAGATTTTTGTTTGAGTTAGCTATCAGATGTCGTGCTTGTTTAGTCATCTCGGAATTTGTAGAGGATCCGATTATCCTGCCAGAATTGGAATATGAGGATACTATTATTTCTTATGAGGGTTTGGGTGTCTACGAGATTATGAATGATGAAGACCCTATTGAAGAGGGGGAAGAAAGTTATGAAGAATATGAGGACGAGGCTGATGCCTTTGCCAGTGGCATGAGAAGATTTGACGAACCATCAGCCTCTGTAGAAGAGCCTACCAAAGAAATTAATTTGGGTACCGAGGAAGACCCTAGAATTGTCCTCATCAGCAAGAATTTGCCGCCCTCCGAAGAGGAGGCACTTATTTTGGTTCTTCAAGAATACAAGGACACGTTCGCATGGAGTTATGAGGATATGCCTGGATTAGACCCTGCGCTCGTTGAACACCGCCTTACACTTAAGCCAGGGTCTGTCCCGGTCAAGCAACGGTTGAGGCGTTTCCACCCTAATATGGCTTTGAAGATGAAAGAAGAGGTCGACAAACTCCATAAGGCTAGATTTGTTAGAGTTGTCCTCTACCCCAACTGAGTGGCTAACATCGTCCCGGTCATGAAGAAAGATGGAAAGGTTCGGATTTGTATAGACTTCCGGGACCTCAACCGTGCGTGTCCTAAAGATGACTTCCCCCTCCCTCATATTGATGTTCTAATCGATAATACGGCGGGATTTGAGACTCTCTCTTTCATGGATGGCTTTTCAGGCTACAATCAGATTCGCCTAGCTGAGGAAGATCAAGAGAAAACATCATTCACTACACCGTGGGGCACATACTGTTATGTGGTCATGCCTTTTGGACTCAAGAATGCCGGAGCCACCTACCAGAGGGCTATGATGGCGATTTTTCATGACATGATTCATATTTATATTGAGGTATATGTGGATGATCTGGTAGTGAAATCAAGAACAAGGATTGAGCATCCTGGGGTTCTAGCTAAGGTCCTGTAAAGATCACGAGAATACCAATTGAAGATGAACCCCAAGAAGTGCGTGTTTGGCGTTTCATCTGGGAAGTTGCTTGGTTTCATTGTTAGCAAGAGGGGAATTGAAGTTAATCCCAACAAGGCGAAGGCCATTAGAGATATGCCTCCTCCCAAGAATCTGAAGGAAGTTCGAGGATTAATCGGGAGGTTGCAATTTATTCGCCGCTTCGTCTCCCAGCACTCACAACGATGCAGGCCGTTTTACGAGCTCACTAAGCCGGGAGTCAAGTTTAATTGGGATGACAAGTGTCAGGCAGCCTTTGACGGATTGAAGGATTATTTGGCCAATCCTCCTGTCCTGAGGCCGCCAATTCCAGGCAAACCACTCATTCTCTATGTCTCAATCCTGGATGACTCTGTAGGTGCTGTCCTAGCTCAAGTGGATGAAGAAGGTAAGGAGAGGGCAGCATACTATTTGTCTAAACTTCTTAACCCCTGTGAGCAGAGGTACTCAGCCATGGAGAAGACTTATGCTGCTTTGGTCTGGGTAGTTCAGAAATTAAAACACTATTTCCTAGCTCACGAGGTTCACCTCATTGCTCGCATGAATCCAATTAAATTCCTCCTTGAAAAATCTGTCCTCACTGATCGATTAGCACGCTGGCAAAGCTTCCTCTCCCAGTTTGACATCACTTACATTCAACAGAAAGCTATCAAAGGCTACGCCATTACCGAACACCTTGCTCACCACCCTCTTCCCCGATTTGATCCTATCAATTCAGAGTTTCCAGATGAAGAACTGATGTCCATTAATCGACCCCACGATTCTATGTGGACGTTACATTTTGATGGAGCTCTAAATTCCCAGGTAAGAGGGATCGGCATGGTTCTTCTAACACCAGAAGGGGTCACCATCCCGTTTGCTGCTCAGCTCACTTTCCCTGTCACCAACAATATAGCTGAGTATGAAGCTCTTTTGGCCGGTCTTCAAACCGCTCATAAATATGGTGTCACCCAATTGCGGATTGTTGGTGATAGTCAGTTTATTCTACGCCAGGTGCTCGTCAAATGCCGCACTATCAATCCCAAACTCAAACCCTACCAGGAGCTTGCTTCAGCTTATGCCAAACTCTTCACTAAGTTGATCTTCGTTCATGTCCCTCGTAGCCAGAACATCTTAGCTGACGCTCTCGCTTCTTTGGCTTCTGCCTTAGTCTTCCCTCCCGAGCATGATTTTCACGTTCCTCTTATTCATCAGCGTAACACTCCAGCTATTAAGGATCGTGCATTTCTCGATGTTAAGGACAGGGTGCTCGAGAAGGACAGACACAAGGAAGCTCTTAAAGGCAAAGAGGTCATGTTGTTAGATTGGCAAGAGGAGTTGGCTGACGAAGAAAAACCTTGGTATTATGAGATTGCCAGGTATTGCAATGATCAGTCCTATCCCGAGGAAGCCACTGCAGAAGAAAAGAAAGTAATTAGAAGAGTGGCTCAGCGTTATGTTTTGGTTGGAGGTGTGCTCTACAGAAGAGGGCTCACTGGTGTTTTATTAAGATGCCTCGATGATGATGAATCTTGGAAGGTTGTGGAAGAGGCGCATTCTGGAGTGTGTGGTGGTCATGTGAACAGCCAGATGCTAGCTAATAAGATTCTTAGGCTAGGTTTCTATTGGCCCACTCTATAAGAGGATTGTTCCATTTATGTTCGTAGGTGTGTTAAGTGCCAGCTGCACGCCGACAAAATTCATTCTCCTGCTTCTTCACTCCATCCTATGTCCTCCCCATGGCCCTTCTCCATGTGGGCTTTTGATATCATTGGACCTCTTGGTGATTCAAACCTCCTGACCAAACAAAAGTCGTTCATCCTCACGGCAACGGAGTACTTCACCAAGTGGGCAGAAGCGGAAGCTTACGTGGAGATTAAAGCATCGACTGTCTGCAAATTCATAATGAAGAACATCATCACGAGGTTCGGCATCCCGAGTACCATCGTCACCGACAATGGACCTCAATTCATCTCTCAAGAGCTCAAGGATCTCTGCAACATGTATAACATTGCATTGCATCATTCTTCTCCCTATTATCCGCAGGGCAATGGCCAAGCAGAGGCAACTAATAAAACTTTGATCAAAATTGTTAAAAAGACGTGTGAGGCTAATAAATTTTTGGATTGGCCAGACAAACTAGTTGAAGCTCTCTGGGCCTATCGTACTTCCATTCGTACCCCCACTGGGCAAACCCCTTTCGCCCTTACTTATGGAATGGAGGCGGTAGTCCCTTATGAGATTCTCATTCCCTCTCTGAGAGTACAATTTGACAAGGAACTCTCTATTGATGAGCGTCGTGATTCACTCCTTGCTCAATTGGAACTCCTAGATGAGAAGCGTCTGGTCGCCGCTGAGCATGCGCGCGTTTATCAAAACAGGCTCTCACGTTTTTATCAAAAGAAAGTAATTGAGAGAAAATTTGAAGTCGGTGAAATGGTAATCAAGAGAATTTTCGTAAAACCTGGTGGGCCCCGCTCCAAACTCCAACCAAACTGGGAAGGACCGTTCGTCATAAAAGAGGTTTATCCGGGCAATGCTTATAAACTGATTAATGCTGAAGGAGAAGAGTTAACTCACCCTTGGAATGGTTTGTATCTAAAGAAATACTACCCTTGATTCAAAAATCCAAAAAATATATATATAGAATATTTTCAAAATTCAAAAAAATGAAAATTGATTCAAAAATCCAAAACAAAGTGGAATATTTCCAAAAACCAAAAAAATAGAAATTCCAAAAAGCAAATAAAAAATAGAAATTCTCCAAAATCAAAACAAAAAAAAACTAAAAAAAAATCAACAAAAATAATAAAAAATGAAAAGCTTTCAAAATTAGTGCCATGGCACACGAAGGATCAAGGTCCGAAAGGTCAAAATTCAGAATCCATTCATCAGTCTTGTCAACCTAAAATTGGGTCGACACCCGCACACACTACACGCTTTATTCTTGAACTCAAGCAGTGCAAAATCCGATGGGAAGTCAAAACCTGACTAAAGGTGAAAGACAATACCCGTTCTTTTCTTCTTCGACCCATAAGGGAGGAAGGGAGACCTCGGGGTAGACCCCCCAAGCCTATCCGCCGCCCTAGTAGGTGGAAGTCAGGGGCCAAAAGGGAGCAAATGCCACAAAAGCCCAAGTACAATTAGGTTGTTTAGCAATGCAAGTCAATTTCAAAGTGAAAGTCAAATGGTGAAAAGAAAAGCATGTCAAGAGGGCAAAGTCCCCGCAAGGAAAACCTTGGGCGTATGCGTGCAATATAAAAGAGGCAAAAAGGCAACAAAATTTCCCTACGCCAAAGACCGAACCCCAACAGGCATAGGGTAGGGGAGGTAACTTTACCTCAAGCATCTCAGAATCCCTTATGGGCTTCCCTTATATTTTCTTCCATCCTTTCTATGTGGTAAGTCATGAACTGGCAGGATGGTCAAGACGGACTTAGGAAATTGCACTGTACGAAATCTCGAATACAAGTCAACTATGATCACGTCGACTCCCTTTTAATTACTCAAGAAAGGTTAATGAATTTTAGATGGTGACCGTGTAGGACCCGTGGTCTTGATAGCCTTGTCAACCCATTTTTGCAGAATAATTCAATTAACGCCTTTGTCTAAGGCGCGTTTTATAGAATTAACGTCCTTGTTTAGGTCGTCTCTTTCCAAATAACGTCCCTGCGCAGGTCGTTACTTTCTCAAAAAATCAAATTCCCTTTTCAAATTCACGCCGTCTTCTAGGGCGTCTTTTATGTGAATCACGACCTACTCTAAGGCGCGTTTTTCAGAAAAATAACAAAAAAAATATAAATGAGTGAAAAAAAGAAAAAAAATGCATTCTCCAAGTATGCTTGCATTTCTGCATGGGCATCTTTATTTATGGTTTGTATATGCGTGCTTGCATGTTGCATCTCCCCGTTATCGGTTATTTCATTTACCTTATTTGATTAAAGGCTTGGCCCCTTGACCCGTCATTAAGGTCAAAATATTGATACCCCTTGCTTATTGAGCAAGGGGCCAAGTCGAATAGATGAATTAACCTGTTTGTTCAAAGTGTGGATTACAGTTACAGGAACAGGGCAAAGCGAAGCAAAAACGAAGAACGTGGAAAGAGAAAAGTACACAAACACAAGTCCACAACTACACAAAGTGCTCAGGTAAACAAAAGCTCAAATCTCATATATATATATATATATATATATATATATATATATATATATATATATATATCTCATGTCTATCATGTACAGGTGTGAAGGTGGAGGGGTACAAGTAAGTCTCTCAGCTCTCGCCTCCACCCTCCTCTCTCCTGCTCTCAACCTCACCCTCGGCGTCCCGAGCTGGTGCTGGTGGAGGGGGCATGGAGCCCCGTGAAGCCGCTGGACCTCGAGCCTGGTCCCCTGTCTCACTCCTCGATCAAAAAGAGGAGCCCGCCATGTAAGAAGAGCCGCCCAAGCTGAACCCTGTCGCTCGCGCCCGCTCCCGGCCTCGCTGCAGACGCTCCTCCGACACTCGAAGCCGCTCCTGAGAAAGGACTAGCTGAGTCCTCAAGTCCTCCAGCTCCTCGTGCTCACGAACACGCTCCTCGCGCTCCCGGGCCAGCTCCCTCCTCTCCAGCTCGAGGGCGACCCGTAACTTTGCCACATCCTGAGGCAGCTCCTCCCGACGCCTCAAGGTCCTCTCTCGCTCTAAGATCCGCTGATCGCGGATCGCCAACTCGGTACGTACCGCCTGAAGCTGAGTAGCCTGCAAACAGGTAAACAAATCATCAATTCCACAATTAATGCAATGATTCAGTAATCTAGCAATTCAAGCAACACATGATTGAACCACTCACCTGTGTGCTCGTCGCACGGAAGCCCTCATCAACGCAAGCAAGCGCGGCTCGGAGCTCCTCAGTCTGCAAAACAACTTCATCAGTACACAATGCTATATATAATCAATATTTGAATGAGGTTTGAGTTTAGAATTTACCCGTGAGGCGAGGTCGCGCTCTGCTGCCTCAGGCCGTGCCTCTGCTCCTGCCAGCTGCTCTGCCAGTGCAGTCGCCTCTGCACTGGGTCCCCTCGAGCTAGAGGCCTCCCCTGGATCTCTCCTCACTGCTCCCTGCTGGGCACGCTGCATTTATTAAGATCGTCAGTGGCTAATCATCAATAATTCAACAAAAAAAACACATTTGCATATAGAAATAATTTAAACACTCACCAGGGTCTCTAAGTCTGCCCGCGTGGCAGCTAGCTGGTCCACCAGGCTGTATAGGTAGGCCTGTGCATCCATCGCTGCAATATCACGCGCGTCCTGCATTCATTACACATTAGTTGCATAATAGACATACATACGCATTTGCATTTAAAATAATTGCATTCATACGTACCCCTAGGACCCTCATCTGTGGCCGTCCGGCGTAAACCTCCCAGTAGCGCCGGAGGTACTCGGAGCTGTCAGTCGCCCGAGAGGTAACTCTGGTCCCGCCTCGCTGCCAGTCGGCGTACTGCTCCTCGAACCGCACTCTCCAGTCGATCGCCTTTGTGCGATAGCGCGTCTTCTTCCCGATCCCTCGTGGCTCGCCGACCTCTACCCACTCCTGGTGTAGGCCCAGGGTCCTCATCACCAACCTAAGCCGTAACGGCTCGATCTCGCTCAAGCAGTGAACCCAAAGCTCACGCTCAAAGCGAGGACGGCCCGCTACGACCCACGGCTGGTCGTCGTCCGTCATACCCTCATAGGGTCTCCATCGCACCTGCATCCATAAACATGCATATCATCATCATCTCATCATAATCATAATAAATTCTAATAAACAATAAACATAAAAATGCATCATGCATATCAGCGAGGGAGGGAAGTCTCGGAACTCTCTCCGTAGTACCCACAATTCGTAGCCGAGTGGGGCACCAAAAACCACTGGCAGCCAGCGCCGTGCTAGAGGGAAAGCACCCTCACTTCCTGGCCGTGGGTCAGCACGTCCCATGGGCATGTACAGATGGCTCCAAACATGCATCCATGCATAGCATGAGTGAGGCATTCACATGCATAAAAAATAAGAAAAAAGAAAAAAGAAAGAAGAAAAAATATATAAGTGCATACCTGAAGAAAAGGTGAGAAGCCACTGACGGTCGTCTCTCGTCCTGTCCCCGTGGACAGGTAGGCTAGTAAGTGCGCCAGCAGTGCCGCTCCCCAGGCGTATCTGCCGACTCCCTCTAAGTCCTCGAGGATCCCTAGGAATTGGTAGTTGATGACGTCGCCCTTCGTGCCGAGCAATAGCCTCCCGAGCAGCAGCAGTAGGAACCTCCTCAAGTCTCGGTCTGCTCTCTCCCTGTCGGCTGGGTCCTGGCAATAGACTGCCCTAGCCCCCTCGATCAACCTCTGTGAGAATTGCTCTAAGGACTCCCCTGACCTATGCCTAGCATCCCCTAAGCCCATCACTGTAGTCAGGTCGGTGCGGAAGATAGTCCTACACTCGCTGGGTGTCTCGTAGATCATCTCTAGCCCTAGCAGCCTCTGGGCAAGCTCGGTGTAGTCTGGTAAGGTGATCCCGCTCACTGCCTCACCGTCTACCCTAAGTCCCGTGATCCTAGCTACATCCTCTAGGGTAGGAACCATATGCCCCCAGGGCATCAGAAATGCCCGGCTAGTCCTATCCCATCTCTCCCTCAGAACCTGGATAAGTGGTAGGTCGGGTCTGACTGGCTCTATGGATAGAAAGGCCCCAAACCCCATGGCATCTACCCTCGCTCTCTGAAACTCAGGGAGGCCGTGGTATGCTGCCCGGACCATGACCCAGGAGATGCGCGTCCTCATCAACCCCTGCATGCATAAAGAAAAGAATTTCCGCTTAATTATTTTGATTATTCATGCTGAATCTCATTTTGATTGCCCTGGGTTATGTTGACGTTTGATTTTAATTAGCGACCACCCTTGGGTCGTGGTTTGTTGAATTAGCGCCCCTGGGAGGGGCGTGGTTCTTAAGTGTGCTTTGAATTCACGACCTACCCTAGGTCGCTGTTTATCTAAGAAACGCCTCTGTATTGGGCGTGGTTTGGTGGTTAACTTCTAATTTCTTAAAGTTTTTTTTCAGGAGACGCCCATCCCAGGGTCGTCTTTTGCTTAAGTCACGCCCCTGTGTGGGACGTTGTTTTCAAATGGGAGTTTTGGGGCCTCATAATAATTTTTGAAATTAATGATTTGACGTCCGCTGGTTTGGTCATCTTTCATTGAATTAACGCCCTGGTGGGGGGCGTTGTTTTCAGGATTTTCAGAAAATGAAATAAAAATAACAGCATGCGAATAATTCATGGAAAAATAATTAAAAGCATGGAAATTAATGGAATTAACAGCATGAAATGATAAATTTTTAATGGACGACATGCTGCAGGGCGTGTTTTATTGGGGTTAATTATTTTTCAAGAAATTAATTGAATTAACGCCCTTGGGTTAGGCGTTTCATTTCTAAGTCACGCCCCTACGGGGGGCGTCTTTTCTCTGAGTTACAGGGATTATACCCCGAGGGCTATGGAAATTGCATAAAAAATGGAAATAAAATATAGAAAAATGGAAATAGGGTTGGGGGCCTACCTTCTTGTGCTTTGGTCCTTGTGGCTGAGGTCGTGGTTGCCTGGGTCGCCGTAGTTGGCCGGCACGGGGAGGAGCCGCCGCCGTGGGCGGTGGCTCATCACCACCTCCTTCTTCTTCTTCACCACCGTGCTCCTCACCACCTTCGCCTTCTTCTTCTTCTGCTGCTTCACCAGCATCATCCTCACCTTCCTCATTTTCTTCTCCTATGGCCTCGTCGCCGTGTTCGTCCTCGCCGCCGGCCACCGCCACTGGGATTTCTTCGGCCACCACGGGAGGGGCTTCCTCTTCGGCCTGATTGTGTTCGCCCTCCAGGTCAACGACCTCGGGGGCGGCCACCCGTTGTCGTTTCAAACCACCGCCGGCCATCGTTTAGGTTGGAGAGGGGGAGGTATGAGAGAGAGAGAGAGTAAGAGACGGGGGGGGGGGGGGAAGAGGCTTCGGTTAGGTTTTTTTTGCAGAAGGGGGGGGGGGAAAGACTGAATGGAGGGAGGAAGAAGAAAGGGGGAAAAGGCCTTTTGGCATTCGAAAAGAAGACACGCCTTGAGGAAGGGCGTGTTTTGTGGAATTGACGCCCATCAGTCTGGGCGTGTTTTGATAATGGACGACGTTTCTTGAGGCGTTATTTCCGTTTGCATGGGGAATCATAACCGTCGTCAGACGCATTCAATATGGGTTTATTGATGTGATGGAAGTAATAATTGCTGTTTATGATTAACGTCTGAGCTTGAGGCGTTATTTACATGATCCGTGGCTTAGCTAAGGGCGTTACTTTTGAGATTTCAACGAATATATTTTGGGAATTTGAATCAATTCACGCCCTATTTTAAGTCGTTATTCAGTTAACGCCCATTTGTGGAGGCGTCAAATTTGTGAGCTGGAATATTGAAAGCGGCGTATGCTGAGGCGTCCTTTTATGAATTCACGACATTCCTTGAGGCGTTATTTGCAACAGAATCACAGGTTTTGGAAGATTTGATCCGAAATACTATGAAATTGGCTCAATCAGGTATCATCATTGTTATTCATTAAAAGGGAAGATCACAGTACATTCAATGAGCCCCTTTGGGCCTCAAGTTTCTCAAAGCAATAACATAAGATTTCCACTGGTCTTTATCTTCTTCCAAGATTTCAACAGGTTGATGAATCTTATTGATTTTCCACAAGGCTTGGATTGTGGTGCATTCTTCTCCATCTTCATTGCTGCCAAGGTCCCGTGTCTTGATTGGAGGAAGATGAGATGGATCTTCAAACACTTGCCGTGGAAGCCCGAGTTGAGGAAGGCACCGATATGAATTGTATAGCACGAAATCTGAAGCGCCGATGAGTCTAAGGTCCGTCCCGGGAGAGAACCTTGCACGGAGCTCTTGAAGTTTGAGTATTCCCGGGGCGCAAGTAAAGAGATTCTTTGGCATCACCTTGAGGTGTTCTCGCCATTCCACTCTCTTCTTGATTTGAGGAATTCGGTTCATCACTCTATTGCTTATCCCAAGTGAACCGGTCATGTAAAAGAGTGGGCTTTTTGAGAAGATTCTTGAGGATTGTTGGGCTTCATCACATGGATCAAACTTGAAGTGAAGATCCACCCAACTGGAGAGTGCTAGCATGCATCCGTAGATGGGCCTTCCCATTGCTGCTGAGGTTAGCCCGCTATAGAGATAGGCTAGAATAGCCGGTCCCACTCTATCTCCTTCCCATAAGCTCACCACGGCGCTTAATTGGGCCTCTTCTAGGAAGTCCTCCGTGGATGGGAATAATATCGCTCCTGCCAAACACACCACGAAGGCCTTTGCTATCCGTTCTATCTCCTCATCTTCTTTGGCTTGATCTGCTCTCTTGTACACCCACGAAGCAAGCTTCAGGAGATTGATTCCCTTGGTGGCCTTGATTTGATTCATTAAGTTCGGGCTAGGTATCAATGTGGTTAATAGTTCATGTGAGGAGATTGGTTTTGGCATGATGGCCATCTTTTCCTCATCCCCTTGCTTCATTCTCTTCAAGCCCAAGATCATTTCTAATTCTTCTAATAGGATGGTGGCTTCAAAGGTTGAGAAGAGGAATGTATGAGTGGAAGGGTGCCATATTTCAATTAGAGCTCCTATGGCAGCCCAATCTAAGTGGATTTGATCATAGTGTTTGGCATGGGTAACTAGACCTAAAAGGTGCCATCTTGCTAGGTAGACCCTCATATCCGAAGAGAACTTGGAGAGGATAAGTGGCAGCCACTTGATTTTGGTAAACCTCCGGGCTCCTGGCACATTAGGATAGTCCTGTGGAAGAAAAGGAAAAATGCATAGACAAAGGGATGAATAAGCATACAGAGGAAGGAAACATGAAGGATCAGAAGAAAGGTAGAAAGACGTGAAGGTATGCTGTAAGCAGAACAGAAGAATCAATCTTTACCTGATTCAGGGAAATTCTATTGCTGATGTGCCCGTTGATCTCAGTAAGCCTGGGAGTGGAAGTTTTGGACCTTTTGAGCGCTCTCTCCATCTTCGGTTTGCAGGAAAAGCTTAGACAGTTGCAGTGCCTGCGAGAGGAAGAACACGAACAACAGAAGAACAGAAGAAACGGAGAAACTCTGAGGGTTTGCTTTGATTGATCTAAGGGAAGTACTTCCTTTTATAGGAGGATGAAGGGGTTTAAGGCTGTTCGGAGTTAGAAGGTGGATGGCCATTAGGACTGGGTTTAGCTTTCGAATTGGAAACGGAAGCATGAGGTTAATTAACGCCTTCTGTTGGGGCGTCAATTTCTTAATTGACGACTTGGCAGAGGTCGTGTTTTATTTAACGCCCTTTCCTGGGTCGTTTCCTTCTTGGCCTCTCGATGCTTTTCACGCCTTAGTGAAGGGCGTGTTTTATCTTTTGACGCCCTGCGGTCAGGCGCCTTTCATGATTTTAACGCCGTTACATCCGGTCGTGTTTTGTGGGCTTATGAATTTGGTTTTCCCTGCGCTTTGATGAACTTAAGTGCTATTACTTTGTTTGAATTATTAATGATTAAGCACTTATGATCATGTCATGCTTTATTGAGGATTATTTCTGATTATGTGGACTAATGAATTTTCAAGTGCAGAAGAGTGCAGGTTTCGGGACGCTTGGATCCCTATGGGAGCAACATCGTCTTGTATTTGTTTCCTGTGAGCATTGTTACTATATGGTATTCTACACTATTATAGTATATCAAGGACCTTGTGGTTCTGATGAATCTGGAATTTGAGTTCCCCTTCATCAACAAAAACAGTGATAATTCCAGGAGAGTCTTGATCACACGGATAGGCCGTTGAGTCATTAAAGGTCTGGGACGATGGTTCCACTTTCTGAGTTGATGCGTGGACAAACGGGCTTCGGCTTAGTGTCAGCTCAGAGACTTGGATTCTTGACTAAATCTAGATGGCTTAACAATATTATCCTTGATTATTTTCTATCTTTTAGTTTGTTTTAATCTTTTCTTTTAGCCCGGCATGCATCATATAGGATTTTGAGTTTCATGATGAAAATCTTTATATTATGGCAATAATGAAGGTCACTCGCTCTTGATTGAGTTGACATGAGATATTCCATTCCAAATCAAGTACTTTATTCTCTTTGAAGCCGCTCAGGCTGATTCCTTGAAAATGTCCCTTTGCTGGGTCTCAATTCTCTTTATTTTTCTGCAAATCTACCTTGGTTGTAGCACGTCCACGTTGGCTGGTAACCGCTCTCCAATGGTGTCTCCCTGTCGTGCCCACGCGCACATTTTCTTAGTTTAGTCTCCTTTATCCAGCAAATCGATGCTTCCTTGGAATCACTCGGAGTTGTTTCATTCAGAATCTTGGAAAGATTTCCAAGGCTTAGTGTCTGAGGCGTGTCACATCACACCTTGGCGTCTACTTATCAGTTTGCTCCACTTCATTGCGCTTTGTTGCTCTCCATTCCGTCTCACTCCCTTCCAAAGCAGACGCCAAGGCGGGGCAGCTGTAGACACGCCAAAATTGACGCTATGTTAATCAAAACTCATGTCACCATGTTGACGCCCCAAATTGAACTTCAATATGTCTATAATATGAGGTTTTTCTATTTTTGTGTGTGTTTTTGATTTATTCTTGCATTTTTGTGATTCGCGACCTGAAGAGGGGCGTTATTTAAAAAGCGACCTTACCTAGGGCGTTTTCAAAGAAAGGACGACTAAACTTCAGGGCGTCAATTCCTGGTATTATCTGGTTTTAAAATAAATTACAATTAAAGAGTAACGTCCTATCTCAGGGCGTGTTTTCAAGTAACGCCTTTCTCTCAGGCGTCTTTCCACAATTTTCAAATAAAGAATGCTTTATCTCCAAAATTTAAATCCAGGAAGTGACGCCTTTGACCAGGTCGTGTATTTGAGTAACGTCCTAAGGTAGGTCGTCAATTATGATTTGACGCCTTTCTAAAGGGCGTGTTTCATTCTTTAGTGTCCTGTTCGAGTATGCCTTTCCTGAAGAGTTCCCCTGCCTCCAATGGTCACCTTGCTCGAATTGGAACTAGAGTCCTGCCTTTGATAACCATTGCCCGTCCTTATCTTCCTAAATTTGAGATTATCTTCGGTTAAAACCCTATATAAGAGGGCTCTGGTCAATCTTGTGAGGGGTTACAATAACAACAACAACGACGGTGCTGGCTATTAGAGAGAGTTACGTAGATATACAGAAAGAGCATACGCCATCTTCATCTTCCTCCTGTGCGATCTCTCTCTTTGAGGGCTCTCTCAAGGGCTTTCTCTTCTTCTCTGTTGCTGCAGCCGAACCGTAGCTTCCAAGTGGTTTCTTCCCCTTTACTGTTTACAGGGACAGCATAAGGGGTCTTTCTTCTGTTCGTTTTGCTTTGTTTTGCATCACATCATCCATATCATCTGTCGCACGGTTTTCTTCCTTGCATTAGTATTACATCCTTTTCCTTCCCTAACTCTTAGGGGTTTTAAAACAAACAAAAAAAGGTGCGCATGTTTTGTTCTCTCTTCATCATCACATCATCTATTTGGGATTGATACTATACGCTCTTGGCTGATCCACTTCTATTTGCTTGTTTCTTTGTCTTTTGCAAGGGTAATCAACAAGAAAAACCCCCTTCGTCGGCCGGCCGATAGAAGGAGGAGGAAGGAATTCACAATTCATCCCGCATCCCACTTTTCACCAGGTATTCGCGATCTTCTTTGATTCTTATTGAGGTAACCCCTCTGGCGATCACTCTCCTTTATAGCACCACATGCTTTCTTTTGTCTTTATTATCATCTCTCCATCATTTTACATATCTCATATGAGTGGTTTGTTCCATATGTGTGGATTTATCACGATCTACAATTATTGCTTATTTCCCTTTTATGTATTTATTATGGATGATTTCTATGTTTTGTTTATTATTATTACTATTATATTTTCTCTTTTTTTACTATTATTATTATTATTTCACATTTTTTTGTTTATTTCATATATATATATATATATTCAGGTTTATTTATTTATCATAATTTTTATTAATTTATTATCATTATTATTATTATCATTATCATGACATATTTATATATATTTATATATTTTTATTTTAGAAGGAAAAGTGGGCCGTTGGGGGCAAAAAGGGGTGTACCGGCGAAGGCAGAGAGAGCGTGCCGGAGAGGGGCTGGGAGAGTGTGCCGGCGAAGGGCATGGGAGCCCACTCCTCTTCCATCCTTATGTCTTTTCTTTTTTTTTCTCTCTTGATTTTATTTAATTTGCTTGGGTTTCTTCTCTCTTTCCCTTGATTATCTTCCATTCTTTCTCTCGTGAGAGCGGATGTCTAAGTTGCTTAGTTGTCGTTCGATTCGGCTCTCTTTATGTTGATTGTGGTTCCCTCGCCTCAGTTAAAGCATTTTACCGTTGTTCTTTTCGTTTGTTTGTTGCTTTCTTTTATCTTTTTAACATGTTATCGTTTCTAACAAAAATTCGGCAGCATCTCCCCTTTACACGAGCGTAAGGGAGATACAGGGAACGCGCCCACATGGAGTGGCGGAACCCGACAACTGGAGGTGGGCGCCCGAGAGCGGCAACACCTTTACAAAATCTCAGAAAACTCGGAGGAAACGACGGACGGGAAACCTCTCCATGGCTGGCCGGGGGTGCACCGGGCAAGAAGGAGGGGCTGGGGACTGATGTGCCGGGCAAGGAAGGCACGAGAGGGCGTGCGGGGATGGGGGAGGCCAGAGTGTGCCGATGAAGGCCTGCCTGGGGCGTACCGTCGAAGGCCTATAGAGGGTGTACCGGGCAAAGGTCAAGGGGAACCGTGCCGGTGAGCGGGTGAGCCAAAGGCGTGCTGCTGGAGGCACATGGAGGGTATGCCGTGTAACGACCTGAGAATCCGATTACCGGGAAGGCCCGATAACCCGAGACTCGCACCGCCACCAACGAGCCCGAAGACTCGGAAGGGTTAGAAGGATGGTGTGGGAACTACACAAGTATCACAATTAATTGTAGAAATTAAACAGTTATAGTATTAAGCAAGAAATAAATTAGCATCTTACATTATACATGGTCCACAAGATAACAATAAAATAACAACAGTAGTCCACAACTAGTACGGAGACAAGAAAAGAAAGTACAGCTACACGGGGCATCCCCCGGCTCTGACCTCTGGCACTACCTCTGGGCACCCGCACCACGCTGCGCCCCAGACGCGCTCCCCTGGGGCGGCGCCTCACCTGAAACACGGTGAAAACACGCAGGGAATGAGTCTCGGAACAAGACTCAGTAGGGATCACTCGAACCCTACCTCGTAAAACGGGAAACCACTACACTAGCGGTAGGAGAGTACCTCGAAAAGGAAAGCCATGTACTCTACCAAACAAAGGTCCTACGGCACGTAAACCGGCACACGTGCCATGGTGAGACAACCGAAACTCAACGGTCGACCCGGAAAACCCGAAGGCCAAACACACGAGCTGACAGTCTGACACTCCGTACTCGACAGGAGTACCTCCCACTAGAAACACAGCCGGTAGCGTCCCCTGACGACTTACACGGCACCGCAGGTGAACTGCCTGACGTGGTAGCGCCTACCCAAGGCACGAACACCGCACAAGTAACCACAAACAAGTGACTAGCTGGGGTCACGCCCGTCGACGTGGGTCCAACCGCCCCCAACCACGTGTGCACACACAGACCATGCGTCCTAGGTCTGGTCCTCTGACCGGTTTTCCCCCGTAGCCGGACTCTGGCTAACGACGAGGGGCCCGACGGAAACCAGTCTAAAACCGTCCTCAGGGTAAGCCGGTACACCACTCCCTGGTGCGACCGGTACCGCATACTGGTAGGGTACGGCTAGTGGAGGGTCACTGAAGGAGTAGACTCTCAAGTCACGGAAAATGACGCCCGCATCCGACGACGCATGGGGACCACCCCACGCACCGGCCCCGTCGCACGGCGACCACAGTCGGACTAAAAATAGGGTTGCAGCCCTCTCGGGGCAACCAAACGCCCGACGGTCCACCCCGGGACCGTCACAAGGCTGTAACGGTCTAGGCGAGACCGTTACACACACCTGGCAGTCTAACGCAGGCCGTTACACGGCCTGAGGAACGCAGGGAGTAACGCGCCTGGTCCAGCGCGTTACACGAATGTAACCCGCCTGGCCCAGCGCGTTACACGCCCCTCACACCTAGGATGACCCAGGAAGTAACGCGCTCGTCCCAGCGCGTCACGCGGATGTAACGCGCTCGCCCTGGCGCGTTACACACGCAGACCCCCAACGGTCAAAAACCAACGGTCGGAAAGCCCCTGACGGCCCAGCCCGGGCGTGTCACTTAGAAGTGGCGGTCTATCGTGGGACCGTCACAGTCCCTGACCCCCAAAGGCTAACAAAAGGGCATGTGACGGCCCCCTCGAGGTGCGTCACATCATGTAACGGTCCCTGGAAGGACCGTCACACGCACCCGACGGCGAAAACGGCGGGAACGCCCAAAAACTTCAACCACGCCCCCATGCCTCCACCGGAGAGGGGGAAATCAAAGGGGAAGACCCCTGGGGACCCCTAGCATGATTCTAGGCCACCAAAATGTGAAATCATGCATCAAATCCATAGATCAGGCGAGCTCTCCCCAAACATGCTCAATCAAGCCCCTCTCGGCCTCCCCACGGCCTATAAACCACGGAAAAGAACGGCAAGGAGCTAGGGAACGTCACCCTACCTCAATGGAGCGAATGCTCCACCGGATCGTCCGTGAATCGCGAAGAACGCTTTAGAAAACCTCGCCTCTTCACGCTTCCCACGCTCACCGCACGCCCACGAGATCACCTCGCCGTCATCCACGCCCTCGCGTCGTCGCCCCGCCGCCGTCAGCAGCCGGAAGGGAGCTCGCCGCGCTCGAACAGGAGGAAGAGAGGGAGAAAGGGGGGGCCGCGGTGGGGAGAAACGGAGGAGGAAGAAGAAGAAGAAAGAGAAGGTGGGGAAGAGAGAGAAAATAGGGGGGGCATTTATAGAAAATCCGGAAAATCCCGAAAATCAGAAAATTACATTTCCGGAATCCTCGGAACGCACCGATCGCAACGGTACCACTCGTGCCCAGGTGAACAACCCGGTTCACCCGCAGTGAGGTTCCGAAGGAATTACCGAAACACACACCGGAAATCAGAAAACACGTGTGGAAAAGCCGCGGAACGCTTCCGGGCCTCCGAAACAACTCCGGATCGCGCCGATCCGAACACGAAAGATGTCCGAAACGAAATTTTGGACACAACGGAGCCGGACGCTCCAAAAAACCAGATCCAGGACCCAAAAAGAAGGATCCGAAAGGTCCGGGATATTACATGCCGGGCGAAGGACGAAAGGGCAGTGTGTCGGCCAAGGGGGGGGGTGTACCGGCCTGGAAGCTGTGCCGGGATGGGGGCATGGGCTGTGCCGGGGAAGGCTCCCAGGGGTTGTGTCGGTGAACGGGGGGGCAAGGTGTGCCGCTGGGGGTTCAGCGTGTGTCGGGTTGGTGGAACCACAGTGCACCGGGCAAGGTGGAAGGCTGGGCATGCCGGCCAGAAGGGCTAAGGGTGGACCGGGGATGCTGGTTGGCTAGGCCGAAGGAAATCTTGGCAGGAGGAAGAGAGACTCAAAGGGCCTCAGGATAGAAGCGTTGGGCCTGGGTGTCCAAGGAGAAACGGAAGGGCGTCTCCCTTTAGGCAAATGAGCAGAAGTAGCAGTGGGGAGGGTAAGGGCAGCAGGCCCTCTCCCCCCTTTTCTTCTTCTCTTCTTTCTCTTCTTTTTCTTCTTCTCTTCAGGCGGTGGCGGAGGGTAGAGTGGCAACACTCTCCCCTCTCTTCCTTTCCTCTCTCTTCGCACAGACGGCGGCGGTGGGCGGAGCGGCGAGCCCTCTCCCCTCTCTTCCTTTCTTCCCTCTTCTTCTCTTCTCCTTATTCTCCTTCTTTCTCTTTCTCTTTCTCTTTCTCTTCTTCTCTTCTCCTCTTTTCTCTTTCTCTTCTTCTCTTTGCGCGGACGACGGAGTAGCAGGGGGGGCAGAGCCTCCCCTCCTCCTCTTCTTCTCTTCTTCTTCTTCCTCTTCTTCTCTTTCTCTTCTTCTCTTCTCCTCTTCACTGTCTGCGTGTGTGTCTGCCTCCCTGTGTATCGAAGGAGAGAATACCCCACACGGCAGAAGCGTTCGAGCACGGCAGTCGGAGGCGGGAAACCGGAGGCATTGATTGAGGATTTGACCCGTCGTCCTTGGTGACAGGGGGATAGGCAGCGTGGCTGTCTCCCCAGGTGACACCTCAGCAAACCCATTGCACGCCAAGAATCTGTAGGGCATGGGCATCACGTCGTCCTGCCGGTTGCACCGGGCGAAGAACCAGGGTGTGCCGCTGAGTGGGCAGGCGGCTGTGCCGCTAGAAGACACAGAAGGTGTGCCGCCGGAAGGGCTGGCTAGCGTGCCGCTGAAGGGCCCTGAGGGCGTACCACTGGGAGGCTTGCAGGTGCACCGGGGAAGGCCCGCTCGAGCGCACCGGCGGGAGAGGTGGCAGGGTGCGTCGGTCAAGGCCCATTCAGGGCGTGCCGGGTGGAGACCACCTGGGGGTGTGCCGGTGGATGGCCGTAGGTAGTGTGCCGTTGAGGGCGTTGAGGGCGTGCCACTGGAGGGCGCCGTGAGTGTGCCGCTGAGGGCGACGCAGGAGCCTGCCGCTGAAGACCCCTGCAGGGTGTGCCGCTAGAGGGGCACATGGGTGTGCCGGGTAAGGCAGTTGGAGCGTGCCACTGGAGGCTTGATGGTGTGTGCCGCTGAGGGCGTTGGAAGCGTGCCGTTGAGAGGGCATGGAGGGTGTGCCGTTGAAGGGCTGAGGAGTGTGCCGCTGGAGGGGCACCAAGGGGCGTGCCGCTGAAGCGTCACAAGGGCGTGCCGGCAAAGCGCAGCAAGGGCGTGCCACTGAAGCGGCTTGTGGGCATGCCGCTGAAAGCCTGAGGGCGTGCCGCTGAAGCATCAAGGGGTGTGCCACTGAAGCGCTACAAGGGCGTGCCGGTGAAGGGCCAGCTGGGGGCGTGCCGGCGAAGGGGCTGAGGGCGCGCCGCTGAAGGAGCCCAAGGGGCGTGCCGCTGAGGGGCTGCCAGGGCGTGCCGCTAAAGGCTTCAAGACGTGCCGTTGAAGGGGCCTGAGAGCGTGCCGCTGAAGGCCTAAATGGGCAGTCTTGAGCCTGTTGAGAGCGCGCGTTGTGGCCCATTTGATTTTCTTCGAGGCCCGTGGGTTGTGAGGCTCTTGGCGGTTGATTTCTCTTCATTGTCGAGACTCCGGGGACGGCTTCACGGCAGTATATGCGTTTGTTTGGAGAGTTCGGATGGCCCATCTTCCCCGTGATTTTTTTTCTATTTGGAAGCATTGTTGATGCTAGACTAGTTGGGACGTATGGGCATGTAATTTTGCATGTCCACAATGCCCCATACTCTACACTATCGAGGTATTGTCTATTTTGGCCTATCGTGTTAGTATTGGATGTACTACAGGCCAATTTCGGGTCGGGTAGACCCGATAGTTATACAATCTTGTACATCATTAATAAAGTGGTATTTGAGTGTAAATTTGTAATTGTATATTACTCTACGAAGTCCCTAGGATATGTGGTTGTAAAGTCAATTCGAGATGGGATCTCGATTATGAGACTGACTTTACATGGACACATACCTTAAAACTGTTCATGGTTGGAGGGTAATCACTCGGGGACTTTGATTACCAATTAAACCAGTACACATGATGTATGGGTGAGCAGTCTCATGGTCACTGGTGCGGGACACCGATACATGTGTGTAGGTGTACGTTCTAGGAGGATGTACACTCGACTGATCCGCTATTGGATCTTTAGATTGTTGATTATACCTAATGTCAACTGAAGATCTAATTATCTCAGCAGCATCGTTGGTCTTTTGACCTGAGACATTGATCGGATCTTACACGAGGACTAGAATAGTTTAATGAGTTGGCTAAGTGACTTTACCCACAAGTCATGAATTGTCAAGTCATTAACCATTTCAGGATACGTGTGAAGATCATCAATGGTCAAGAGGGGATCGCTCACTGTCGGGTATATATCAGACAGTTAATGGGTCATGACACTAACGCTCCATTAAATCCCTGGTCAGGGTTGTATGAGTTCGTTTAGAATGGACGGCATACACTTTAAGGAGGTCGTGATCAAATGGCACGATCATGGGGTTTGACAGTTACCATTCCCTCGATCGAACCAGACTTATAGAAGGAGCGAGAGATTATAGTGATGCGACAACTATAGATATACAGGTACCAGACAGGGTGGTTTGAACTCGGCGTCCTCTGGGATCACGCGAATTTACTTGACCCAACGTGATCAAAGGTTCGGAATAAATTAAAATATTATTCGGCTCCAGTAGAAGCAAATAATAAATTTAATTTACTTCTAATCGAGAATTAGAAGTTAATATACCTTAAACTAGAGTGACTATGGGCCTAGAGGATCACACACAATGGATTCTCGGGTGACGGGGTATTATTATACAAATGTATATGTTAAAAGCCTTAAATTCCTTTTGGAAAGGAATAAAAGAAGGGCTTAATACATATGTACAATAATATGAAAGGATACATATACAATATTAGTTCTTAGGGACTCTTTTAGAAAGAGCCCAACCCTTATATATATGCATCCCACGTAAAGCCTTTCTTCTCTTTAAGCCAAGCATTCAAAAGAAAGAAAGAAAGCTCCTCTTCTCTCCTCCCCTCTCCTACCTCTTGCTCTCTCTCTCTCTCCCTAGTTGCTCTTCCTCTCTCTCAAAGGGGAAAAGCTTAGGAAAGAAGAAGGGATTTTGGAGGATCTGCGGCTTGTGTGCGCGGGGGGAGGACGAGAGGATACCGTCACTGTGCGAGGATCCGTGTGGATCAGCTCTAGAACCCGTACATTTGTGCGGCTCTGCGATTGTGAAAATTTGCATCGGGCACTGCGGATAGCATCGTCCTGCGCAAGGTAAAGATCTACAACCCGTTTTCGGGTTGGGAGTTTTATTGCATTGATTAGAGCACGGTTCTAGGATTCCAAAAGGGCCTGGATTCGGGATTAAAATTTTTTTATTATCCGCTTCGTTACTCGAACCAGGATGTCTGAATCCTCTCATATCGACCTCACGATTTTGTCCCCTTTCTAAGGGTAATCAGCTCCTGAATAGAGACTTCTCGGGAGGTCACCCATCTTAGTTTACTCTCTATTAATCACAATTAAGCACATAATTTTTACAATAACTAAGCCGATACTTCAAAAGGCACATCTATGATATAGAGTATAACTTAGCTATATTTGAGAGTGTTACAATTTGTCTCTATTATATAGGTGACACCCTCATCGCTGGACACATATAGCACACAACCAAACACCTAGGCATCTAGGATTCTAGAGGTGGCCTCTACATGTTCAAGAGGTGACTCCCATTATGTAACACTTTGTGCCATTGTGAGCTCAAGAGATGACTCCCATAGCATAGTACTTTGTCTTGTATGACACTTAGCTCCCACACTTCTGACTAGGGTATAGCTCTGATACCATTCTATTACATCTCATACCTTACATCGTTAAGGTATTGTCTACTTTGACCTACCGGCCTCACGACTTTGTCTCTTTTCTAGCAGTAATCGACTCCCGAATGGGGACTTCTCGGGAGGTCACCCACCCCGGTACTACTCCTCATTAAACATGATTAACCATAGAGTTCTATACAAGAACCAAACTGATATTTCAAAAGACGTCTTGTTGATATAGAGTACAACTTAACTATATTTGAGGGTGTTATAGCTGCTGTGTCGCCTTGCACAGCCACCAGCCTTACAATGCTGTCATGGTCACGCTCATGACGTCACTAGTGCTGTGAACACCACTAGAACCTCTCCACGTTCTCCTTGGTGTAGGTGCACCTTGTGAACGTCACCTCTCGTCGATCCGACTACAGAACTCTGATACTAGTTTATTAGGATCGGGACATCGGCAAGACAACAATCAGATACACAAGCACACACCATAAGAAAGAACAAGAGAATGATTAGGAGGAACCACTCCTTTACGCTACGAAAAAAAATTACACCTTCCTCCTTGGTGGACACGGACCACTCAACGCCTTCTGTCTCTGAGATTACAGTCATATTTATAGAAGACTCTCAACAATCTCTTCCCAAAGTCCCACACAGACTAAAACACAGTGTCCAACTCTGACTCCACTTACTTGCGGATCAAGACACCCCTAACGATGCTACACTTAGGTGACACATGGAATATAGTATCTTATGGTGTTTTGAGATATTTTACATCAAATCAATCGTGTTCTTAAGGACAAGATTCATTTACTTCATGGTTTAAGATGATCATTTCAACTTTGAGATATGAACCGAAAGTAGTTGAGTAGTGAACATTGGATAACACTCAATCACATTAAGAGGAAAGGATAATTATGGAAACAGAGAAGGCCCAATTTAGGACAGAATCTTTGGCGATGTTATGTACTATCATTAGTGCCACAAATAGGTGGTTTGATCATATTAGCAAAGAGTATGATCCCCATACAATTCAAAGCATTAAGGTTTAAAAGAATTTTGATCAAATCCTAGATGGAATCTAGCTAGATGCATTTTAAAAGGAAAGTTTTATATCTTACCTATATATAGTTCACATTAAAAGTTTAAATTTAATAAAACTGCTAATAAATTTAAGTATAACACACAACCTAGACTGCAAGGCTTACTTTGATTGTAGAAGTGGAATTCACACATACACGGAGGCGACGGAGAAGGCTATTAGAGTCTCTCCAAAAAGTTCCACGCTCCAAGACCCAAGAGATGATAGTGATATTTGTCTTTCCAGATATGCAGTACAGATGAGGAGGAAAGGAAGCACGATGTCAGAATCCTCCACAAGTAGGGTGTGGCTAGCAGGGAGGGAGGCAGAGCCTTCTTATTCACTGTGAATAGAGGAAGAGAAAGGGGGACGTTGCTATTAGGTTTCCTCCTCGGAGATTTGGCTTCTACACTGTCTCCTCATGTTCATGTATAACCCATCTCCTATTTTATAGGAGAAGGTTGCTAGAGGAGGGAGAATGCCAATAGGATAAGGGAATCTTCCCTTTTCTCCTTATAGCCCAAAAATCCTACTCCAAGTAGGGTAGCTTCTAGGGGGAGGCTGATGATGTTAATTCCCCTTCCCATGTGGGCTTGCCTTGTAATGGCCATCTGTTAATGGGCCCTGGCCCATAAATTAACATCTCTCACTTGTCTATTGAGGGCTACAATATATTTCTCTGTCTCAAAACCTACTTCTCTATGTCATACGAAACATGGAGTGCCCTTGCACCGCACCCTCCCTCCCCCACCATGCAAGTTTGCAGACTTGGTGTGCTAAACCCTAAACAAGACATTCACTAAAGAAAATGTGTCTATCCAAGGCTTCTAATGGTGTGACTTTCAGAGGGTTAGCCTTAGTCTATTTGACACATAGACTAACATGCATGACAAATAGCCCTGTCAATGGATCGGATTCGGGTCGGATCCTGTGAGATCCAAGTCCGATAAGTTCATATCCGAATCCGACCCGAATCCGAAATAGAAAGACATTTCGGATTCGGATCTTATCTAAATCCGAACTTGTATTTTCGGATTCGGATCTATCCGAAATTCCTGTGTACACATTTTTTTACATTGAAGGCCAGAGAGATCTGAATACATAAACAGATCTTTTCGGATCCATTTTCGGATCCATAGGATCTAAATCGTCCTGATCCACTAAAAAGCCACAGTCACTGTACCAAGATGCTGAGAATGAAATCAACATACCCTGTCTACCGTTTGCTCTGCAATGTATTGTTTGTAGAGTCAACTGATAATCTTCATCTATACCCCAAACCTTAACACAGAAATAAATAAAGCAAAAAAATTATGTTCATGGAGTTAATCTCCTCACTTTGACATTCTAAATGCAAGACAAAAAAGGGGAAACATAAGATAAATACATAAATAACAGCATTGAACCCTCCGGACATATTAAGTTCTGCAACTTATTCTGTGAAATTTTCCACAAGCAAAACTTTCTTCCGCCTGTAGTATCTTATTGGATTCCCTGAATCATGGATGCATTATTTCTTTGCAAAGACCTTTTGCTCTGGAATCTTAGTTATAAAAAATATACCACATCTGGATGTTTATCAAGATCACTTATCATGATGTTGATCTCATTCCATCATATAAATAAAACTTCCTACCCAAGAAAATCAGAACACTGGCCATAAAGTTGGCAGGGTGAGTTGGCTTCCAGCATGAGACTCACAGCAAGCCAAGAGCTGCTCAATAGTACTCGGAACATAAAATAATGATCTATGAACTAGACAGAAAAGGCAACTGAGCGATAGCAGTTAGCAGCGACATATGTAGATTATGAGTTGCCAAGTATGCAACAATGCCAGCCGCCTGCAAAAGCAAAGCCGCTTACCTGCAATATATGACTCTTGATTAGAATAACCAAAAGACCATATCGAGAAACAAGGGCATGTAGCTTCTTACCTTGTGCAAGTACCAAAAGAAGTCAATATTTTCCATTCCCATGAATGCAACACCCGCCGCTGAGCCAATAATAAGCATCGATCCACCAGTAAACCACCTTAAAAGGAAAAGTTCAGCTCAAATTATCTGTGTAAACTCATAACATACATGACAAAAGCCAAAGCAGTTTCTTGGAATAACGAGGTTTGTCAAACTCGCAACCTTCCAACAGAATACACACTGTTACTTTCTACCAAGAGCATTGTTAAAAAAGTGATGTATCATCAACGAACAAAAATAAGAAGCCATATAATCCCCAAGGTTGTGACTAATCTTATTTTTCTGTTCATTGTGCATGTTAGCCTCAGGTGAGAAAAGGAAACAGAGTATGATGAATAGGAACCATGTTGGAACCTGGGAGGCTCATGAGGCCACAATGAATCAGATTAGAAGTTAAAAATTCTAAACAATCAGCTTCTGAATAGGAGTTACTTCAACAATACCATGCGAAAAGTAAAGAGAGTGAAGAACAAGTACAGATTAAAATTAAGATAATGGTTAGATCCAAATATAGCATAGTACTACTAGCAACATGGAATATTACAATTTACATAGATTGGAATGTGGTTAGAATAGGATTCTCATGTTTGGCTGTCAACAATTATATAAGTAAATGGTGAATTGCCCTCCTGGGAAACCTGGAATAAGCTCAGACTTGAAAGAGTACTTCGAATGTGGCCTAGGTCACAGTGACTGATCTTTAATATATATTCACCACCTGCATCCCCATCACTGGGTCTCATCAAATTAAGAGCCATTTCAATTACATAGGATCTCATCTTTCAGTGGGGAATGTATGTAGATTCATTGATAATTAAATTAACTAGTATATGCTTGCGGGAAGCTAATGGCCTTCACCAAGTTGCATGCGGAAAGGCAGCAAAATAAGATTTTTCTGGAATATTCCGGAAAGGCAGCAAAATAACAATTAATAACAAGTGAATCTTGCACCATTCTGTGTACAATTTGCATCCCTCTGGATCTTCAATGAGCACATCTCCAATACTTGGAAGGAATGAAAAATAACACCTTTCTAGAATGGCTTGAATCCGAGCATTATCCAATGCTGGTTGAGTAGTTGGAGCATGGCTAGTGCTAGCATCGGTTGGTTGCTCTAGGGTTATTATCATTTGAGTGAGAGGGGGAAGTGACCCGCTGGCCTTTAAAGTCAAGAATCTGGCATAGTTAATTTTTCCATATGGAGGTAGGATGGAGTTATAAGTTTGGAATTGTCTTAACTCTTCAGCCATGCACCACCTCCCTGATCTTTAATTTGATTGTAGCCTCTGTTCTTCTAGGAACTGAGTAAGACTGACTGGATCCTAATTATTCTGAGTCATATCTTCATTATAAGCATGAAAGGCTCCTGCTAATGTCAAAGCATAATATGGCTGTGGAGGTAGTAAAAGATTTACTGAATCAGCCACAACATGTTGAGAGAGCAAAAATTGATAATTTGTCATCTACTGTCATATTTGGACGCTCTTGGCTGTCCGAAGTATGTTTTAGAGGATTTCTTTTATTTGTCATCTCTCTGAGAAAAAGTTCTAATCTGGTAAATGAAATAATCTGGAAAATAATTACACTAGGAGACTCCAAGATTCCTCTCAGATTATTCTGGCTAAACATGATATTGATTTATGGCTCAAATGTCAAATGGAACAAGCAAGTGCCAGATTGAACATAAAAAGCACAGGATGCAGGAGTCATTAGGTGTGCTAATAATATTAGTGCATATGGACATGGAGAGAGACATTGCACCCTTCCAGAAAGCAAAAATTATCATTTTGCATGGTCTATGCAGAAGTTGATAGAAACCCAATATTTTAAGCTCATATGTTTGTTGAGAGAAAAAATATACTTGAAGAGAAGAAGAGGTTTCCTTGGATCCTTTCCATTTTTTAACAAAACCAGTGACTTTCTGACCGCTTCACGTGCTAGTTCCCGATGCCCCTAAGAGAAGAACAAGGAAGAAGAAGATCAGATATTGGCTTGTATGATGAAAAACATATAAGCTGCATTTCCTTAAGAGCAAACATATAATTTTAGCACCACACATACAAAGTGGAATGATTTGAGTATGCACTCAACAAAGTACCCGTCTCCCACAAGGAGATAATAATTGAGATATCTCTTGCACATCTCGTGTATAAGCAATCTCCACAAAATTGTCCTTGAACAATGTTGCATTTGCTACAATGTGTACGGTGTCTCAGAGTTTTCTGCCTGCAAGAGAGTGAACAATGAATCTAAACTCTAAGAAATAAGTCTAAAGAAGAAAATTTTAATTAATAAAGGAACTCTAACCTGCATTGATGGCATGTTTTTCCTTCCACTAGATCATATACACGTACTCCTTTATTGTAGCCATCCACAAAGAGCGTCCAACTAGTTTCACATGTACCCAGCAACTTTTCATGGTCATCCGTATAAACCTCCTCCTTTGGACCATCTTCCAGAGTAACTCCGATATTTTTTGGTGGGCCTTCATCTCTTCTTTTTACAGGAAGTTGGACCGAGCTAACTGGAGTTACATTCTGCAATCTAAACACCATATAGTTCTCAGAATCTCGAACAAGGAATCAACAATGTCAGTAACTGAATGATAACTATCCGAGCCGATGGTATTATATGTTCTTCTTCATCAGTGAAATTTGTCGAGCAAACTTTTAAATGATAACAGAGCAAGAACAAGAAAAATAATGACCAACGAATAATTCTAACGCTCATCCTAAAGAGAAACAGTACCATCATGCCAAAGAAATAGTTCAAGAATAAAAGAAAACCAGACACCCAAACAGGAGGGAATATTCCAAATGACAAGCTAAATGACCACCCAGAAACCCAACAAAACTATGTTGATGCAAAATAGAATACAAACGTTAAATAAATCAAAATACCATCTGTTCTAAGATCTAACAATAAAAGAGGGACAACCGACGACAAAAAAAAACCCAAGACCTTCTAGAAACGTTAGGAAGTGCGAAAGAAGGAACAAAGTTGTGACGATTGGAGAAGTCATTCTATCCTCGTGTAACCCAAAGGGCCCGGCCATGCAATTACAAAAACATGTTTTACCTGGCTAGTATCCTTTCCAATCCAGAAATGAACATCATGAAGGTAAGCACCTCCTTTGCCAGTAGTTGTCTGCAATGAGCATGCATCACAAGTGAATGAACACGGGGGACAGGACCAGAAACATAGAAAAGGGCCAGACATAGTACCCGGTAGCAGGAAAAGAAATAGGAGAAGAGAAAGGGAGACAAAGGGTGAGAGAAAAGGGGGGTTCTTTCCCTGTCTCTTCCCCCTTATTATCAACACCCCTGCCCACAAAAATCGGAAAGGTCTCGCCGGCATTGCACACGATCGGTGCCCCCACATCCATATGTCTTCTTCTCTGAGCTCAATGTGCCCATCTATGGGCAGAAAAAATCGGGACTTGGAAGAAGAGGGAGACAGAAATGGGGAAGAGCCGTTGAAAAGAGAAGTACCCATATCCCTCGAGTCGTTGAAAATAGGAGTACCCCATTCGGGGCTCCAACAACCCAGAAACAGTGAGATGGTGAGAAGAGACGGGATCACCGTCGCGGGTGCCGAGATCCGCCGCCCTCAGAGAACGTAGGAGATGTCGTCGCCGTCGTGAGCAGCCGAAGGAGAGCGAGGTGTTGTCGCCGCCACAGGTGATGTCGCCGCCGCAGGTGGTCGATCGCCGTTGTGAGATCGCAGTCGGAGACGGGAGCAAACCCTAGAGGGAGGCCGCGAATGCCGCCGTTGTGAGATCGCACCCGGAGATCGCACCCGGAGACGGGAGCAAACTTTGGAGGGAGGCCGCGAATGCTGCCGTCGTGAGATCGCAGTCGGAAACGGGAGCAAAGAGGCCTCGAATGCCGCCGTTGTGAGATCGCAGCCGGAGAGGAGGAAAACCCTAGAGGGAGGATCGATGATGGCGTGGTGGTTGCTCGCCTCGGAACGAGAGGTTTTATGGCGCCCCGATGATCGCCCCGATGACCGATCCGAAATCAGAGTTTTCGGATCAAAAAAGTTTCGCCCCGATACATAGCAGCCAATCAAGTAAGCCGCTCCGAATCCGAAAATTAGTTTTCGGATCTAATTTTCGGATCTTAAGATCCATTGACACTCCTAATGACAAACCCATACATTAATTAAGGATAGATTTTGTTATCTTCGAGTTAAACCATGGGCATGGACTAATTACGTGAATGGTTAAACCATTCCTAGCTAGATTCATCTTATTACGCAACTCAAGTTAAGGCAATTAAGTGCCTTTAGATTTTAGGTTCAAATCTCACCTCATGTATTGATACTGTTGTGAAAGGAGTGATTTAATCAATTGATTTGAGAGGACCTACGTATGCGTACTCCCATAAATGATGGGACTTGTAATAAAATTATTCTCTACGAAATAAGTTAAGCGGATAAATTAAATTATAAATAATATATTTTAAAAAATATATCAAAATATTTTGATTGGAAGATAAAATAACTCGAGATATTTTCTCGAGAAATGTGAAAGTTTAACTCTCTTTATTTTATCTTCCTGATAGAATAACTTATCTTGAGATAAATCCGAATAAGAGTCTGTATATCCTAACTCAATTAAAATATCTTGTACGAATAACTAAAGCGAATATGACAATTTTTGGTGGGATACACCAATTTTTCCTGCAAACAAAGAGGGACAGGATAATCCTCGTGATTTGAAATAGTTGTTCACTTGGGCAGAATAGTCACTTTCATAAATTAATTTGTCATCGGATTATGTACAAAAAATTCTTAATTCGGTGAAATACTCAAGAAATTGATCGGAGTATAGAAGTACCCGGGAAAAAAAATCAATTGACCTAAATGTACATACATTAAGTATATTCGAGGCTTTAAGTCAATCTTGAACCCTCAATTCATATGTGACTCTTAACAATACTGAGTAACATTTATTTCCACATCCAATTGAATATCTCTATACCATACCACAATTGGGAACACTATGACTACCTGATTTATATATATGATGGCATGAATTGAATAAGTTCAAGGAAGGTGTCTTTAACCAACATTGTTTCATTCTGCTAATTTATATATCGATTAGATTATGTGAATCAGATTTGATTAAGGTAATAAGTTAAATATAACCTACCACCTTGAATCCAAACTATCATTACAATGGATTTCACTCTTACCCGAATTGCTAATGGATTAACACGATCTTTTTGCAATATTAACCAGCGTTTATTGACTCAACGAGTCCAACCAACTCAGACTTGGTTTGATACGATACAAGCCAGTTTGACTCGAGTTTAACACATCTAATCATGTTTGGGAACATGGATGACCTGTTTATGAGATGATTCGAACCCAGTTTAAAATTGGAATGATATGATAATCTTACGATCTTGACTAATATCTACACGGGCACATGAGAGTGACTTGACCCCATTTCATAAGTGCAATTTAAAAAAGAGTGATGTCAGGTATCCGTCTCAGACGATAATCGTTAGAGACGGGTAATAAATATTTTTTAAAAAAAATATTTACGAACATAACAGATATGAAAGGGAGTATTGCTATCACGCAAATGTTAATGTAGATATTAAATGAAGATCAAAGTGTATAGAAAATTAGTGAATGTCTCGAAGCAACGAGACTTCTTTGTGAAGACATTAATTAGGTCAATTGACAAGGACCATGTCTCATGGTAGAGAGATCTTAACTGACGGAATTTATCTAATTTATATTTAATTCTTAGTAAAAAAGGGACATTGAATTGGGGCAACTACTTAGCTGAAATTTAGCTCTCTCTTACTTCTCCTAAATTTGAGTACCATCATACTAAGTTCTCTATCATAAAAATAAAAAAAAGAGACTTCTTCGTGGAGCTATCAAATAAGATATCATCATGTCTTTAGGCCGCGTTTGTCAACATGTTGAGCGGAAATTTCAACGACAACATTTAAGCGGAGACGTACGTACTCCATTGATATAAATTTTCGAGTCATGAAAAATCTAATATGAAAGAGAATACAGACACAGCATAGGTGATGTTTCTCTGATCCTTTGAAGTGGAGAACGATGAGATTTTAGAGATTTTACGACGATGACAATCCTTCCCATATCAGTGGCCAGTACGATGAAGTAAAATTTTAAAAATCACCGGTGACGAAAGTGTTACCAATCGCAGCTTCAGAGAAGAGATTCCGTGACATCCGTGGCCACCAACAAATGGCTACTGAGTGGCTAATTAAATAATAAAAGCGAGGCCTTCCTAATGACGTAGAATGTCGTTATTGGCGCTAACAGAGTCTCCCTGCCAATTGCCAAATGACACGTCGCGGAGCTTTTTTCCCTTTTTTTTGCTTCAGGGTATTTATAAATCCACCCTTGGAGCATTGTTTTCTTTTACTTTCTTGAGTATTTATAAATCCGAGCAACCATTTGAGTATTTTCTTAAGTAGGTGATGTTTCCGCATGCATAGATAATATATAATTATGTATAATTAAGTAACTAATTAGATCAATAGATCCCACCGTCGAAAATGAATTCGTTATAGCACTCGAATAAGTTCTTTTTTTGGTCACAGGGATAACAGAGAAGGAAGCGAGAGATAAGAGTACGTATTGATGCTCTTGAAAGCGTCTCGAGACGCTCCTCCCCAAAGTGTAGAAGAGCGGAGTCGCAAGTGAACGCACCCCCATTGAGGTGCCCAAATATCAGAGAATTGCATCCAGATTTAAATCTTAGACCTCTCTCTCTCTCTCCAAACTTGTTTTTCTTTTTTGGGTAAGTCAAACCCCCCCCTCTCTCTCTCTCTCTCTCTCTCTCTCTCTCTCTCTCTCTCTCTCTCTCTCTCTCTCTCTCTCTCTCTCTCTCTCTCTCTCTCTCTGTGTGTGTGTGTGTGTGTGTGTGTGTGTGTGTGTGTGTGTGATGCTCTTGAAAGCGTCTCGAGACGCTCCTCCCTAAAGTATAGAAGAGCGGAGTCGCAAGTCAACACACCCCCGTTGAGGCCCATGATATCATAGACTTGCATCCAGATTTGAATCTCTCTCTCTCTCTCTCTCTTATGATGGGCGGATGACAGTTGATGGTGAGGGAAGCATTAGTGGATAGTTATATAAAAGTCTTCAATTATTTAATATCTTTGCATAAGAGATATTTTTGGTCAATGTTTAACGTCTCGGTCCGGATCACTCTGACTCGCACGTCTCGACTTGACCCAGGCGGTGGACAGGACGTCCAGATTGTGAGTCGTGATCGAGACGCTTCATTATTTTAATATTTTATTTTATTATATATATATATATTATATAGAGTTTTTTTATTTTATTATATTATTATATATATTATATATATATATATATATAGTCTTTTTTTTATTTTAATATTTTACGATATAGACCGAGACGGGACCGACCCGACCCGTCCCAGACCGTGACCAAGACGGGCGAGTCGGTCGAGACGATAAACCCTACCTTTGGTAGATTGTATTTGTGTTTAAAATTTCTAATTTTTATAAATCTTTCAAATTTTAATGATAGTTTTTGTAAATTTTGCGAATGTCACGGTGCCATACTTTTTGCAAATTTAATTAATTAAAATAAACTGATGTTTGGAGTTCATGAGTTTATTAGCATATCGAACTTAATTTACTCAACTCTGCTGTCTAATATTATGATCAAATGGCAGAATTGAGAGTGACAAGAAAGTGGTAGAAAAGTGAACCATGGTTGTGCTCTACTTGAAATTTAATGATTGAGAAATATTTAATGTAACACGTGCATTAATTATATTTATTGGTGTAATTAGAATAACACTCTTTATTTTCTTAAATTTTTTTGAGTGACTCTCAAGTTAAGTTAACTTGATATATCGGTCACGTCACCGAGAGACGTGACATGGAGATCACGTTAAAAAGAAATATATCTATGAGTGCATTATTCATAGGGTTGGAGTTTTATTTTTACGTGGCTCTCACGTCACGTCTCCGGATGACGTGACCAATAAACTAAGTTAATTTGACGTGAAAGTCATTCAAAAAATTAAAAAAAAAATAAAAAAATGTTACATTAATTATATCAATGAGTGTAGTTAATTTACGTGGTACACTAAGTCTTTCTCTTAATAATTTAATCAAGATTTCGTACTGATTTTTTACGTACATATTGATACTATATATATAATTTTAAATATGTAAGATTGTATTACTTTCGTATCCCCATGTCTTTATTTTTCAGATTTGCCATATTGATTTGAGTGGACTATTGGGGACAAAGTATTAATTTATGTTGACATTTGGTACCCGTATGCCCCCACATATCTATAGGATTAAATCTCACCTCTTGAACAAGCTAGGAAGGTGGAGAAGTCTCCAAAACCTGGAGAGATGCAGACGAGGCTGCAGGGCCATTGGATTGGAGCTTGACAACTTGCTCCCTTCCCCTGTTATATAGCGAGATCTCTGCTGTGATCCCCACGGAAAAGCAAACGCAACAGACGGGAAGGAGGACCCTCAACACTTTCCTCGCGTTGATCACTCTCTCTGGGTAGGCCAGAAGCAGCATCGTAGCGTCAGAAGCATCCAGCTATGTGCTGCCCCTGGCCGTATCTATCCACCCTTTCCTCACCTGTCCACACGGAAGCCTGGCCTTCTCTCCCGCCGCAGCATTAAAAACATGTTCCCATGTCTTCCGCCTGCATCTACCTGCCCAAGTCGTCGTCTTCTTCCTCCTTGAAGAAGAATTAACAGAGGGCTAAGGCATCACCCCCGCCCCCTGGTGATGGCCTCTCGAGCAGTGCAACCACCGATGCCTTCGTTTCTCCTGCTGGCATCAATCCTTCTCCCTTCGCTCGCCTACGGCTGGGGCACCGACGGGCATCTCATCGTCTGCAGGGTAGCACAGGTCCGTTTTTTCCGTTCCTGCCCGCGCATCTGATCCGGTCGCCGTAGTCCAGGGGAAACCAACCCTGTTTGATCATCTACGTCCTCAGGGAACGGTGTTTTTGATGATGAGGGCTTTTTTTGCAGACGCGGCTAACGGAGGCCGCGAGGGAGGTGGTGGAGGCGCTGCTGCCGGAGTACGCCGCCGGCGACTTGAGCAGCCTCTGCTCCTGGGCCGACCACGTCAAGTTCCGGTACCCCTGGTCCTCTCCCCTCCACTACGTCGACACACCCGACCACCTCTGCAACTACGACTATAACAGTTGAGTGGTGCATGCATGCAGCTACCTAGCTTCCATCCCTCTCTCTCCCTCTGCTACTCGTTCTTCTTCTTGCCTTCCTTCTTCTGCTTCCCTGCCCATATATAGCCATAGACATGATACAGCTGTGGAGTGGCGTTTTGCATGGATCGAAAACAGCAATATATATGATGCGAGGGAAAACCTCCCTGTCTTTTCCAATCCAGGGGACTGTAGAGATGTTCAGACAGGAGAGAAGGGCATATGCGTCTCCGGGGCGATCAAGAACTACACAGACCAGCTGCTTCATCACAAGGGAGCACCGTTCGGTCAAGGAGAATGTAACACGCCAACTCTTTGGAGATGATTGTTATATATAGAGGCTCAAGGGGTTTAATAATTTGCTATAGTTGCCTAGCTAGGTAACTCTCTTCTTTCTCCCCTTCTGACATACGAGGACATCTGAATGGAATGCAGATAACCTCACACAGGCGCTGCTCTTCCTCTCTCACTACATGGGGGACATCCACCAGGTAGGAACGTTATGCCCACCATGCACTTCTCTCGCAGATGGGGATGGATTCGTATTTCATCAGACCTACTGTGTTGTTGATCATCTGAACAGAGTGGGGGTGTGTGTGCTTTTTATGTATATATATATCTGCAGCCGCTCCACGTGGGGTTCACTTCTGATAAGGGAGGCAACACCATCGACGTCGATTGGTTCCAGAAGAGACAAGTACTCCATCAAGTGAGTCCCCTGAGATCCCTCGCTAAACTCGAATGCAGAAAAGTCCATAGAAAGCAATTCGTCGTTATAAGCCGTTCGTTCTATCTATCTATCTATATATAGGGATGGGATTTCCTCATATGCTAAGCATTGTATGTTCTACAATGTACACTGAATGTAACGTTCAATTTTTACATGTGGTGGCCATTTTTTTTAGGGAGTATGGGGGATAAAATAGGAACACTATTTTGGTTGTTTGGGTAAAACTCTCAATCCTTGGTGCGCCAAAATTGCTTCTCCTTAAAAGAGTCCACACTAATGAAACTTCTCTATTTGAGACGTATAAATTTGGAGTGTCTCCTTTATTATCCCTGTTACGTCTGCCCGGTGGCGACAAAGGTTTTGTCCTTTTTTGCTAGTAAAAAAATCCCCTCAAAAGAGAAGATTTGAGTATTACTTTTAAACACATATGCCTATCTTTATAGTTTCCAATATAGGATCTATCTTTGTAGTTTCCACTATGGGATTTTTGAGTCCCCTTTTAGGCCTCTACATTAGCCCCCCAACAAAGGTGGACTTCGTGCTTATTGGGCCGGAATTCTCACATACGGCGTCAATGAAGACGTACAAATTTAGGGTGTCTCCTTTGAGTTATTGTCCCTGCTACGTCTGGGGACGACTAAGGTTTTATCCTTTTTTGCTGATAAAAGGACCCTCAAAAGAGAAGACTTGAGTCTTACTTATAAACAAATGTCCGTCTTTATAGTTTTCAATATGAGATCTTTTAAACCCCTTTTTAGACCTTTGCAGATCCATTAATGGATACTCATGTAGCTGAACTCCCTTGGCGTTTGGCAAGATGATGACGGTCTGCATTTAGGGGCGTTATCTCTTCTGTGTCCCCCAAGCTTATTTAGAGTCATGCATGCAGGTGTGGGATTGGAGCATAATCGAGTCTGCCAAACAGAGGTTCTACAACGACAGCGTGGATGGTCTGGTTCAAGATATAAACAGGAACATCACGGTAAGGCTTTGAGCACATTAATCATGAACACCCTGCCCACCTAAAATATAACTCGCCACTGCAGAACTGCTCTTGTGTCTTTCACAACACCCCATATCAGTTCAGCTAAGAATCGGATTGGTCTTTGCATCACAGGGAGACTGGGCAGATCAGGTGCCCAGGTGGACGAGCTGTGGTCTGGATGGTGGAGCCTGCCCTGACATGTATGCACCAATGCCCCACTTTCAGTTCTTGATCAAAGTGCATGTAATAGTACTCGAAACAAAGCACAATACAATAACTTGGTGTACACACATGCAATGAACACTTCGAAGCCAAAGGCATCCTAAAAGTTCCATCGGCCAGAAATAATTCACATAGACAAGATCATCTCTAGGATGTTGATCGAATACAAACACCCATAGATCGATACGACCCCTCAAGCCTTCGACAACATAACAACAATACTAACATTGCATATGTTTTATACATATATGCAGAGATGCCACTGAAAGCATCCAGACAGCCTGCAACTGGGCATACAAGAACGTGACTAATGGCACAACGCTTGGAGGTTGGTGGGTCATGCGCAGTATTCATAAAACCAGCTGTTTAATTATGGTGCTTACCGGATCTAATTAACTGTGTGTGTGTGAGACATGCAGATGAATATTTCCAGGCCAGCTTGCCAATAGTGTATCAGCGGCTTGCCCAAGGTGGAGTGCGGTTAGCTTCAATTCTGAATCGTGTTCTCTGGGACGGAGATGAAGACTGATCGAAGCATCTCAATCTTCCCGCTGAATCCACTTTTTCTTGGGCCTCTTATCACAATAAACTTTTGTGGTGTTTGTTGATTCTTCTAGACATACTCAGTAGCTATGACGGTATCTGAAGTTATGAAAGGAAATGGTGTCCACATTGATGTAGCAGGGGCACACCCACATCCTTATGAGAACCATATGTGAAAGGAAATGGTCTACCAGCTTCATTGTTACCGACTCTAATCCACTGCCTACTATGATGTAATATGAAGTTTTCTTCCCTTTTCCTTTGAATCATTTCGAGCAGTTCATCCTGTGTGAAGAGTTCAGATTAAACTTGATGCGATATGATTGTCATTGGAATTAACCTTCTTACCTTGATCTCGCAATGAGGGCTACCTTGTGATAGGTCGGTCTTCACCCGTGCATCATAGTCTATTCAGCATCCATCTTGTCATGATGGGCGCGACCTTTTTAGTTCGCTTTTCTTGGATTTTGTACTTCGGGTCACGAGACCTATTTTTGGAAGATCAGTGTTCTAGTGTTCTAATCATGGTTCGTCGACTCGGCCCGACTCGGGTTGACTCGGGCGTATCGTACCGTATCAGGGCAAACCCGGTACACTGCGGATCACCCCTAGGATCGGCCGAGTCGGGCCGAGTCACAGTGAGAGAGAGATAGAGGAGGGGGAGAGGGGGAGAGAGAGGGCCGAGTCAGACCGAGTCGAATGCGAGTCGGATGAGACTCGAGCGTACCGTACCGGATCATGAGGATCTCGATCCGATACGGATCAACGAGTCGGCAAACCTTGGTTCTAATATCAATTGTCAGTGGCAAAGCAGCTCTCGAGTGAACGAGAGTACCGAGTAAAAATTACATTCAAAAATAGATTCAAATTAGCCTAACATTCAGCGGGTGTAAATAAGAAAGATAAGACGAGTCGAGCGTTAAAATAAACAGCCACTGGAGACACATGAATTTTATCGTGGGTCGGACATAATTCCCGCGGGTGACCTTCCCATACCATGCCTAGAGTTTCACTATTTCGTACAATACATTGTTGAGTTTTGATCATGTGATCAGTTCGCAACTACAACAAAAAATGTGATCGGAGACGGATAATTTTCGTCTATAATTTGTCGTTAAAAATTCTAACGATGGATTAATGACCAATGTTAATTAATGACCAATTATCAATGATGAATATACAAAATCGTTACTAATCTGTCGCTAATTTGAAATTTATCACAAATCTGTCACTTATTCATTGCTAATGAGAGATGAATTAGTGACGAATTTAAAATTCATCTCTAATTAGCGACGAATTAGTGATGAATTTATGATGAATATGATTATCAACGACGGATATATATATATCGGTCACTAATCCCTCGCTAATTTGAAATTTGTCATTAATCCGTCACTAATTAGAGATGAATTAGTGATAGATTTAAAATTCATCACTAATTCATCACGAATTAGTGACATTTAAAATACATCCTTAATTAACGACAGATTAGCAACGAATGTACATATTTGTCGTTGATAATTGCTCGGTAAGTAACATTCTTTGCTAATCTATCACTAGAACTTTTGGCGATAGATTAGAGATAGAAATTATCTATCTCTAATCGCACTTTTTTCTTACAGTGCGCCACTCATCCAATTTTGATTAGGTCCTCCACCACCATCCACTGCTGAATTTTAATCAAGTGATCGACGCACCAACCTCACATGTTTTGATCATATGTTTAGCCACCAACTATTACTGAGTTTTGATGAGGTGATTAGCATACCAACTCTCTTTGACCTTTTGATCAAGTGCTAGCATATCAAATCTTGTAAAATAAAAACTTCACCCCTACTAAGAAATGCCTCGACAATAGACAAATGTGAAGAAATTGAAACACAAGTAAAAGAAAGAGAGATACATATACGCGAGGAGAAATATAATGGGAAGATGTGTGCAGACCTGTTGGAGGAGTGTGGAGTCTGATCCGGATATTGGTAGGCGAAAATTTTGAGGGGTATTATTATAATTTCACCCAGGAGGGTTGCCCTAAACTCCTTATATATAAAGACAGCATCCCTTGTAATCGTGACTGTGTGCGAAATAAGAGATCTCAGTGCAGCCGTAGATATAGGAAGGCACATCGCCTCCGAACCACGTAAATCCCAGTGTTCTTGTGGTTTGATCTTCTCTTCCCCCCTTCTTTCTTCCTCCTCTATTGTTTGTCCATCTCTACAGGTACTCCGGTTTCTAACAGACCCCCAACTCTTTATAGCTCACTGATTTTTTTGGGCTATCTCTTTCGAGGAAGTGCAACTTGACAGGGAATGGACAGCTCATTGGACTTGGATGCTTTAAATAATTTGATTTTTTTTTCTTCTCAGAGTCGGCCAATCTTCTATTGAAATTTGATTTGGTAGCCATTTTCATAGGCTATCAGATGACTATCCATTGGACATAGCTTTATCTGAATTTTCTTGCTTCATTTCAACGTCTCTTTCAATTTGAAAGAGCAAAATGATCGTTGTGTCTCAGGCCTCCTTTGTCTTGCTCGTACTTTGTATGTTGTTTCTTTAGGCTTGTTCTGTTTTGACAAATGATGGAGCTTCTATTTTCCTTCTATAGCAGAGGGTGGATTTGTAACAAATGATTTCCATTTGCATTAAGTCTCTATGTATGTAATGGGTCCAAATCCTTAAGCTCGGCTCATGAACTTTCAGCCAGTCCGTATCTAATGTGTTATTAAGAAAAATATTTAGTACACACCCGAGAGTTATTACACATCTTGGGCGTTCACTAGGTTTAGTTTTTTATTTTTTAATTTTTTTGTGACATAAAGCTCGATTCACATTAACTTGTGGTGTAAGTTACACTTTTGTCGTATGATCTAAAAAACTCAAAAAAAAAAAGAATCCAGATCAAATGAATAATGTTATGGCTATTATTTTGAATTGACTTTTTTATTTTTATTTTTTTGAGTCTTTAAATGAGGGTGTGACTTGGATCACAAATTAAAGTGACTTGGGTCTCACATCATAAAATTTTTAAAAAATAAAAAATTAAACCTATTGCACACCCAGGGTGTGTAATAACCCCAGGTGTGCACTAAACATTACTCATGTTATTAATTAGGTTTGGTTAATAATGGTCTGCCCATTATGTTATATTTACTAAAGCCGGCTTAAATAGCCCACTCCTTGAATACAAGTTGCATCTCTTTTGAAGTATAATAAATAATCCTATATTAGTTATCTAAATGAAATTACACAACTCTCAATGCATAAAGGTGGATATATATATAGTCCCCAAGACATAGAAGTAGGTCCAATTAGTGTGACAAAGTGACCCTCACTCTAGAGTTCCTCTCTCTTTTCTAAACTTATAGTTTAACCACGTGTTAACTTAAGTATTGGAAGGTTTTTTCCCTGAGTCATCCCAAAAGACCTCTCACCTTGTCAGTTATAATGAAGGGTCAATGTAATTTGCCCATAATAGCTCAACTAGTTTCATTTCGACAGCTTAACTCCTCACCTTGAAGCTTGATCTTTGACACTATCTCAATTGGGCCAACCTCGTAAGCTCTCATGTTCAAGTGACACCTCAACTAGACCTGCCCAAATAAACCTATAGATAACTTGAACTATGTCAGTTTAGCTCTCCTCTCTTTGTCAAATCAATTCTCTCTCTCTCTCTCTCTCTCTCTCTCTCTCTCTCTTCACTAGTCTATTTTGTGAGGGTCACAAACTCTTCACCTCAGCAAATTATCTCTTGACTCACCTCAGGTGGGACTTAGTTCATCATACCTCAACTCACCTCCGGCTAGTTGGCCATCCTTGATCAGCTCTTAACTCTTTGAAAATATGGTGACATCATCCCCTCGAAGCTCAGATGTTGTATGTTGTCACTATGTAAGCATGGATCCTGTACAACTTACTTTATGACTTAATTGGTGTAATATCTTAGGTTTTTAGATCCAAGTTATTAAAATTCGATTCGATTTTCGGTACTTTAGAAGTCAGCCAGATTGCAAGACCCGGTTGGAGGTCTTAACAATGGATTTGGGGGTGAAAATCAGGGCTCCAGTATTTTGAACAGAGACTTTTGAGTGACAATTCTGTGCAGTGGTCATAAGAGCAATTTTGAATTTGGTGTGAAGTTATGAGAGTTTTAGTAAGAGATGCACAAAATAAGTATGGAGTAATGCTTTGTGCACCCATCGCATTAATTACACTCACCGGTATAATTAGTGTAATATTTAATATATTTTTTTAAATTTTATTTTGAGTAACTCCCACGTCTAATTAGGTTGGTGTGTTGATCACGTCATCAGATGATGTGACGTGAGGACCAATTAAATATAAATTTTTCACTTTATCAATAATAAAATTAACTTAATTTTACTATTCACGGGCTTGAGATTTTTCATTTAATTGGCCCTCACGTCACGTCATCAGGTGACGTGACCGACATACCAACTTAATTAGACGTGGAGACTACTAAAAAAAATTCAAAAAAAAGTTAAATATTACACTAATTATATCGACGGATGTAATTAGTGGAGTGAATGCACTAAACATTACTCAAGAAGTAAAAGTGACTAATTAACCGTGACATTTTAGGGAAACGTGACTGGTTAGCCTGCTTAATATAGCAGATTTTTTAAAGGGATTTGTGTCCACTTGGGTTGACGCGGGTTTAGAGGAAGGCGATGTGGTTTAGTGTCACAATTTAATTTGAAATCCAATCAAATCCGGTCAAGACTCAACGTACGTGCAGTGATTTTAGGTGTTTTCTCGTGTGCAGTGGAGGGAGTCACAATGGAGAAGCAAGTTGCATTTGAGGTAGAGTGAATGAAGAAGATAGTCATGTTTCAAATATTTGACTGAAGTGTAGTGTAGTCAACTTTCTCTCCCCCCAAGTTGATTATTAAGGCATATGCCTCTGATGCTCCGGTAGTTAGCACCCATGATTATTAAGACCATCACCTGAATGTTAGCACCCATCATTAAGACAAATATGCATCTGATGCTCCCGTAGTTAGCACCCATGATTATTAAGACTATCACCTCATGAATGTGCGAACATGTGCATGTGCAGCAGAGAAAGATGCAGCGTCGGCTCTTCTTCGTGTGAGGATCCCTTGCGGGAGAGAGGACGAAGAAAAGAGGAAGAGGAAGAGGAGTGAAAGAAGAAAGGAAAAGTGGAGAAAGAGATCAATCCGGTGAGCTCGGGTATTTTTTGTTCTCTTATTTTGAGGAGTTATCTCGACTAAGATAATCACACATCCTTCTATTCTCTTATGTGTATACCTCAAGATTTGGGCAAATCTTGAAAGAAGAAAACTGTGTATTGCTATTTTCATATAGTTGATCGATGTCGGTTTGCCCCGTGATTTTTTTCTCTCCATGTCGTGAGAGGATTTTCCACGTTAAAAATTTGGTGCATCTTGTGTGATTGTATTCTTGTTGGTTTGATATTTTTCGACTCGGATACCTACGTGTGGATGTCATAGAAATTATTATAGTTGCACTGGACCGCCGAAGGTGTGCAGATAAATTTTATTTCCGTGTTGATTTCTCCGACTACACATATATTTGTGCCTAGTATATTTTTTGCAGCTCCCCAACAAGTGGTATCAGAGCAGGGTTAAATTACATGTATTATTCTTGTGAGTCGGAATGTCGGACAGTGGAGCGTCTAGCACCGTGATAAAACTGAATAATACAAATTAACTTATTTAGAAGCCAAAAATAGAGGACATCCTATATTGTAAGGATTTCTATGATCCGATTGAAGGAGGTGGAGCCAAACCAGAGGGTATGTCCAATAAAGATTGGGAAAAATTAAATCGAAAGACCATTAACACAGTCATACAATGGGTAGATGACATTGTATTTCATCATGTTTCGAGTGAAACCAATGCACAAACATTGTGGAAAAAATTAGAATCCTTGTATGAGCAGAAGACCGCAGGTAATAAAGTTTTTATTATTCGAAAGCTTGTTAATTTGAAATTCAAAGAAGGTAACAGTGTTGCAGAGCATTTGAATGAGTTCCAGAGTTTGGTGAACCAGTTGGCTACAATGAAAATGACTTTAGAAGATGAACTCCATACTTTGTTGCTTTTGGGATCCTTGCCAGACAGTTGAGAAACATTGGTCGTGTCAGTAATTCTGCTCCTAATGGTGTGTTATCTACGAGTCTAGTTACTGCTAGCTTGTTTAATGAAGAAACAAGAAGAAAATTAACTGGATCAGATAATGCACAGGCTCTTGTCACATAGAACATGGGGAGGAGTAGATCAAAGTATAATGATCAGTCAAGGGATCAAAGTAAGTCCAGAGGCAGGTCAAAATCTAATAGTAGAGCATACTTTCATTGTGGAAAAGAAGGTCACCTAAAGAGGAACTGTAGGGATGGACGAGAGAGATGAAAGAGAAGAATGATAAAAATCAGATGACGACAGAGGATGATCAAAACACCGCAACTACATTGTTAGAAGGTGATAATGTCATTCTCACAATAGAGGGAGACACTTGTTTGCATTTCACAGGCCATGATTCAGAGTGGATAGCGGACACTGGTGCTTCTTATCATGCAACTTCTAAAAGGGAGCTCTTTACATCTTACAAGGCAGGAGATCTTGGAAATGTGAAGATCGGTAATACTAGCTACTCAAAGGTTGTTGGCATCGGTGATGTGTGTTTGCAAACAAATGCAGGGTATGCACTAACTTTGAAGGATGTGCGATATGTTCCTGATTTACGTCTCAATCTTCTCTCCGGTATTGCTCTAGATAAGCAAGGTTTTGAGCACAGATTCAGTCAAGGAAAATGGAAATTGACTATAGACTCATTGATTATTGCCAAGGGAAATGCTTGTTGTGGTCTTTACAAGACTAATACAAAAGTGTGCAAGGATGAGTTGAATGCTATCCAAAGTGATTCTTCTCCAGATTTGTGGCACAAAAGGTTAGGACATATGAGTGAGAAAGGACTGTAACTTTTAGCGAGGAAGTCTTACAGTCCCTCCATGAAAGGTATGACTCTTAGTCGTTGTGATTATTGTTTACTTGGAAAGCATCATAGAATTTCTTTTCGTTCTTCGTCACAACGAAAAAGTTACATTTTAGATTTGATTTATTCTGATGTTTGTGGTCCCTTTGAGGTGGAGTCCATGGGTGGAAATAGATACTTTGTCATATTCATTGATGATGCATCCAGAAAGGTGTGGATCTATTTGCTGAGGATAAAAGATCAAGTGTTTCAGTCATTTCACAATTTTCCTCCTATGGTGGAAAGAGAGACAAGTAAAAAGTTGAAATGTCTCCGCACAGATAATGGAGAAGAGTACATCTCCAAAGAATTTACAGATTATTGTGCAGCTCATGACATAAGACATGAAAGGACTGAACCAGGCACCCCACATCATAGTGGTGTAGCAGAAAGAATGAACAGAACCATTGTAGAAAAGGTGAGATGCATGTTGAGGATGGCAAAGCTACCAAAGAACTTCTGGGCTGAAGCTGTTCGCACTGCTTGCTATTTGATAAATAGGTCTCCTTCTGTTCCTTTGAGTTTTGAAATTCCAGAGAAGATTTGGTTAGGGAAGAAGGTATCATACAATCACTTAAAAGTATTTGGATGCAAGACATTTGTGCATGTCCCCAAGGACCAAAGGCAGAAACTTGATGACAAAGTCTCTCCTTGTATTTTCTTAAGCTATGAAAATGAAGAGTTTGGATTCAGGTTATGGGATCCAAAAAAGAAGACAATAGTCAGACAGAGAGATGTGATCTTTTATGAAGATCAGAATATTGAAGACATCAAAGGAACAAAGCCGAAAGGCCAATCTTCCTACAGTGCTCCAGATCTCACACACATTCCTTCTCCAGTGCAGGAGCTTACAGATGGAGAAGAAATGCAAGATGAAGATGACAGTGATGAAATACAATAATTGGGTGACAGTGATGCTGAGCCAGAGCAGGAGATTTCTGAGCAGGGGGAGCATCAAGAGTTAGAGATCAGGAGGTCTTCCAGAGTGCCACAACCATCATCAAAATATCATCCCTCTCAGTATATGTTGCTTACTGAGGAGGGGGAGCCAGAGAGCTTTGAGGAGGTACAATCTCATAAAGACAAAGATAAATAGTTCAAAGCCATGCAGAGCGAGATGAATTCACTTAAGCTGAATAATACTTATGAGTTGGTGGACCTTCCTAAAGGCAGAAAAGCATTGAAGAACAAGTGTGTTTTCAAGTTGAAAAAGGATGGCAATGTAGAGTAGTTGAAGTATAAAGCTAGATTGGTAGTGAAAGGTTTTGCACAAAAATAGGAAATTGATTTTGATGAAATATGTTCTCCTGTTGTGAAGATGACTTCTATCAGGATAGTTTTAGGCTTGGTTGCAAGCTTAGACTTAACGCTTGAGCAGATGGACGTGAAGACTGCCTTCCTTCATGGTGATTCGGATGAAGAGATCTATATGGTACAATCAGAATGTTTTGAAGTGAAAGATAAGGAACACATGGTTTGCAGATTGAAGAAAAGCTTGTATGGACTAAAGCAGGCACCTAGACAGTGGTACAAAAAATTTGACTCATTTATGGTGAGTCATGGGTACCAGAGGACAGCTGCAGATGCATGTGTTTACTTCAGGAAATTTTCAGATGTGAGCTTCATCATCCTTTTGCTTTATGTTGATGATATGTTGATTGTTGGTCAGGATACTCAAGAGATTGATAAATTGAAAGAAGATTTGTCAAAGTCCTTTGACATGAAAGACTTGGGACCATCATGCAGAATATTGGGCATGGATATCTTTCGTGACTGAAAAATCAAGAAATTGTGGTTGTCACAGAGAAATTATATTGAACAGGTGCTTGACAGGTTCAATATGAAAAATGCCAAGTCTGTGAGTACTGCATTAGCAGCTCATTTCAAGTTCAGTAAGAAGTCATGCCCCTCTTCTAAGGAAGATATGGAAGAGATGGAGAGCATTCCTTACTCCTCAGCAGTTGGGAGTTTGATGTATGCAATGGTCTGCACCAGGCCTGACATTGCACATGCAGTTGGTGTAGTGAGCAGATTCCTTTCTAATCCAGAGAAAGAGCATTGGGAAGCAGTGAAATGGATCTTCAGATATTTGAGAGACAACTCCAGTGTGTGCTTGACATTTGGGAGTTCAGAACCAATTCTAGAAGACTTTACAGATGCTGATATGGCAGGTGATCTTGATCACAGAAAATCTACCTCAAGGTACTTATTTACTTTTACAGGGGGAGCTGTGTCCTGACAGTCTAAATTGCAAAAATGTGTTGCTTTATCTACTATTGAGGCAGAGTATATTGCAGCAACTGAAGCAGGGAAAGAAATACTTTGGCTGAAGAGATTTCTGCAAGAATTGGGTTTGAAGCAAGAAGAGTATGTGGTATTTTGTGATAGTCAGAGTGCTATGGATTTGAGCAAAAACTCCACATATCACTCCCGTACAAAGCACATTGATGTGAGATATCATTGGTTGCGAGATGCTATAGAGCAACAACATATGAAGCTGAAAAAGATTCATACAGACAAAAATTCTTCTGATATGATGACAAAGGTGGTTCCCAGAGAGAAGCTAGAGTTATATCGACGACTGGCTGGCATGGACTACCGGTGAGGAGTCATTTTAGTACTACCTCCCGCCATGGGCTGGAGGGGGAGATTGTTGGGTGTGGTCCAGCCCATATGTGGGCACATGTTAAAGTGAGAAGGGGGTGGGGTATAACATAACCCCACCATCTCCTTACCCTAAACACCCGAGACCCACCTTGACAGAAACACATGAGCAGCAAAACAAAACACACAGCAGCAGAGAAAGGTGCAGCGTCTGTTGGGTTCAGTGCAGTATTCAGAGGGGGGGTGAATGAATATATGCCCTTTAAATACCTTTCGCCCAATTAAGATTTCGCTCACTCAGAACAGATTAAAACACTCTAAGAAAACTGATCAACTCTTCTGCTCAGCCAGAAACCAAATACTTAGAGCGCCCCTATGCAATCATCTAGCGGAAGCACAAATAGACAAAACAAACCACAATGCACAAGGGATTTTTAGGTGGTTCGGTCCTCCAGACCTACGTCCACCCCACACTCAACCCAAGTGTGGCTTACTGCTGACTCACAGCTTGAACCGCTGGGCCTCACAGCTTGCCTACAATCCGCTGGGCAACACAGCTTGCCGTCCGAGGAATCCTCCTCGCCCGCTGAGCAACACAGCTTGCTGTCCAGTGGAATCCACCACTGCAAACCGCTGGGGATTACAGCTTACCCGTCCAAAGGCAGCACCTCTGCAAACCGTTGGACAATACAGCTTGGCCGTCCAGTGGAATCCTCCACTGCCCGCTGAGCAACACAGCTTGCTCCGCTGACAAACAGCTTGAAGAAATGTATAAAGGAAAACAAAAACAAGTAGCAACAACAACTAAAAGCTGTAAATAATGAAAGCACAAATGTGGCTCCTAAGAGCTGGCTGGCCTGGATTTGATCCACGGTCCAGTGAATGCAAATCTCTCTCGATCTCACTATCTCTCTTTTCTCTCTTCTCTTCTTCTGCTCTCTTCACTCTTCTTCTGCTCTTCTCTGTCTGGATCGTGGCTCTCTGTATGGACTTCACTTCTCGCCAATTCGATCAGTCTTCTTCTGTGGAAGAAGGCTCATATATATAGCAGCAGCAGTAGCAGCAGCCCCGACGTGTGACCTCCACATTTCCAGCCCTAAGTATTCGGACCACGTGGCAGCATCCAGCAGGTTGTCAGTCCATGTGTCATCATCTGGTCAGGCCTTCCAGCCTCGGATCACGTGCCCTCCTTAAGCTTCACGAGCAGAGCACCTATCAGACAGAGTATCGGAATATCAAGTTAAGTGAAGAGCTTTGTATAGACTTGTGAAAGCGCATGCATTGTACAGACTTAGTGAAAGGGAATGCATGTAATACAATTCTTTTAAATACCTAGAGACTAGTGCGTTCTCGCACGGGAGCATATGAAGTCTCAGGGGAGCATCTATGGCCTATGGACAGCATCACCAGCGTCAGGGGAGCATGTGGAGCACATGCTGTCTCTGGGGAGCAATCGCTGCTCCAAGGGAGCATCCTCAAAGTTAGGGAAGCATTAGCAGTCATTGGAGGGCATACTCGGTCCCATGAGAGCATCCGGGGGTACAGGCGAGCATGCACGTCTGATGTACAGACTCTACCAATGTATAGACTTGGTGGATAGTGATGCATAGCCAAACGGATGTACAGACTTCACTGTGAATGCATGAACAGTGAATGAGTGTATAGACTTTATAACTCATACTGTAAAATGCAGTGTATAGACATGAAACGAACGCTGCATGATCGAGCCTAACCAATGTATAGACATTACAATGCTCATCCACTGAATAGACTTCACAGTGCTCAATCAGACTTCACGATGCTCAATCAGACTTCACGATGCTCAATCACCCTTGAAGATGTGAGCGAGACAGTGTATGGACTTCAAAAACTTGAAGGCCCAATGTACAGACTTTGAAGAGTCTGAACCAATGTACAGACTTGTAACGCTTGAGGACCGATGTATAGACTTAGGAGCATATGAAGCCAATGTACAGACTTGCCGATGCAAGGCCAATGTACAGACTTGCTCGAGTGAGACGATGACCAAGACGATGCAGCTACAGTGATGTACAGACTTGGCATGAGACGCTTAGAAAGACGGTGGATGTACAGACTTCTAAATGTACAGACTTTCCACCGACCAATGTATGGACTTGGTCAGCCTGAGGCACTGTATAGACTTTATGCGTCTCTGCCCAATGTATAGACATCATATATGCAGTGCTGTGCAATGTACATACTTCATATATGAAGTCACTCGCTGTACATACTTTGAATATGAAGACTCATCGTGCAATGTTGTCTAGACTTAGAATGCAACGCATGAAGCAGTGAATAGACTCTGAGTGCAACCAATATCCAGACTTGATGGTGTGCTGTGCAAACATGCTAAGATGCAATGTATAGACTTATGCGAGCATGCTGCAGACTTGAGACACACTCACAGTGTTGACGCTGCATGAGACACTAAATCAGATATAACACATCAAGGATATCAATCATGGCACACTCATGCAATCTCCACAGACTAAATCAGATATAACACACTCAAGCATTCAAATCAACATGCCATCATCATAAAGAACACATAATATCATAATGCACTCACTGTGTTGCAATCATCAAAACAAAACAGCATTGCTATCATCAAATCAACATAGCACATGCTTGTGCCTAAGGGGCACAACATTCTCCCCCTTTTTGATGATGGCAACACACTGTGACAGTGAGTGTAATATCCCGGACCTTTCGGATCCTTCTTCGTGGGTCCCGGATCTGGTTTTGGAGTGTCCGGCTCCGTTGTGTCCGAAATTTCGTTTCGGACATCTTTCATGTTCGGATCGGCGCGATCCGGAGTCGTTTCGGAGGCCCGGAGGCGTTCCGCGGCTTTTCCGTGTGTGTTTTCCGATTCCCGGTGTGTGTTTCGGCTTTTCCTTCGGACGCTCGCTGCGGGTTAACTGGGCCGTTCACCCGGGCACGAGTGGTACCGTTGCGATCGGTGCGTTCCGAGGATTCCAGAAATGTATTTTTCAATTTTTCGGTATTTTTTCGAAAAATTCGGATTTTCTATAAAGCCCTAATTCCTTTTTCTTTTTCTTTCTCTTTTCTCTTTCTTCTTCCTCTCCCTCTCTCTCGCGACCGTGAGCCCCCCTCTCTCTCCCTCTCTCCCATTCGGACACGGCGAGCCCCTCTCCGGCTACGGACGGCGGCGGGGCGACGGCGCGGACGCGTGGGCGACGGTGAGACGATCTCGTGGGCGTGCGGCAAGCGTGGGGAGCGTGGGGAGTTCGTGAAGCTTGTAGCGTTCTTCACGATTCGTGCTCAATCCGGCGGAGCATTCGCTCCATTGAGGTAGGGTGACGTTCCTTAGCCTCATGCCGATCTTTTCCGTGATTTATAGGCCGCGGGGAGGCCGAGAGAGGATCGTTTGGGCGTTTTTGGGTTTTTCCATGATTTGGGGAGAGCTCGCCCGATCTAGGGATTCAATGCATGGATTCGTGTTTTGAGGGCCTAGAATCATGCTAGGGGTCCCCAGGGGTCTTCCCCTTTGTTTTCCCCCTCTCCTATGGAGGTATGGGGGCGTGGTTAGAATTTTTGGGAGTTTCCACCGTTTTCGGCCGCGGACTGAGAACGCGCTATACTCCAGTAGCGCGTTCTTGGAGGTCGCGCTGCCCCGACCGAGCGCGTTCATCGGAGAAGATGAACAGTTTGGCGGTTCGTGTCGCGCTATAGGGTCCTAGCGCGATCATCCTTGTCGCGCTAGGAGGACCCTAGCGCGATGGTCCGTGTCGCGCTATGGGACCATAGCGCGACATCCCTTGTTGCGCTAGGGGGCCCTAGCGCGACATGCCCTGTCGCGCTAGGTGTCCCTAGCGCGATTTGGTTCGTTTTGGGTGTTTCCCTTGGGCCGTGTGTGCGTCCCGGGCACCCCGTGGAGTTCCGTGACCGTGTCTTTGGTGTCCGGAAGTCCCGTTTACCTCGGTCAGATGTTTGACCGTGGGCCGTGCGTCTGTTGCTTTTCCGACCGTGGTCACCGTGCGACGGGGCTGGTGCGTGGGGTGATTCCCACCTGTTGTCGGGTTCGGACGTCGTTTTCCGTTGACTTGAGAGCCTACTCCTTCAGTGACCCTCCACTAGTCGTAGCCTACTAGTACGCGGGTGCTAGTCGCACCAGGGAGTGGTGTACGGGCCGACCTTTCGAGACGGTTTGTGGACCGGTTACCGTTGGGCCCCACGTCTTGCAGCCAGAGTCCGGCTGAGGGGAAAACCGGTCAGAGGGCCAGACCTGGGACGCGTGGTCTGTGTGTGCACACGTGGTTGGGGGCGGTTGGACCCACGTCGACGGGCGTGACCCCAGCTAGTCACTTGTTTGTGGTTACTTGTACGGTGTTTGCGCCTCGGGTAGGACCTACCACGTCAGGCGGTTCACCTGCGGTGCGGTGTAAGACGTCAGGGGACGCTACCGGCTGTGCTTCTAGTGGGTGGTACTCCTGTCGAGTACGGAGTGGCAGACTGTCAGTCGTGTGTTTCCGACCTTCGGGTTTGACGGTTCGACCGTTGAGTTTCGGTCTTCTCGTACCGTGGCACGTGTGTCGGTTTGCGTGCCGTAGGGTCTAGTTCTGTAGAGTACAGGGCTTTCCTTTCTGAGGTACTTTCCTACCGCTAGAGTAGTGGTTTCTCGTTTTACGAGGTAGGGTTCGAATGATCCCTACTGAGTCTTGTTCCGAGACTCATTCCCTGCGTGTTTTCACCGTGTTTCAGGTGAGACGCCACCTTCGGGGAGCGCGTCAGGAGCGCAGCGTGGTGCGGGTGCCCAGAGGTAGTGCCAGAGGTCAGAGCCGGGGGATGCCCCGTGTAGCTGTACTTTTCCTTCTTGTCACTGTACTAGTCGTGGACTACTGTTGCTGTTGTTGTTATTTTATTGTGGACCATGTAAATTGTTAATTTATTTCCTGCTTAATATTATAACTGTTTAATTTCTGCAATTAACTGTGATGCTTGCGTAGTTTCCACACCATCCTTTTAACCCTTCCGAGTCTTCGGGCTCGTGGGTGGCGGTACGAGTCTCGGGTTATCGGGCCTTCCCGGTAATCGGATTCTCGGGTCGTTACAGCTGGTATCAGAGCGCGGTTGTGGAATTACATGAGAATCATAGGTAATTGTAGTGGTCCACTAGTCCACAGCGATGATGTACAGGTGACGCTGGCATTGGGCACCGCGCGTTTTCTTTTTTGACATTGCCGTTTCCGTGTTTTTCTGTCTTGTGCTTCAGGAGCGAGTATGGCGCCGAGGAGGAGTTCTCGCTCTCTGCAGGGGCAGTCGGCTGGAGGTCAGGAGATCCAGCAAGGGGTCCAGAGGGACCAGGAGGAGCATAGCAGAGTTCCGGGAGCTACCGAGGCCGCGGATGCTGCGAGAGCTCCGGGGGCCGAGGATTTCTTCCGTGGCATGTACCATCTCATGTCTCAGCAGTTTGGCGGAGAGACTGCTGAGGGCTCGTTTGTCAGGGGTGGGCCAGGCCGAGCAGTGAGGGATTTCATGCAGTTCCATCCACCTTACTTTAGCGGCCAGGCAGACCCTGATGCGGCTCGTGATTGGCTTGATGAGATGGAGCGGGTGTTCAGTTCTGCGAAGAGTACTGTCGAGGACAGAGTGGTGTTGGCCTACAACCAGTTGCAGGGTACGGCTCGGAGGTGGTGGTCTTCCGAGTGGAAGACGTCCTTTCAGCTTCGTCCACTTGAGCAGGTCGAGTGGGGTGACTTTGTCAGTGCTTTCGAGCGTACGTACTGTCCAGATGTTGTTGCTACGCAGCGGATGCGGGAGTTTCTGGAGCTGGTGCAGGGTGACATGTCCGTGTTGCAGTACAGGGCCCGATTTGTCGAGCTGGGTCGGTACGCACCTCATATCATGGAGCATGAGAGGGTGAGGACCACGCAGTTTGTACAGGGCTTGAGGCTGGAGCTGAGGCACCATTTGATCGCGAATGGAGCCACTGATCTAGAGACGGCGTCTCGTGTTGCGATTTCCCTAGAGATGGATATGCAGAGGACTCGAGGACCGATCAGCCAGGGGCAGTCTTTGTCAGGTCGCAGCCAGCAGTCGGCTACCCAGCAGCAGGGTTCCTTCCAGCATGCGATGAGTGGTTCAGGAGTGCCGGCACATGCAGCTTCGGTGACAGGATCTGCGTCCTTCGGCTCGAAGGTCAAGAAGTTCTTCAAGAAGGGGTTCGGCAAGAAGAAGTCCAGAGATCAGGGGCAGGCTTCATCGGGCAGTGTACAGCAGCCGATTCCTTTGCAGCGTCAGGGATCAGTGGGTGGATCACGAGGACCTTGTCCACGATGTGGTGGGACCCACCCAGGCAGGCAGTGCACGGTGCCGATTATCTGTTTTCGGTGTGACCAGGCAGGGCACATGGCGCGTGACTGTCCTCAGAGGCCGCCGCAGCAGCAGGTTCCCCAGCAGCAGCAGCAGCAGCAGCAGGGACAGTATCCGCCGCTACCCAGGTCAGCTAGCGTGGGAGGCAGGCAGAGAGCTCGAGGCCAGATCACGCACTTGACCAGGGCAGAGGCAGTGGCGTCGCAGCTCGTGGAAGGTACCGTTCAGATTTTGGGTTGTGCGGCTCGGGTTTTGTTCGATTCGGGCGCGTCTCATTCGTTTATTTCGGAGGATTTCGCGTCGAGCGTCGAGGAGCCGGTGACCCAGTTGTCCTGTGATTTGGCAGTAGAGTTGCCTTCGGGTGATTTTATGATCACTCCGTATTGCTTCGACCAGGTTCCGGTGTGGATCGATGGGCGGAGTATGCCAGGCAGGTTGTATGCGTTGCATCTTCGGGATTACGACGTGATTCTAGGCATGGATTGGCTCGAGACCCATGGAGCGGTGGTGGATTGTGGGATGAAGAGGGTCTACTTCCAGCATCCGAGCAAGAGGACCTTCTATTTCCTAGGTATCCGTTCCGCCTCTTCTCGATTCCTTATCTCTGCTATTCGAGCCCGTCGATTGCTTGATTCGGGTTGTCAGGGTTTTCTCGCGTCAGTGGTTGTGTCTGACCGGATGGAGCCGGATGTCGAGGACATTGCGGTGGTGTGCGAGTTTCCCGATGTTTTTCCTGAAGAGATTGCTCACCTCGGCTCCGGTATTGGTTTTGCCTTCTGGATCGGGAGGTTTTGTGGTGTGTACAGATGCTTCCGGCGTTGGATTGGGTGCTGTTTTGATGCAGCATGGTAGAGTGGTGGCTTATGCATCTCGGCAGCTAAAGCCCCATGAGGAGAACTACCCTACCCATGACCTTGAATTGGCCGCAGTGATCTTCGCGCTGAAGATCTGGAGGCACTATCTGTACGGTGAGAAGTTCGAGGTTGTAATATCCCGGACCTTTCGGATCCTTCTTCGTGGGTCCCGGATCTGGTTTTGGAGTGTCCGGCTCCGTTGTGTCCGAAATTTCGTTTCGGACATCTTTCATGTTCGGATCGGCGCGATCCGGAGTCGTTTCGGAGGCCCGGAGGCGTTCCGCGGCTTTTCCGTGTGTGTTTTCCGATTCCCGGTGTGTGTTTCGGCTTTTCCTTCGGACGCTCGCTGCGGGTTAACTGGGCCGTTCACCCGGGCACGAGTGGTACCGTTGCGATCGGTGCGTTCCGAGGATTCCAGAAATGTATTTTTCTATTTTTCGGTATTTTTTCGAAAAATTCGGATTTTCTATAAAGCCCTAATTCCTTTTTCTTTTTCTTTCTCTTTTCTCTTTCTTCTTCCTCTCCCTCTCTCTCGCGACCGTGAGCCCCCCTCTCTCTCCCTCTCTCCCATTCGGACACGGCGAGCCCCTCTCCGGCTACGGACGGCGGCGGGGCGACGGCGCGGACGCGTGGGCGACGGTGAGACGATCTCGTGGGCGTGCGGCAAGCGTGGGGAGCGTGGGGAGTTCGTGAAGCTTGTAGCGTTCTTCACGATTCGTGCTCAATCCGGCGGAGCATTCGCTCCATTGAGGTAGGGTGACGTTCCTTAGCCTCATGCCGATCTTTTCCGTGATTTATAGGCCGCGGGGAGGCCGAGAGAGGATCGTTTGGGCGTTTTTGGGTTTTTCCATGATTTGGGGAGAGCTCGCCCGATCTAAGGATTCAATGCATGGATTCGTGTTTTGAGGGCCTAGAATCATGCTAGGGGTCCCCAGGGGTCTTCCCCTTTGTTTTCCCCTCTCCTATGGAGGTATGGGGGCGTGGTTAGAATTTTTGGGAGTTTCCACCGTTTTCGGCCGCGGACTGAGAACGCGCTATACTCCAGTAGCGCGTTCTTGGAGGTCGCGCTGCCCCGACCGAGCGCGTTCATCGGAGAAGATGAACAGTTTGGCGGTTCGTGTCGCGCTATAGGGTCCTAGCGCGATCATCCTTGTCGCGCTAGGAGGACCCTAGCGCGATGGTCCGTGTCGCGCTATGGGACCATAGCGCGACATCCCTTGTTGCGCTAGGGGGCCCTAGCGCGACATGCCCTGTCGCGCTAGGTGTCCCTAGCGCGATTTGGTTCGTTTTGGGTGTTTCCCTTGGGCCGTGTGTGCGTCCCGGGCACCCCGTGGAGTTCCGTGACCGTGTCTTTGGTGTCCGGAAGTCCCGTTTACCTCGGTCAGATGTTTGACCGTGGGCCGTGCGTCTGTTGCTTTTCCGACCGTGGTCACCGTGCGACGGGGCTGGTGCGTGGGGTGATTCCCACCTGTTGTCGGGTTCGGACGTCGTTTTCCGTTGACTTGAGAGTCTACTCCTTCAGTGACCCTCCACTAGTCGTAGCCTACTAGTACGCGGGTGCTAGTCGCACCAGGGAGTGGTGTACGGGCCGACCTTTCGAGACGGTTTGTGGACCGGTTACCGTTGGGCCCCACGTCTTGCAGCCAGAGTCCGGCTGAGGGGAAAACCGGTCAGAGGGCCAGACCTGGGACGCGTGGTCTGTGTGTGCACACGTGGTTGGGGGCGGTTGGACCCACGTCGACGGGCGTGACCCCAGCTAGTCACTTGTTTGTGGTTACTTGTACGGTGTCTGCGCCTCGGGTAGGACCTACCACGTCAGGCGGTTCACCTGCGGTGCGGTGTAAGACGTCAGGGGACGCTACCGGCTGTGCTTCTAGTGGGTGGTACTCCTGTCGAGTACGGAGTGGCAGACTGTCAGTCGTGTGTTTCCGACCTTCGGGTTTGACGGTTCGACCGTTGAGTTTCGGTCTTCTCGTACCGTGGCACGTGTGTCGGTTTGCGTGCCGTAGGGTCTAGTTCTGTAGAGTACAGGGCTTTCCTTTCTGAGGTACTTTCCTACCGCTAGAGTAGTGGTTTCTCGTTTTACGAGGTAGGGTTCGAATGATCCCTACTGAGTCTTGTTCCGAGACTCATTCCCTGCGTGTTTTCACCGTGTTTCAGGTGAGACGCCACCTTCGGGGAGCGCGTCAGGAGCGCAGCGTGGTGCGGGTGCCCAGAGGTAGTGCCAGAGGTCAGAGCCGGGGGATGCCCCGTGTAGCTGTACTTTTCCTTCTTGTCACTGTACTAGTCGTGGACTACTGTTGCTGTTGTTGTTATTTTATTGTGGACCATGTAAATTGTTAATTTATTTCCTGCTTAATATTATAACTGTTTAATTTCTGCAATTAACTGTGATGCTTGCGTAGTTTCCACACCATCCTTTTAACCCTTCCGAGTCTTCGGGCTCGTGGGTGGCGGTACGAGTCTCGGGTTATCGGGCCTTCCCGGTAATCGGATTCTCGGGTCGTTACAGCTGGTATCAGAGCGCGGTTGTGGAATTACATGAGAATCATAGGTAATTGTAGTGGTCCACTAGTCCACAGCGATGATGTACAGGTGACGCTGGCATTGGGCACCGCGCGTTTTCTTTTTTGACATTGCCGTTTCCGTGTTTTTCTGTCTTGTGCTTCAGGAGCGAGTATGGCGCCGAGGAGGAGTTCTCGCTCTCTGCAGGGGCAGTCGGCTGGAGGTCAGGAGATCCAGCAAGGGGTCCAGAGGGACCAGGAGGAGCATAGCAGAGTTCCGGGAGCTACCGAGGCCGCGGATGCTGCGAGAGCTCCGGGGGCCGAGGATTTCTTCCGTGGCATGTACCATCTCATGTCTCAGCAGTTTGGCGGAGAGACTGCTGAGGGCTCGTTTGTCAGGGGTGGGCCAGGCCGAGCAGTGAGGGATTTCATGCAGTTCCATCCACCTTACTTTAGCGGCCAGGCAGACCCTGATGCGGCTCGTGATTGGCTTGATGAGATGGAGCGGGTGTTCAGTTCTGCGAAGAGTACTGTCGAGGACAGAGTGGTGTTGGCCTACAACCAGTTGCAGGGTACGGCTCGGAGGTGGTGGTCTTCCGAGTGGAAGACGTCCTTTCAGCTTCGTCCACTTGAGCAGGTCGAGTGGGGTGACTTTGTCAGTGCTTTCGAGCGTACGTACTGTCCAGACGTCGTTGCTACGCAGCGGATGCGGGAGTTTCTGGAGCTGGTGCAGGGTGACATGTCCGTGTTGCAGTACAGGGCCCGATTTGTCGAGCTGGGTCGGTACGCACCTCATATCATGGAGCATGAGAGGGTGAGGACCACGCAGTTTGTACAGGGCTTGAGGCTGGAGCTGAGGCACCATTTGATCGCGAATGGAGCCACTGATCTAGAGACGGCGTCTCGTGTTGCGATTTCCCTAGAGATGGATATGCAGAGGACTCGAGGACCGATCAGCCAGGGGCAGTCCGTGTCAGGTCGCAGCCAGCAGTCGGCTACCCAGCAGCAGGGTTCCTTCCAGCATGCGATGAGTGGTTCAGGAGTGCCGGCACTTGCAGCTTCGGTGACCGGATCTGCGTCCTTCGGCTCGAAGGTCAAGAAGTTCTTCAAGAAGGGGTTCGGCAAGAAGAAGTCCAGAGATCAGGGGCAGGCTTCATCGGGCAGTGTACAGCAGCCGATTCCTTTGCAGCGTCAGGGATCAGTGGGTGGATCACGAGGACCTTGTCCACGATGTGGTGGGACCCACCCAGGCAGGCAGTGCACGGTGCCGATCATCTGTTTTCGGTGTGACCAGCCAGGGCATATGGCGCGTGACTGTCCTCAGAGGCCGCCGCAGCAGCAGGTTCCCCAGCAGCAGCAGCAGCAACAGGGACAGTATCCGCCGCTACCCAGGTCAGCTAGTGTGGGAGGCAGGCAGAGAGCTCGTGGCCAGATCACGCACTTGACCAGGGCAGAGGCAGTGGCGTCGCAGCTCGTGGAAGGTACCGTTCAGATTTTGGGTTGTGCGGCTCGGGTTTTATTTGATTCTGGCGTGTCTCATTCGTTTATTTCGGAGGATTTCGCGTCGAACGTCGAGGAGCCGGTGACCCAGTTGTCCTGTGATTTGGCAGTGGAGTTGCCTTCGGGTGATTTTATGGTCACTCCGTATTGCTTCGACCAGGTTCCGGTGTGGATCGATGGGCGGAGTATGCCAGGCAGGTTGTATGCATTGCAGCTTCGGGATTACGACGTGATTCTAGGCATGGATTGGCTCGAGACCCATGGAGCGGTGGTGGATTGTGGGATGAAGAGGGTCTACTTCCAGCATCCGAGCAAGAGGACCTTCTATTTCCTAGGTATCCGTTCCGCCTCTTCTCGATTCCTTATCTCTGCTATTCGAGCCCGTCGATTGCTTGATTCCGGTTGTCAGGGTTTTCTCGCGTCCGTGGTTGTGTCTGACCGGATGGAGCCGAATGTCGAGGACATTGCGGTGGTGTGCGAGTTTCCTGATGTTTTTTCTGAGGAGTTGCCTGGATTACCTCCCCAGCGGGAGATCGATTTCGTGATCGAGGTTGTACCTGGTACGGGACCTTTGGCGAAGGCTCCCTACCGTATGGCCCCCGCTGAGTTGAGGGAGTTGAGGGCGCAGTTGCAAGAGCTGTTGGCCAAGGGGTACATTCGTCCGAGTTTTTCCCCTTGGGGTGCGCCCGTGCTGTTTGTGAAGAAGAAGGACGGTAGTCTGCGGTTGTGCATTGACTATCGGCAGCTGAATGACGTAACCATTAAGAACAAATATCCGTTGCCGCGGATCGATGATTTGTTCGACCAGCTGCAGTCTGCGCGAGTGTTCTCGCGGATTGATTTGCGATCCGGTTACTATCAGCTGAGAATTCGCGAGTCCGATGTGGAGAAGACTGCGTTCAGTACGAGGTACGGGCATTATGAGTTCTTGGTGATGCCGTTTGGGCTCACCAATGCCCCAGCAGCCTTCATGGACTTGATGCAGAGGGTGTTCCATCCGTATTTGGACCAGTTCGTGGTCATCTTCGTGGATGACATCCTTGTTTATTCGCGGTCTGCTGAGGAGCATGCGTACCATTTGGGTGTGGTGCTGCAGACGTTGCGAGATCACCAGTTGTATGCGAAGCTCAGCAAGTGCGAGTTTTGGCTCAGCGAGGTACACTTTCTGGGGCATGTGATTTCTGGTGATGGCATTTCCGTGGATCCCGCCAAGGTCGAGGCTGTGATGCAATGGCCGAGGCCGAGGTCGGTGACGGAGATCCGGAGTTTCTTGGGGCTTGCGGGTTATTATCGCCGGTTTATCCAGGATTTTTCTCGCATTGCGACCCCGATGACTAGGCTCACGCGGAAGGATGTGCCTTTCGTTTGGTCCGAGGAGTGTGAGCAGAGCTTCAGTGAACTGAAGAGGTTGCTCACCTCGGCTCCGGTGTTGGTTTTGCCTTCTGGATCGGGAGGTTTCGTGGTTTGTACAGATGCTTCCGGCGTCGGATTGGATGCTGTTTTGATGCAGCATGGTAGAGTGGTGGCTTATGCATCTCGGCAGCTAAAGCCCCATGAGGAGAACTACCCTACCCATGACCCTGAATTGGCAGCAGTGATCTTCGCGCTGAAGATCTGGAGGCATTATCTGTACGGCGAGAAGTTCGAGGTGTTCACTGACCATCAGAGTTTGAGGTATGTGTTCTCGCAGAGAGATCTGAACCTCAGACAGAGGCGTTGGATGGAGTTCATGAAGGACTATGACTTCACCCTGTCTTATCAGCCAGGCAGGATGAATGTCGTCGCTGATGCCTTGAGTAGGAAGGTGGCGGTCAGTACCTTGATGTTGAGGAAGTGGAGGCTCTGGGAACAAGTGCCCGAGGTATCTTTCAGGCTCAAGATTCCCCAGGAGCGAGGGTTGGCAGTGCTTGCGAGTCTGACTGTCACTCCTGCTATCCGTCGTCAGGTGACAGAGGCTTAGCATGCGGACCCTGAGTTGCCCCGGATTCTTGCAATGGCTGATGTGGAGCTCGGCGAGGACGGTGCTGCGAGGTTTCGTGGCAGGTTGCACGTCCCAGCGGAGGAGCAGGTTCGTCGTGCGGTGTTACGCGAGGCTCATGGGAGCAGGTACACTGTACACCCGGGTGCGACGAAGATGTATCGGAACTTGCGGAGGCAGTTCTGGTGGCCTGGCATGAAGAGAGATGTCGCAGAATTTGTGGCCAGGTGCCTGATCTGTCAGCAGGTGAAGGCAGAGCATCAGCGACCAGGAGGTACTCTCCAGCCCTTGGATGTTCCTGCTTGGAAGTGAGACCATGTGACCACGGATTTTGTGGTGGGGTTGCCAAGAACCCCGAGTGGGCAGGACAGTATTTGGTTGCTGGTGGATCGGCTGACGAAGGTGACTCGGTTGCTACCGGTCAAGGTCAGCTGGAGCGTGTCTAAGTTGGCTCGTTTGTATGTGGAGCGGATCGTGCCGTTGCATGGGGTTCCCATTTCGATCGTGTCGGATCGAGATCCGCGCTTCACTTCTGGATTCTGGAGGAGTTTCCAGCGAGCTCTTGGCACGGAGTTGGCATTCAGCTCGGCGTATCATCCACAGTCAGATGGTCAGTCTGAGAGGACCATTCAGACCTTGGAGGACATGCTGAGATCCTGCTGCCTGGAGTGGCAGGGGAGTTGGATTCATCACCTACCGTTGGTGGAGTTTGCCTATAACAACAGCTATCATTCGAGCATCGGCATGGCTCCCTATGAGGCTCTGTATGGGCGTCCTTGTCGGACTCCACTTGATTGGTTTGAGGTGGGTGAGCGTGTTTTGACGGGACCGGAATTGGTGCAGCAATGTGTGGATGTTGTGCACCTGGTTCGTCAGAACATGTTGGCGGCCCAGAGTCGGCAGAAGAGCTATGCTGACCGTAGGCGGCAGCCCCTCGAGTTCGCCGTGGGCGATCGTGTGTTCTTGAGAGTTTCTCCGATGAAGGGGGTGATGCGTTTTGGACGGCGTGGGAAGCTGAGTCCCCGCTATATTGGTCCTTTCGCGATTGTGGAGCGCATCGGTGAGGTTGCTTACCGGTTGCAGTTACCTCCTGAGTTGGCGTCGGTGCATGACGTGTTTCACGTCTCGATGTTGCGGAAGTATATGCCCGATGACTCTCATGTGCTCGAGTTTTCTGTTTGGCCTGAGGTGACTCCAGATCTTTCTCTCCCAGAGTTTCCGATCCGCGTGGAGGATAGGCGAGAGTAGCGCCTGCGGAACAAGGTCATTCCCTTGGTAAAGGTCGTGTGGCAACGACACTCTGGTGGTGAGGCTTCGTGGGAACCTGAGGACGAGATGCGTCAGCAGTTCCCGTATCTGTTTGAGTGAGTCTTCCTCTTCTTTCCCCTTGGGTTGTTCTCAATTTCGAGGACGAAATTCCTTAAGGGGGGAGGGCTGTAATATCCCGGACCTTTCGGATCCTTCTTCGTGGGTCCCGGATCTGGTTTTGGAGTGTCCGGCTCCGTTGTGTCCGAAATTTTGTTTCGGACATCTTTCATGTTCGGATCGGCGCGATCCGGAGTCGTTTCGGAGGCCCGGAGGCGTTCCGCGGCTTTTCCGTGTGTGTTTTCCGATTCCCGGTGTGTGTTTCGGCTTTTCCTTCGGACGCTCGCTGCGGGTTAACTGGGCCGTTCACCCGGGCACGAGTGGTACCGTTGCGATCGGTGCGTTCCGAGGATTCCAGAAATGTATTTTTCTATTTTTCGGTATTTTTCTGAAAAATTCGGATTTTCTATAAAGCCCTAATTCCTTTTTCTTTTTCTTTCTCTTTTCTCTTTCTTCTTCCTCTCCCTCTCTCTCGCGACCGTGAGCCCCCCTCTCTCTCCCTCTCTCCCATTCGGACGCGGCGAGCCCCTCTCCGGCTACGGACGGCGGCGGGGCGACGGCGCGGACGCGTGGGCGACGGTGAGACGATCTCGTGGGCGTGCGGCAAGCGTGGGGAGCGTGGGGAGTTCGTGAAGCTTGTAGCGTTCTTCACGATTCGTGCTCAATCCGGCGGAGCATTCGCTCCATTGAGGTAGGGTGACGTTCCTTAGCCTCATGCCGATCTTTTCCGTGATTTATAGGCCGCGGGGAGGCCGAGAGAGGATCGTTTGGGCGTTTTTGGGTTTTTCCATGATTTGGGGAGAGCTCGCCCGATCTAGGGATTCAATGCATGGATTCGTGTTTTGAGGGCCTAGAATCATGCTAGGGGTCCCTAGGGGTCTTCCCCTTTGTTTTCCCCCTCTCCTATGGAGGTATGGGGGCGTGGTTAGAATTTTTGGGAGTTTCCACCGTTTTCGGCCGCGGACTGAGAACGCGCTATACTCCAGTAGCGCGTTCTTGGAGGTCGCGCTGCCCCGACCGAGCGCGTTCATCGGAGAAGATGAACAGTTTGGCGGTTCGTGTCGCGCTATAGGGTCCTAGCGCGATCATCCTTGTCGCGCTAGGAGGACCCTAGCGCGATCATCCTTGTCGCGCTAGGAGGACCCTAGCGCGATGGTCCGTGTCGCGCTATGGGACCATAGCGCGACATCCCTTGTTGCGCTAGGGGGCCCTAGCGCGACATGCCCTGTCGCGCTAGGTGTCCCTAGCGCGATTTGGTTCGTTTTGGGTGTTTCCCTTGGGCCGTGTGTGCGTCCCGGGCACCCCGTGGAGTTCCGTGACCGTGTCTTTGGTGTCCGGAAGTCCCGTTTACCTCGGTCAGATGTTTGACCGTGGGCCGTGCGTCTGTTGCTTTTCCGACCGTGGTCACCGTGCGACGGGGCTGGTGCGTGGGGTGATTCCCACCTGTTGTCGGGTTCGGACGTCGTTTTCCGTTGACTTGAGAGTCTACTCCTTCAGTGACCCTCCACTAGTCGTAGCCTACTAGTACGCGGGTGCTAGTCGCACCAGGGAGTGGTGTACGGGCCGACCTTTCGAGACGGTTTGTGGACCGGTTACCGTTGGGCCCCACGTCTTGCAGCCAGAGTCCGGCTGAGGGGAAAACCGGTCAGAGGGCCAGACCTGGGACGCGTGGTCTGTGTGTGCACACGTGGTTGGGGGCGGTTGGACCCACGTCGACGGGCGTGACCCCAGCTAGTCACTTGTTTGTGGTTACTTGTACGGTGTCTGCGCCTCGGGTAGGACCTACCACGTCAGGCGGTTCACCTGCGGTGCGGTGTAAGACGTCAGGGGACGCTACCGGCTGTGCTTCTAGTGGGTGGTACTCCTGTCGAGTACGGAGTGGCAGACTGTCAGTCGTGTGTTTCCGACCTTCGGGTTTGACGGTTCGACCGTTGAGTTTCGGTCTTCTCGTACCGTGGCACGTGTGTCGGTTTGCGTGCCGTAGGGTCTAGTTCTGTAGAGTACAGGGCTTTCCTTTCCGAGGTACTTTCCTACCGCTAGAGTAGTGGTTTCTCGTTTTACGAGGTAGGGTTCGAATGATCCCTACTGAGTCTTGTTCCGAGACTCATTCCCTGCGTGTTTTCACCGTGTTTCAGGTGAGACGCCACCTTCGGGGAGCGCGTCAGGAGCGCAGCGTGGTGCGGGTGCCCAGAGGTAGTGCCAGAGGTCAGAGCCGGGGGATGCCCCGTGTAGCTGTACTTTTCCTTCTTGTCACTGTACTAGTCGTGGACTACTGTTGCTGTTGTTGTTATTTTATTGTGGACCATGTAAATTGTTAATTTATTTCCTGCTTAATATTATAACTGTTTAATTTCTGCAATTAACTGTGATGCTTGCGTAGTTTCCACACCATCCTTTTAACCCTTCCGAGTCTTCGGGCTCGTGGGTGGCGGTACGAGTCTCGGGTTATCGGGCCTTCCCGGTAATCGGATTCTCGGGTCGTTACAGAGGTGTTCACTGACCATCAGAGTTTGAGGTATGTGTTCTCGCAGAGAGATCTGAACCTCAGACAGAGGCGTTGGATGGAGTTCATGAAGGACTATGACTTCACCTTGTCTTATCAGCCAGGCAGGATGAATGTCGTCGCTGATGCCTTGAGTAGGAAGGTGGCGGTCAGTACCTTGATGTTGAGGAAGTGGAGGCTCTGGGAACAAGTGCCCGAGGTATCTTTCAGGCTCAAGATTCCCCAGGAGCGAGGGTTGGCAGTGCTTGCGAGTCTGACTGTCACTCCTGCTATCCGTCGTCAGGTGACAGAGGCTCAGCATGCGGACCCTGAGTTGCCCCGGATTCTTGCGATGGCTGATGTGGAGCTCGGCGAGGACGGTGCTGCGAGGTTTCGTGGCAGGCTGTACGTCCCAGCTGAGGAGCAGGTTCGTCGTGCGGTGTTACGCGAGGCTCATGGGAGCAGGTACACTGTACACCCGGGTGCGACGAAGATGTATCGGAACTTGCGGAGGCAGTTCTGGTGGCCTGGCATGAAGAGAGATGTCGCAGAATTTGTGGCCAGGTGCCTGATCTGTCAGCAGGTGAAGGCAGAGCATCAGCGACCAGGAGGTACTCTCCAGCCCTTGGATGTTCCTGCTTGGAAGTGGGACCATGTGACCACGGATTTTGTGGTGGGGTTGCCAAGAACCCCGAGTGGGCAGGACAGTATTTGGTTGCTGGTGGATCGGCTGACGAAGGTGACTCGGTTGCTACCGGTCAAGGTCAGCTGGAGCGTGTCTAAGTTGGCTCGTTTGTATGTGGAGCGGATCGTGCCGTTGCATGGGGTTCCCATTTCGATCGTGTCGGATCGAGATCCGCGCTTCACTTCTGGATTCTGGAGGAGTTCCCAGCGAGCTCTTGGCACGGAGTTGGCATTCAGCTCGGCGTATCATCCACAGTCAGATGGTCAGTCTGAGAGGACCATTCAGACCTTGGAGGACATGCTGAGATCCTGCTGCCTGGAGTGGCAGGGGAGTTGGATTCATCACCTACCGTTGGTGGAGTTTGCCTATAACAACAGCTATCATTCGAGCATCGGCATGGCTCCCTATGAGGCTCTGTATGGGCGTCCTTGTCGGACTCCACTTGATTGGTTTGAGGTGGGTGAGCGTGTTTTGACGGGACCGGAATTGGTGCAGCAATGTGTGGATGTTGTGCACCTGGTTCGTCAGAACATGTTGGCGGCCCAGAGTCGGCAGAAGAGCTATGCTGACCGTAGGAGGCAGCCCCTCGAGTTCGCCGTGGGCGATCGTGTGTTCTTGAGAGTTTCTCCGATGAAGGGGGTGATGCGTTTTGGACGGCGTGGGAAGCTGAGTCCCCGCTATATTGGTCCTTTCGCGATTGTGGAGCGCATCGGTGAGGTTACTTACCGGTTGCAGTTACCTCCTGAGTTGGCGTCGGTGCATGACGTGTTTCACGTCTCGATGTTGCGGAAGTATATGCCCGATGACTCTCATGTGCTCGAGTTTTCTGTTTGGCCTGAGGTGACTCCAGATCTTTCTCTCCCAGAGTTTCCGATCCGTGTGGAGGATAGGCGAGAGCAGCGCCTGCGGAACAAGGTCATTCCCTTGGTGAAGGTCGTGTGGCAACGACACTCTGGTGGTGAGGCTTCGTGGGAACGTGAGGACGAGATGCGTCAGCAGTTCCCGTATCTGTTTGAGTGAGTCTTCCTCTTCTTTCCCCTTGGGTTGTTCTCAATTTCGAGGACGAAATTCCTTAAGGGGGGAGGGCTGTAATATCCCGGACCTTTCGGATCCTTCTTCGTGGGTCCCGGATCTGGTTTTGGAGTGTCCGGCTCCGTTGTGTCCGAAATTTCGTTTCGGACATCTTTCATGTTCGGATCGGCGCGATCCGGAGTCGTTTCGGAGGCCCGGAGGCGTTCCGCGGCTTTTCCGTGTGTGTTTTCCGATTCCCGGTGTGTGTTTCGGCTTTTCCTTCGGACGCTCGCTGCGGGTTAACTGGGCCGTTCACCCGGGCACGAGTGGTACCGTTGCGATCGGTGCGTTCCGAGGATTCCAGAAATGTATTTTTCTATTTTTCGGTATTTTTTCGAAAATTCGGATTTTCTATAAATCCTAAATCCTTTTTCTTTTTCTTTCTCTTTTCTCTTTCTTCTTCCTCTCCCTCTCTCTCGCGACCGTGAGCCTCTCTCTCTCTCCCTCTCTCCCATTCGGACGTGGCGAGCCCCTCTTCGGCTACGGACGGCGGCGGGGCGACGGCGCGGACGCGTGGGCGACGGTGAGACGATCTCGTGGGCGTGCGGCAAGCGTGGGGAGCGTGGGGAGTTCGTGAAGCTTGAAGCGTTCTTCGTGATTCGTGATCGATCCGGCGGAGCATTCGCTACATTGAGGTAGGGTGACGTTCCTTAGCCTCATGCCGATCTTTTCCGTGATTTATAGGCCGCGGGGAGGCCGAGAGGGGATCGTTTGGGCGTTTTTGGGTTTTTCCATGATTTGGGGAGAGCTCGCCCGATCTAGGGATTCAATGCATGGATTCGTGTTTTGAGGGCCTAGAATCATGCTAGGGGTCCCCAGGGGTCTTCCCCTTTGTTTTCCCCCTCTCCTATGGAGGTATGGGGGCGTGGTTAGAATTTTGGGCGTTCTTACCGTTTTCGGCCGCGGACTGAGAACGCGCTATACTCCAGTAGCGCGTTCTTGGAGGTCGCGCTGCCCCGACCGAGCGCGTTCATCGGAGAAGATGAACAGTTTGGCGGTTCGTGTCGCGCTATAGGGTCCTAGCGCGATCATCCTTGTCGCGCTAGGAGGACCCTAGCGCGATGGTCCGTGTCGCGCTATGGGACCATAGCGCGACATCCCTTGTTGCGCTAGGGGGCCCTAGCGCGACATGCCCTGTCGCGCTAGGTGTCCCTAGCGCGATTTGGTTCGTTTTGGGTGTTTCCCTTGGGCCGTGTGTGCGTCTCGGGCACCCCGTGGAGTTCCGTGACCGTGTCTTTGGTGTCCGGAAGTCCCGTTTACCTCGGTCAGATGTTTGACCGTGGGCCGTGCGTCTGTTGCTTTTCCGACCGTGGTCACCGTGCGACGAGGCTGGTGCGTGGGGTGATTCCCACCTGTTGTCGGGTTCGGACGTCGTTTTCCGTTGACTTGAGAGCCTACTCCTTCAGTGACCCTCCACTAGTCGTAGCCTACTAGTACGCGGGTGCTAGTCGCACCAGGGAGTGGTGTACGGGCCGACCTTTCGAGACGGTTTGTGGACCGGTTACCGTTGGGCCCCACGTCTTGCAGCCAGAGTCCGGCTGAGGGGAAAACCGGTCAGAGGGCCAGACCTGGGACGCGTGGTCTGTGTGTGCACACGTGGTTGGGGGCGGTTGGACCCACGTCGACGGGCGTGACCCCAGCTAGTCACTTGTTTGTGGTTACTTGTACGGTGTTTGCGCCTCGGGTAGGACCTACCACGTCAGGCGGTTCACCTGCGGTGCGGTGTAAGACGTCAGGGGACGCTACCGGCTGTGCTTCTAGTGGGTGGTACTCCTGTCGAGTACGGAGTGGCAGACTGTCAGTCGTGTGTTTCCGACCTTCGGGTTTGACGGTTCGACCGTTGAGTTTCGGTCTTCTCGTACCGTGGCACGTGTGTCGGTTTGCGTGCCGTAGGGTCTAGTTCTATAGAGTACAGGGCTTTCCTTTCTGAGGTACTTTCCTACCGCTAGAGTAGTGGTTTCTCGTTTTACGAGGTAGGGTTCGAATGATCCCTACTGAGTCTTGTTCCGAGACTCATTCCCTGCGTGTTTTCACCGTGTTTCAGGTGAGACGCCACCTTCGGGGAGCGCGTCAGGAGCGCAGCGTGGTGCGGGTGCCCAGAGGTAGTGCCAGAGGTCAGAGCCGGGGGATGCCCCGTGTAGCTGTACTTTTCCTTCTTGTCACTGTACTAGTCGTGGACTACTGTTGCTGTTGTTGTTATTTTATTGTGGACCATGTAAATTGTTAATTTATTTCCTGCTTAATATTATAACTGTTTAATTTCTGCAATTAACTGTGATGCTTGCGTAGTTTCCACACCATCCTTTTAACCCTTCCGAGTCTTCGGGCTCGTGGGTGGCGGTACGAGTCTCGGGTTATCGGGCCTTCCCGGTAATCGGATTCTCGGGTCGTTACAGTGAGTCACACACAAAATTTTCTCCCCCTTTGACATAATCAAAAAGAGAAAAAAAATAGTATAAGCAAGAGTGCAACATGACAGTTTGCATGCAATAAACTCCCCCTGAAGGTATGACTCCCCCTGAATTATTTCTCCCCTTAAATAATTGCTCCCCCTTTGAGAAGGAATATGAACAGATAATTCTAAGGTAGAGAAGGTAGGAGGGTCACTAGACTACAGCTGAATCATAGGTTCAGAAAGGAAGCATGATTATAAACAACTGTTAAAATATAAGAATCAGCAACATACAGTTTTCAAAAATTCAGGTTTAACAGTGATAAATCTAGAGTAAAACACCTGACCCCTGAAAAAGAGTTTATAGACTCTATTTATAGCAATGAATCTAGGGCACATGGTATTAATAGATAAGTCAGAAATAATACCCTTTTGTGATTAAACAAGGAAATTCAAGAAAGGCAACTTGAATATGTATTAATAAAAATAATTTTCACTCATTGACTTTTGATTTTCAAAGGGTTACAGCAGTTTGTATTTCACTTTTGAATTTTCAGAAACTGAACTAAGTGAATAGACCTGTGGCAATTATGATGTTGACATTAGGTGTACACCTTGATCAGAGGCAGGTACCCCTAGTTACTAGGCATAAACTACAAGACCTATTTCAGATCAAGACCTACAAGGAATAGTCTTCACTTTTGACATTAAGGGCACACCTTGATCAGATGCCAGTACCCCAAGTTACTTGGTGAGGACTCCCCCTATAGATTTGACCCTATGAACAGAGATAGTCTAAAACACTTCATGACATGTGAATTTTCCTGCTTCTTTGGAGGAGTTCACAGTTTCTCAGTGCAATCAACCATTGCTCTGTCACAATGTTCAGTTCTTTACATTTATGATCTTATTTACTGCTGCCCTTATTTCTTTTAGAGTGATTGTTTAAAAAATCATTACATACTCTTCTTCACCTGTTCTAGACATATCCAGTTCAACACATTTAGGCATTACAAAAAAACATTTTCTATTTTAGCCATGAGACAAAGATTAAGAGCTATAAAAGTTTTCTTTTATCTCAAATTCTGAAGTGCAGACACTTAACTCTCCAATTTATAAAGGTTAAACCTTTAGTTCTTTTCAATTTGTAAGAGTGATTCTTATAAAAGAGCAATTGAAATAATCACAACTCAATGTACTAAACCAGAAACAGAACTGTTGTTTAGTGAAAAAGATGGAGAAAAGATAGCAATTGGCAATATGGTCCAATGGCATTTGATGTCAAAAGATATGAATCAATTGAATGGGGACAATGAGGAGTAAATAGGATTCAAGAATTGAACTAAACTCATAGCTCCCCCTGACACCATGATGCAAGGATTATGCTATGCAACACACTGTTCTGCATGCAGACTATGCAACAATGAGACATGAGGCAAGTATGCAATTAATTCAGGTTTATGCATCCAAGTCATGAACATTTTTATTCTTTTTCAGATTTTTCAAAGTATGATGCAGTGCACTGTTCTACATGAAGACTGGACCCATGGTACTAAGCGGAGAATCTGGTCTCAAAGACCATCTCACACATGGTAGGAACCTCCGGGTAGATTTCCCTGCCTTTTAGTAACATACCATTTGATATACCAGGGTTATGCAAGACAATGCAACATAAGGCAGTCATACATGCATTGAACAGCATCATTGACAGTCATGCAAATGATGTATGCAGACATAAGACACATGCATTGACTGTGTACACTAAATGAACCATTCACAATCAGCAAGTTATGCATTTAACAACAGGCATGCAATGCATTGACACAAAGCACATGCATTGACACAAAGTCTATATAGTGCATCAACTGTATACACTAAAGAAGCATTCAAATTCAGTTCAACATATATCAAGAGAAGAGCATCAGATATGCAGAATTGAATTCAATAGCTGAGTCTGGAATGCAGACTGATCAGCTAGACATGAAGAGATCATCATAAATCAAGCAGACAGTTCAACAATTTTAGTTAATGAATTTAAAGCAAAGTTCAGAACTAACCTGAAATGTAGAATCCTGGGGTTTTCTGTTGAGTGCCTTGGATCATTAACCCCTTTATTCATCAGCTTCCAAGGCACACCTGCAGCATGTCAATCAATTTGATCCTGCAGGGACCCAAGCAGTCTTGGGTCCTGCACTACCCCTATCAGGTGTTCTAAACAGTTTCTTAGCAACATGGTCATCAAATTTCATCAGAAAATAATTGTCCATAGAGTGACCAGGTTTACCACAATATCTACATGAAACAGCAGATTTTCTGGTCCTATGATGCATATCAACAGCAGCATGAGACCTATGATAATGAGCATGAATGGTTCTGTTGTTTACATGAACATTTTGTTTCTTGTTCTTCTTTATCCAGCATTCAGCAGATTTGTGACCTGATTTACCACAGTTAAAGCATGAAAAATTCACAGGTCGTTTTGCAGAGAATTTAAAGGCTTTGTCATTAACATGACTTACCTGAGCATGCCAACAGTTCTTGACTGTATGGCCATGCTTCCCACACTCATAGCACCTCAGGTGCTTACTTCTCGAGTTGTTGTTCCCCCAATGATATCCTGACCAGCATTCATTTGCCTTATGCCCAGGCTTTTTACAAGTGAAACAAATAATATGCTGGCCTGAAGTAGATTCATATCTATATGGGCCATGAGCATGTGTGAAAAATCTAGAGTTCACATTATTGTCTTCTTTCATTTTAAAGCATGCATTCATTAGATGACCACGCCTATCACAGTAGTAACAATATGCAACAGATTTCTTAATGGCATGATTTCTGTCGGATGAATTCCTAAAATGCATTGCTTCACTAGCATGCTCATCTTCAATCAACAATCTGCAGTCATCCATTACATGTCCTATCTTGCCACAATAGTGACATGACACTTGTGATTTCCTGATGACATGATTACTAACAGATTGACTAGATGCATGTGAATGAGTACATGAAGCATGAACATTTTGCATTGACCCATTACATTCAGCAGAGCTAACAAATTTCAGAGTACAACCAGAAATATTCTTAACCTTCTTTGTTTGACTCTTTCTTTTCAACTTCTGATTATTCTCAACAGATTTTATTTGCTTTTCAATTTTCTGAGCTTTGAACTCAAAGACAGATTTTAAAGATGATTTCTCATTCTTATTTTGTTTTGGGGATTGACTTGAGGTACCAGCTACATCAGAACTATGCACAAAGGTAGTGTATAGCTGGTTTCTAGTGATTTTCTTGACATCAGAATTACAGCTTATCCCCCTTTTAGAGTTCTTATTCTCACTTTTCATAACATCTTTCATTTTTCCTTCACTCTTAGCAGACTCAATTGCTAAAGTTTCCATATTATGAATTTTATCTTCCAAGCTAGCAATGTAAAGCTCATAACTTGCTATCTCATGTTCACTGTAATTTACACATTCACGTAAGACTTTATTTACAATTTTATACTTCTCAACTTCTTGTTCCAGATTGATCAAAGTTTGTGATTCTTCATCATGGACACCTTTTCCTTTTTCTATGGTGAGAAGTCTTTCAGATAAGCCAGTATTTAACCATTTCAATTTTTCAACTTCAGCTTTTAATTCAGTGTTTTCTTCCTCAAGATTTTTATCCTGAATTTCATTATTAGCACATCTCTCTCTTCCAGACATTTGCTCCAATATTTCAATTAGTTCCTCTTCTCTTCCTTCCACATTAATTTTCTCAGCAACCAGGTTTTTGTGATCCTCTTTAAGTGAGACTATTTGTTTGTTCAGCCATTCATTCTCACTATAAAGATCCTCATTTCGTTCTCTTAGAGCTGAGCACATATCACAGTTTAATTTAGCAGAAGAAGAATGTGAAGCCTTCCCATTGATTTCATTTATTCTACCCATAAGATTTTCAATTTTCTTTTGAAATTCTTCTTTCTCAAGTTTCAGTTTATCCAATTCAGAATTAACTTGAGTCAGTTCTTGCATGCCTTTTAGATGTTCATTTTTCTTATCATTCAGCTGATTCTCTATTTCTGACATTTTATCCAAGCATGTTTGTTTTTCAGTTTTTAGAGAATCATTTTATTTTTTAAGATTCTGAACATCTAGCATGCATGCATCATAAGACTTTTTCATATTTGGACAGTTTTCACAGGAATCTTTCAGATTTATTCTATCACATTTCTTTTTCAACCTTTTATTCTCAGATTTTAATTTCTTGGATACTTCTAACAAATTTTCATACATCTCTATCAATTCATCGAAAGAGTATCCATCTGATTCAGAACTTACCTCGGATGAAGTTTTATCATTAGCATTTCCCGAATCAGCCATCAAGCATTTGCTGTGATTCCTGATTAGCTTTAGTTTTTCCAAAATGTCTTTGGCAGACCTGCAAGAAGAAATGCATTCAATTAGAGATCTGTCAATTGATTCTTTTAATAAAACTACAACTCTATTATTGACAGAGTCTTTCAGCTTATCCTTCTTGGTCCATTTGGATTTATCCTTCGATAGTTTATATGGACCGTGAGTTATTACCTTCCACAAGTCAGGATCGGTTGTGCTTACATACCGATGCAACTTTTCCAGCCATGGGCCAAGGTCATCACTTCTGAATATCGGAGGATTAGCCATCAAAGCAGATAACAAGCAGACTCAAAGCACAAAGCAATCGACAAGAAAACACCACAACCAGATAAGCAAGGCAAAGCACTAACTCAGTGAAACTAAACAACGAGCACAGAAAGCACACTCTGAAATACACCAAACACTAGCAGGATCCTCTGCAGATTGTTAGATCTGATAGATCAGAGACCCGCTCTGATACCAAGTGTTGGGTTCGGTGCAGTATTCAGAGGGGGGGTGAATGAATATATGCCCTTTAAATACCTTTCGCACAATTAAGATTTCGCTCACTCAGAACAGATTAAAACACTCTAAGAAAACTGATCAACTCTTCTGCTCAGCCAGAAACCAAATACTTAGAGTGCCCCTATGCAATCATCTAGCGGAAGCACAAATAGACAAAACAAATCACAATGCACAAGGGGTTTTTAGGTGGTTCGGTCCTCTAGACCTACATCCACCCCACACTCAACCCGAGTGTGGCTTACTGCTGACTCACAGCTTGAACCGCTGGGCCTCACAGCTTGCCTACAATCCGCTGGGCAACACAGCTTGCCGTCCGAGGAATCCTCCTCGCCCGCTGAGCAACACAGCTTGCTGTTCAGTGGAATCCACCACTGCAAACTGCTGGGGATTACAGCTTACCCATCCAGAGGCAGCACCTCTGCAAACCGCTGGGCAATACAGCTTGGCCGTCCAGTGGAATCCTCCACTGCCCGCTGAGCAACACAGCTTGCTCCGCTGACAAACAGCTTGAAGAAATGCATAAAGGAAAACAAAAACAAGTAGCAACAGCAACTGAAAGCTGTAAATAATGAAAGCACAAATGTGGCTCCTAAGAGCTGGCTGGCCTGGATTTGATCCACGGTCCAGTGAATGCAGATCTCTCTCGATCTCACTATCTCTCTTTTCTATCTTCTCTTCTTCTGCTCTCTTCACTCTTCTTCTGTTCTTCTCTGTCTGGATCGTGGCTATCTGTATGGACTTCACTTCTCGCCAATTCGATCAGTCTTCTTCTGTGGAAGAAGGCTCATATATATAGCAGCAGCAACAGCAGCAGCCCCGGCGTGTGACCTCCACATTTCCAGCCCTAAGTATTCGGACCACGTGGCAGCATCCAGCAGGCTATCAGTCCATGTGTCATCATCTGGTCAGGCCTTCCAGCCTCGGATCACGTGCCCTCCTTAAGCTTCACGAGCAGAGCACCTGTCAGACAGAGTATCGGAATATCAGGTTAAGTGAAGAGCTTTGTATAGACTTGTGAAAGCGCATGCATTGTACAGACTTAGTGAAAGGGAATGCATGTAATACAATTCTTTTAAATACCTAGAGACTAGTGCGTTCTCGCACGGGAGCATATGAAGTCTTAGGGGAGCATCTATGGCCTCTGGACAGCATCACCAGCGTCAGGGGAGCATGTGGAGCACATGCTGTCTCTGGGGAGCAATCGCTGCTCCAAGGGAGCATCCTCAAAGTTAGGGAAGCATTAGCAGTCACTGGAGGGCATACTCGGTCCCAGGAGAGCATCCGGGGGGACAGGCGAGCATGCACGTCTGATGTACAGACTCTACCAATGTATAGACTTGGTGGATAGTGATGCATAGCCAAACGGATGTACAGACTTCACTATGAATGCATGAACAGTGAATGAGTGTATAGACTTTATAACTCATACTGTAAAATGCAGTGTATAGACATGAAATGAACGCTGCATGATCGAGCCTAACCAATGTATAGACATTACAATGCTCATCCACTGAATAGACTTCACAGTGCTCAATCAGACTTCACGATGCTCAATCAGACTTCACGATGCTCAATCACCCTTGAATATGTGAGCGAGACAGTGTATGGACTTCAAAAACTTGAAGGCCCAATGTACAGACTTTGAAGAGTCTGAACCAATGTATAGACTTGTAACGCTTGAGGACCGATGTATAGACTTAGGAGCATATGAAGCCAATGTACAGACTTGCCGATGCAAGGCCAATGTACAGACTTGCTCGAGTGAGACGATGACCAAGACGATGCAGCTACAGTGAGGTACAGACTTGGCATAAGACGCTTAGAAAGACGGTGGATGTACAGACTTCTAAATGTACAGACTTTCCACCGACCAATGTATGGACTTGCTCAGCCTGAGGCACTGTATAGACTTTATGCGTCTCTGCACAATGTATAGACATCATATATGCAGTGCTGTGCAATGTACATACTTCATATATGAAGTCACTCGTTGTACATACTTTGAATATGAAGACTCATCGTGCAATGTTGTCTAGACTTAGAATGCAACGCATGAAGCAGTGAATAGACTCTGAGTGCAACCAATGTCCAGACTTGATGGTGTGCTGTGCAAACATGCTAAGATGCAATGTATAGACTTATGCGAGCATGCTGCAGACTTGAGACACACTCACAGCGTTGACGCTGCATGAGACACTAAATCAGATATAACACATCAAGGATATCAATCATGGCACACTCATGCAATCTCCACAGACTAAATCAGATATAACACACTCAAGCATTCAAATCAACATGCCATCATCATAAAGAACACATAATATCATAATGCACTCACTGTGTTGCAATCATCAAAACAAAACAGCATTGCTATCATCAAATCAACATAGCACATGCTTGTGCCTAAGGGGCACGACACGGCTCTTCTTCATGTAAGGATCCCTTGCGGGAGAGAGGAAGAAGAAAAGAGAAAGACAAAGATGAGTGGAAGAAGAAAGGAAAAGTGGAGAAAGAGATCAACCCGGTGAGCTCGGGTATTTTTTGTTTTCTTATGATTTATCCCGGCTGAGGTAATCCCACATCCTTCCATTCTCTTATGTGTATACCTCAAGATTTGGGTAAATCTTCAGAGAAGAAAACTATATTGCTATTTTCATATAGTGGATCGCTGTCGGTTTGCCCCGTGATTTTTCCCTCTCCATGTCGTGAGAGATTTTCCACGTTAAAAATCCGGTGCATCTTGTGTGATTGTATTCTTGTTGGTCTGGTGTTTTTCAACTTGGATACGTACGTGTGAATGGCATAGAAATTATTGTGGTTGCACAGGTGTAGACACACTTTTTTATCGATTAATTATCTCTCGTCTTTTTCGTTTGTTTGTTGGTTTATTAAGTGCGTGGGCGTGCCAGTCACAAAGTGACGATTTATTCGGGCTCCATGGAAGCCCATGGTGCGCTCGATCTGACTCGGTCAGATGATTGTGTGATTCGTGTCGGGACCAAAACCCACCGTGCCATAAAGGTCACGGTGTTATTTACATCCCCTCGGAGAGGGGAACACCCTTGATTAATCGCCAGGAATCAGGGCCTCATAGCCAAAAAATTAATTGCATAAAAATCTATTAAGAAATGCTAAAGTCCTCGTACGAGGGTGTAAAGGAAGCGTTCGAGATCGTGTCGGTCATGTACTGACCATTTAATGTTCAGACGAATGTCCGGCTCGAGAAAATCGCGATCGTCACGGGAAAATCGGAACGCATGTATGTCGAGGTACGATAAATTTATTATTCAGAGGAACGAGAAATATTCAGTTAAGTCTCGGTTAAAACGGTCAGAAACCAACAAGTTTGTCGGCTCGGTGCAAGATCAAGCCGCGACCATACTGCGGTGGGCCCCCCTCGGTCGCAACAAGACTTGCATGAGCATCATTAATATTTTCGGTGCCAAGGGGCAACGGGGAACGTTCAGCTAAATCTCGGTTAGAGCGGTCAGAAACCAATAAGTTTGTCAGCCCGGTGCAAGATCGAGTCAGGACCATTCCGGGGGCGCCTCCCGTGGTCCAAACGAGGCTTGCGTGGGCGTCGTTGATATTTCCGGTGCCGAAGGGCAACGGAAAAGTGTCTCGGGACTAGATTCCAAAACAAAGATGTGTACAGAGATAGCTGGCTATAGGCCTAGGATGTGGGTCAGGCAATGGCCGTGATTAGGGCGAACCCGTGGTCTAAGAATGACCCAGGAAGGTTTTATCAATATTCCCATGCAAAGGGTCCGGGGGACGAAAGCCGTCTCGCTCCATTCAAATCTTGTCGGTCATTCGTGGACCACTTTATGTTCGGACAAAGGTCCGTATTGAAGGTACGACGTAAACGGGAACAAACCCGTACAAATGTATGTCGAGTTTACAGCAATTTCAATGAAAGAGCGGAAACGAATCCCAGTGGGAACGAGTCCGGTTTGACAAACTATCGGCCTAGAGCAATGTCTGATTACGGCCATATCGGAATGGTTCCCGAGGTCCGAACCTGACTTGGAGGAGCGGCGTTAGTGTTCCCTTTATACCGGGTCTTGAGGAGAATAAGGCTGCGGAGCGGAACTCATCATCTTATTATTGTTTAGACCCTTTTTTATTATTTTTATTATTTTTTTATTTTTATGAGTTTGTGATCATTATTATTTATTGACTTTATCATTATTTATTTTATTTATTATTATTTCTTTTGAGCTTATTATTATTATTACTATTTGTTATTATTATTGTTCATTTATTTATGTATATATATATATCTCCTTTTTTATTGATTGACTCTTCTTTTATTGTATGTACATTATATCTTTTTCGTCTTATTATTTATTATTATTATTGTTGTTATTATTATTACTACTATTATTATTATTATTATTTATTATATTCTTTTTATTATATTCTTTCTATTATACTATTGAATTTCGGGTGCAACGGATGAAGGCTGGGGAGTGTGCCGCTGGAAGGTGATTTGGGGTGTACCGCTGGAAGCAAACGAGATTGTGCCGGCCAAAGGGGTTGAGGAGTGTGCCGCTGGAAGGAAGGTGCAAGTGCACCGGCAGTTGGAGTGACAAGGGGGTGAGGAGTGTGCCGCTGGAAGGAAGGTGCAAGTGCACCGGGCGAGGCAGTTGGAGTGTACCGCTGGAGGGTGAGGAGTGTGTCGCTGGAAGGAAGGTGCAAGTGCACCGGGCGAGGCAGTTGGAGTGTACTGCTGGGGGGTTTAGGAGTGTGCCGCTGGAAGGAAGGTGCAAGTGCACCGGACGAGGCAGTTGGAGTGTACCGCTGGAGGGTGAGGAGTGTGCCGCTGGAAGGAAGGTGCAAGTGCACCGGGCGAGGCAGTTGGAGTGACAGGGGGCATGAGTGTGCCGAGATGTGTGGGCTGAAAAGTGTGCCGGGCTGGAGCCAAATGGAGTGTGCCACTCAGGGCTGGCCAAGGGAAGTTAGGGGCAATGCCATCGGGGCAAAATCCTCATGAATGGGGTGAAGTTTAAAGGGAGGTTTCTGGCTTGAGGAGTTCAAGTGGAGGGTTCTAAATGGTAGGCTTCCAATTTCTCTGTCAGATAATCGAGTCCCAAGCCATGTTCAATAGTCCAGTTCTCTGAGTCCTGTTCGGTCCAGTTCCTTGAGCCTTGCATAGTTCCTTTATCTTGATTAGCATGTTTTATTATTGCTTAGTTCATTTGTTTGTTGCTTCCTTTTGTCTTTTAACTTGTTATTTCTGACAAAAATTCGGCAGCATCTCCCCTTGATCAGAGATGGAAGGGGATAACAAGGGACATGCGTACAAGGAGTGGCACGAACCAACAATTTGAGGTGTGTGCCTAGGTAGCCACCTTTGAGGAAACTTCGGAAAGCTCAGAGAAAGCACTGGATGGGGGACACACCTAAGACGGGCTGGGGGTGCATCGGGCAGAGGGCAGATTGGGAGGTGTGCCGGGCAAGGCACATGAGGAGTGCACCGGCCAAAGACCATTGGGAGCGTGCCGGGTGGAGCACCCTGCGGGTGTGCTAGCGTAAGGCAGCACGGGGTGTGCCGGGGTAAGGTGGCACGGGGTGTGCCGGGTGAGCGCGGGCACGGGTGTGCCGGGTGAACGTGTGCACGAGTGTGCCGGGTGGCTAGAGCACGAGTGTGCCGGGCAGTGACGGGCAAAAGCCAAACGGGGTGAAACACCTGAGGGAAGGCTGTAGCCCTCAAAGCAGTCGGTGGAAAAACATGAAGGGAGTGAAACAACGAGGAATGTAAACACGGAAGAAATGCCCCAGGAAGACATCGAAAATATTTGCAAACGTTCTACTTTTATTCTCACAAGAGGGATGCCCCAAGGGAGCTAATACATTGCAACAACAACAACAAAAAAGGACGGAGGAAAAGGAAGAACAAGATACAGTGGGAGGGGGAATGGAGCATTGGCTCCTCCTCTCCCCAGCCTCACTCCCTCTCTTCGCTCACTCTTCTTCTCTTCTCTCTTCTTCCTCTTCACTTAGACGATGGTGAACGAGGCAGTGGTCTCTCTCTTCTTCTCTTCTTCTCTTCTTTTCTTCTCTTCATTCGGGCGATGGTGGACGGGGCAGTAGGAGGGGCCTCAACCTCTTCTTCTCTTCTTTTTCTTCTTCTCTTTTTCTTCTTCTCTTCTTATCCGTCTGTCTATGTGTGTTCGTCTGCATGCATTTTTCTTCTCTTCGAGAGGCTTTTATAGGTGTGCCGTCGACGGGGAAACCTCATGATGGTGCTGCCATCCGAGGTTGACTCCAGTCCTATCTTTGTCAGGTCGAAGTCACCATGGCCGAACCAGAAGATGACACCTAGGCAGGGGGCTAGCTGGCGTTGAGGTGCCTGGGCTGCGTGCCAATGGGCTCACCTAATAACCGTTGTGTTTTTTTGCCGGCCTGTGCTGTTCTGATGGTTTTAACGCTGTGCCACTGGAGGCTCGTCTGAAGTGTGCCGCTGAAGCACCTGAAGAGTGTGCCGCTGGGGGCCACGAAGGCTGTGCCGTTGAGAGGGCATTGGGACTCTGCCGTTGAAAGGGCATCGATGGGTTGTGCCGCTGAAGGGGCCTTCTAGTGAGCGTGCTGTTGGAAGGGCCTTTTAGGTGTGTGCCGCTGGATGGCTCCCAAGGGGTGTGCCGCTGAAGGGCTGGCAAGGTGTGCCGTTGGAAGGGCTTCGGTAGGCGCAAGTAGTGTGCCGCTGGGGCTGACGTTAGAGTGTGCCGCTGGAGGCTTAGATAGTGCGCCGCTGGGAGGGGGCTTGAAGGGTGTGCCGCTGGAGGCTGTCTTGTAGTGTGCCGCTGAAGGGCACGGATAGCGTGCCGCTGAGGGCTTCAAGAAGTGTGCCGCTGGGGCACTTGAGAGTGTGTCGTTGGAGGCCTTTGAGGGATGTGCTTCTAGGGCACTTCAAGGGTGTTTCCTTTTCTTCTTTTCATCTTCTCTTCTCTTTTCTCTTCTTCTTTATTCCCCTGTACGTAAACATGGGGTGAGAATTTTAAGTGTCCACAAATGCCCCCCAGCCGCAGACAGCGCGAGAGAGGGATGAGAGAGCGAGGCCTGCGGGTGCAGCCCAACTGAGAGATTCATCAACATGATAAGGAAAGCGGGTCCGCATATTGAAGTTAAGGTCAAGAAATCGGGCCACGTGGGCCAGAAGTTGGGAAGCAGGCTATGAGAGCCGAAGTTATTGGAAAGCGGGCTATGAAAGCTGAGGTTATGCAAGGTGAGCCGCGGGGGCGGAGAGAAGGGTTTATTCCTTTAATGGTCTGGACGGTAGGTCCAAATCAAAAGGGGTACCTGCCACCTGAGGGAGACGGAGAGAAGAGTTTGTTGATTCAATGACCTAGACGGGAGGTCTGGATCGAATGGGTTATTCGCCACCTAGAGGGACAGAAAGATGAATTTGTTGATTCAGAAGAGGTATTCGTCACTCAAGGGAGGGAGAGAAGAGTTTGTTGGTTCAACGATCTGAATGGGTGGCTTAGATCAAATGGGATATTCATCACCTGAAGGGACAGAGAGAAGAGTTTATTGGTACAATGAGAGATATTCGTCACCCGAAGGGACAGAGAGAAGAGTTCATTCATGTAATGACCTAGACGGAAGGTCTCGGCCAAAATGGATTGTTCGTCACCCGAAGGGACGGAGAGAAGAGTTTGTTGATTCAAAAAGGGACATCCGTCGCCCGAAGGGACGGAGAGAAGAGTTTGTTGATTCAGTGACCTAGACGGAAGGTCCAAGTCAAAAGGGATATTCATCACCCGAGGGGACAGAGAGAAGAGTTTGTTGATTCAATGACCTAGACAGAAAGTCCAAATCAAAAGGGGTATTCGTCACCCGAGGGGACGGAGAGAAGAGTTTGTTGATTCAATAGGAGTGTTCGTCACCCGAAGGGACGGAAAGGAGAATTCGTTGATTCAAGAGAAGTGTTCGTCGCCCGAAGGGACGGAGAGAGGAACTTGTTGATTCAATGATCTGAACGAGAGGTCCGGATCAAATGGACTATTCGTCACTGAAAGAGACGGAGAGATGGTCAAGTCGCTGACACGGGCAAGTGTTAGCGCAAGGAAAAGGGGATGATTCCTTACCCGAACGGCAGGCTCGGGCCAGGGTGAAAGGTTATTTTATTCTTTTAATGCGTCGGGGGTACCGGCTGTATGAAGGGTCTTTTAATTCTTGGGCTGGACGTAAGGTTCGAACCAGAGTGGAGAGAATTTTTTTTTAGTTCTCTAGCCGGGCGGAAGATCCGATCTAGAGCGGGGAGAATCCCCTTTTTTTTGTTCTCTAGCCGGACGGAAGGTCTGATCTAGAGTGGAAAGAGTCTTGTTATTCTCTAGCCGGATGGAAGGTCCGAGCTAAAGTGAAAGGGATCTTTTGTTCTCTAACCGGACGGAAGGTCCGATCTAGAGTGGAAAGAGTTTTTTTTTATTCTCTAGCCGGATGGAAGGTCCGAGCTAAAGTGAAAGAGATCTTTTAGTTCTCCAGTCGGACGGAAGGTCTGATCTAGAGTGAAAGGATCCTTTTGTTCCCTAGCCAGACGGGCGGTCCGATCTAGGGTGGAGAGAATCTTCTTGTTCTCTGGCTGGACGACAGGTCTGAACCAAAGTGAGAGGAATCTTTTTATTCTCTAGCCGGACGGAAGGTTCGATCTAGAGTGAAAGGATCTTTCTGTTCTCTAGTCGGACGGAAGGTCCGATCCAGATTGGAAGGGTCTTTTTGTTCTCCGGTTGGACGGTAGGTCCGAACCAAAGTGAAAGGATTTGATGTTCTTTAATGCGCCGGGAGTACCGACTGCGAAATCCGAACCCGGGAAAGTGGATCGCAAGGGTCAGAATCAGTGCTGTGGAAGTAGGCCGTGAAGGCTGAAATCGGGGAAGCGAACTACCAGAGCCGAAGTTGGGAAGCTGGCCACGAAAGCCGAATCTGGTAAGCAGGCTATGAGAGCCCAGATTGGGGAAGCGGATTACAGAAGCCGAAGTTGGGAGATTAGCGAGCCGCAAGGGCAGGAAGTAGGCCGTGAGGGCCAAGATTGGGCTCTACGAGCCAGAACTGGGAAAGCAGGCTGCGACAGCCGACATTGAGTTTATTATTATATTTTATTATTATTATTATTATTATTATTTATTCAAGCATGCAGGCATTCATCAGCAGGCATAACATAAGTATACATAAGGCAACTACCTCTATAGGGGATGGGATAGGGACATCGCCCATAATTCGCAGACACGGTGCGGACCAGAAGGCACAGCTAAGGGGTGGTGCACCCGTCAAGAGGATATCGCATGTCTTGCATGCATAGCTTAAATTCACACATTTCACCCAGGACAACTCTTTGTGGAGTGGAGGAGCAAACGTGTGAGCAAAAGGCCCTAAACATAGGGATATGCAGGTTTTCTAAGCAACACTCGAGGATTACTCTAGCGCCCACACATGGGTTTCAGGCTCTCGATTTCGGTAGCTTCGCACAGCCCCCATCTGTTTATTTTGGTAGCGAATTTCACCGTTCGGCGCGAGTCTCCTCATGTGTCTCAATGGGATTCCCAGCTACTAGATTCATCCTTATTATAGTTCTATCATGGATTCCACCGTTTGACGCGAGTTTCCTCATGTGTCTCAATGGGGATTCTCGGCTACCGGGCTTCTTCCTTATTGAAATTTCTTCACCATTTCGCGTGAGTCTCCTCATTTGTTTCAGTGGAGATTCCCGACTACTTAGGTCCGCGTTTCTCTCTTTTTTTGCATCATCATCATTTTTTTTAAGGTGAGGGTAGGCAACTTTTTCCTCACGATTACCTTTCACACGAGTGCAGAAATTCAAGCATCTGTAGAGTGCTAAGAAGAAAGTCGGGCAATCTCTATGGTTGAAGACCATTGAACACATTGAGTGCGTAGCGTGGGAGTGTTGCCTCAGGTTTATTTTGTGAGTTGGACTTAGCAATTTAGCCATGACTCTTCCCTTTTGACGTGTGCACCCGCCATAATTGGGTTCCCTTCGAGTGCGTGCCGTGACGCACGTGCATCCGGAATCGGGACAACAGTATTTAACAAGAAAACATGGTCCTAGAAAATTCCAAGGAGGTGTATTATTCTATATTAAGTAAACATGCAAGCAGGGTAGCCAATCATTCTTCTCTTTTTTTCTCTTTTTTTTTGCGTAAGAGCATACTGTCGTTACGTATAAGTGTAGTGGTAGTAAACGTATTAGGGAAGCAGACCATGAAGGGCCAAAGGGACATTAAGGGAGCGGGCTATAGAAGCCAAGGGACATTAGGGGAGCGGGCCATAAGGGCCAAAAGATGTCGGGAAGTAGGCCATAAAAGTCGAGGGGCATTAGGGAAGCAGGCTGCAAGAGCCGGGATATGCTAAGAAATGGGCCACAAAGGCCAAAGGCTGGGGGAGCAGGCATCGAGAGCCAAAATTGGGAAGCAGGCCACGAAGGCCAAAGGGAAGCAGGCTACGAGGGCCAGAATGGGGAAGCAGGCCACGAAGGCCAAAGGTAAGTAGGCTACGAGAGCCATAATTGGGAAGCAGGCCACGAAGGCCAAAGATAGGCAGGCTACGAGAGCCGGAATTGGAAAGCAGGCTATAAAAGCCAGAGTACGAACAGTAGGCTGCAAGAGCCGAAATCGGGAAGCAGGCCACGAAGGCCAAAGGGAAGCAGGCAGCAAGAGCCGAAGTTGGGAAAGCGGGCCGCAAGAGCCGAAATGGGAAGCAGGCCACGAGGGCCAAAGGTAAGCAGGCTACGAGAGTCATAATCGGGAAGCAGGCTACAAGAGCCAAAGTATGGGCAGCGGGCTGCCAGAGCCGAAGTTATGGGAAGCGGGCCGTGAAAGCTGAAATTGGGAAGTAGGCTACGAGAGCCAAAGGTAAGCAGGCTACGAGAGCCAGAATCGGGAAGCAGGCTGCAAGAGCCAAAGTATGGGCAGCGGGCTGCAAGAGCCGAAGTTATGGGAAGCGGGCCGTGAAAGCCGAAATTGGGAAGCGGGCTGCAAGAGCCAAAGTAGGGGAAGTGGGTTGCGAGAGTCGAAATTGGGAAGCAGGCTACAAGAGCCAAAGTTGGGAAGTGGGCTGCGAGAGCTGGAGATATTGGAAAGCGGGTTACAAGTGCCAAAAATGTTAGGGAAGCGGGCTACCAGCCGAGAGACATCAAGAGAGCAGGCCGTGGATGCCAACGGGCCTTGAGAGTAGGTGATAAATCTGAAGGAGTAGGCTAAAAAGCCAAGAGATATTAGGAGCAGGCTAACAAGCTGAGAGATGGTAGAAGCAGACTATAAAGCCGAAAGATATCGGAGAGCGCGGTGAGATGGATGGATTAATCCTGATAGTGGGCCTTGGCCAAAATAGTTGAGCCGAAGAGATTTCATTTCATTCATTAATAATTGAAGTAAAAAACAACCACCCCCCAAAAATGGGATAAATTTCTCTCTTTTGTCCTCTGGCCGAGGGAAGGATCCGAACCAAAGTGAGAGGTCTATTCTTCTGCTCTCTGGCCTGGGGAGGATCCGAACCAAGGTGAGAGGTCTATTCTTCTGCTCTCTGGCCGGGGGAGGATCCGAACCAAGGTGAGAGGTCTCTTTTTGTAATTCTCTGGCCGGGGAAGGATCTGAACCAAAGTGGAAGGTTTATTCTTTGATTCTCTGGCCGGGGAAGGATCCGAACCAAAGTGAAAGGTTTATTCTTGAATTCTATGGCCGGGGGAGGATCCGGACCAAAGTGAAGGGTTGATTCTTTGATTCTCTGGCCGGGGGAAGGACATGAACCAAAGTGAAAGGTTGATTCTTTAATTCCCTGGCTGGGGAAGGTCCGGACCAAAGTGAAGGGTTGATTCTTTAATTCTCTGGCCGGGGGAAGGACATGAACCAAAGTGAAAGGTTGATTCTTTAATTCTCTGGCCGGGAGAAGGATCTGGACCAAAGTGGAAGGTTGATTCTTTGATTCTCTGGCCAGGGGAGGATCCGAACCAGAGTGAAAGGTTGATTCTTTGATTATCTGGTCGGGCCGGGGAAGGATCCGAACCAAAGGGAAAGGTTGATTCTCTGATTCTCCAGTCGGGGAAGGATCCGAACCAAAGTGGAAGGTTGATTCTTTGATTCTCTGGCCGGGGAAAGATCCGAACCAAAGCGAAAGGTTGATTCTTTAATTCCCTGACCGGGGGAAGGACCCGAACCAAAGTGAAAGGTTGATTCTTTAATTCTCTGGCCGGGTGTGGACACAAAAAATTGCAAACCCAGATATCCTACACAGCCTAGCACCAACAACGGCACCAAGTGAAGAAGCCCCGGAGGGACTGGTCATCCGGACTCCCCAAATATGCACACTGCCGCGAAGCCGTCCCCGGAGTCACGACAGCAAAGAGAAACCAACACCCGGGAAGCTCACAATCCGTGGCTCCCGAAGGAAATCAAACGAACCATAACTCGTGCACAAAACGGGCTCAAGTCAGCCCCAGCGGCACACCCCCAGGGTGCCCCCAGCGGCACACCCCCTGGGAGCCCCAGCGGCACACCCCCAGGCGCCCAACGGCACACCCCCAGGGAGCTTCAGCAGCACGGCCCCTGGGCTTCAGCGGTACGCCCATCCTGCCCCCAGCGGCACACCCCCAGGCGCCCAACGGCACGCCCAGTTTGGGCTTCAGCAGCACACCTCCTTGGGCTTCCAGCGGCACATTGTTTGCCCCCTCAACGGCACGCTTGGGCAGCCCTTCAGCGGCACGGCCTTTGGCCCTCCCAGCGGCACACTTCTTGAGCCCGCCAGCGGCACAGCGTTAAGGCATTTCAACGGCAGAACGATGTGATGCCCATGCCCTACGGATTCTTGGCGCGTAGTGGACTTGCTGAGGTGTCGCCCGGCGAGAGAGCCACGCTGCCTACTCCTCCTGCCACCCAGGACAAGGGAGTCAAACCCCATTGAATCCCCGCCGGATGCTTCCCGCCTTCGGACGCTCCCGCCGCCCGGGGTATAAAACCCCTCTTCGCTGCGAACAAAAAAAAAGGGGCAGACACACGGAGACACACAGACGCAGACAAAGAAGAGAAGAAGAGAAGAAGAGAAGAAGAAGGAAGAGGAGAAGAGGAAGAGAAGAAGAGAAGAAGAAGGAGAAGAGAAAAGGGGGGAAGAGAGGAAGAGAGGGGAGAGGGCTCGCTGCTCCACTTGCCGCCGCCGTCTGTGCGCAGAGGGAAGAGAAGAAGAGAAAGAGGAAGAGGAGGGGAGGCTCTGCCCCCCCCCTCCCGCTGCTCCGTCCACCGCCGTCCGCGCGAAGAGCAAAAGAAGAAGAATAAGAAGAAGAGAAGAAGGAGAGGGGAGGCTCCGGCTCCCCCGTTACTATCCCGTCCACCACCACCGGTGTGAAGAGAGGAAGAGAAGGAGAGTGAGTGAAGAGAGAGAGTGAGGTCCGGGAGGGGAGGAGTCCATGCTCCCCCCATTGTATCTTCTTTCTTTCTTTCTTTGTCCCCTTGTTTTCTTTCCCGTCGCCATGTATTAACTCCCTTGGGGCACTCCTTTTGTGAGAATAAAAGTAGAAGGCTTGCAAGTATTTTCTCGGACGTCTTTCTAAAGCATTTCCTCCGTGTTTGCATCCTTCGGTGTTTCACGCCCCCTTTCCCTTTCTCCTTTTGTTAGGGTTTGTTTCCTCCCGGGCATTTTTGCCTTCGCTCACCCCTGGGCACCCTCAGCGGTACGCCCTCCATGTGCCTTCAGCAGCACGCCCTTGGGCACCTTCAGCGGTACACCTCTGGAGGCCTTCAGCGGCACGCGCTCGCCCAGGGCCCTCAGCGGTAAGCTCCTGCAGCCCCTCAGCGGCACAGCCCCTTCATGCCCCTCCTGCGCCTCCAACGGCACACCCTAATTGTGCCTTCAACGGCACACCCCAACTGTGCCTCCAGCGGCACACCCCGACCAATTCTTCCCCGGCACGCCTCGGCCAGGCCCTTCGCCGGCACACCCTCTCGTGCCTCCCTTGCCCGGCACACTTGTCCCTTCCTCTTACCCGGTGCATCCCCCTTAGCCAGTCCTGGGATAGTCTTCCACTCACCGTTGCCTCCGAGTTTTCCGAAGTTGTATTAAAGGTGTTGCCGCTCTCGGGCGCCCACCTCCAGTTGTCGGGTTCCGCCACTCCATGTGGGCGCGTTCCCTGTATCTCCCTTACGCTCGGGTCAAGGGGAGATGCTGCCGAATTTTTATTAGAAACGATAACATATTAAAAGACAAAAGGAAGCAACAAACAAATGGAACAACCACACCTTAAAAGGACTAAAAGAAAGCAACAAACAAACGAAAAGAATAACGGTAAAATGCTTTAACCGAGGCAAGGGAACCGTAATTAACTCAAAGAGAGCCGAACTGAACAACAACTAAACAACTTGAATGTTCGACCTCATGGGAGAAAGAGTGAAAGATAATCAAGAGAAAGAGAGAAGAAACCCATACAAATTCAACAAAATCAGAAAAGAAGAAAAGAAAAGCCTTAAAAGAAACATAGGAGGAGTGGGCTCCCCATGCCTTTCAGCGGTGCGCCCCCGTAGTCGCCCTTCGCCGGCACACCTTCTAGCCACCCTTGGCCGGTACGCCCTCTTTAGCGGCACGCTCGCCAGCTCCTTCACCGGCACGCCATCCATCGGCCTTCGCCGGCACACCTCCCACCATCCTTCCCCGACACGCTCAACGAGCCCTTCAGCGGCACGCTCCTGCCACCCCTCAGCGGTGCGCCGCTAGCCACTCCACCCCGGCACGCTCTCCCTGGCCGTGGCCGACACACCTTGCCAGCTCCTTCACCGGCACGCCCCTAATCACCCTTCATGGCCGCTCAGCGGCACGCTCCCTGGCGCCCTCACCGGTACACCTTCTGCAAGGCCTTCAGCGGCACACTCTTCCATCCCTTCCTCAGCGGTGCACCCTTCCACCTTCAGCGTCACGCTCCTTCAGCCCCCGTTCAGTCCCCCAACGGCCCACTCTCTCCAGAAAAATATAATAATAATAATAATAATAATAATGATAATAATAATAATAATAATAAAATTAATAAAAAAACCAGGATAAATAAATAAATCTGAACGTATATATACATGAAATAAATAAAAAAATGTGAAGTAGTAATAATAATGGCTTAAAAAAGGGGGAAAGATAATAATAATAATAAACAAAATGGAGAAATCATCCAGAATAAATACATAAAAGGGAAATAAGCAGTAAAATATATATGCACATAATTTAAAGCCCAGATAGAGAAAATGGTAAAATCTATGTTGCAGCCCCGTCTCCCCCGTGACCCGATGCTGAAGGAACAACGATGTCGCCCTTCCAGGTTGGGCCCGAGTCCTGGGAATTATCCCGAAATGACCATGGCCTGACCTCACCTCAGGCTGACATTCCGATTAAACAAGACTCGTTTCTCAGGACGGATCCCTTCCGAGCCGCCACTAGAATTCCCGCGCATTTGGCAGACATTTGAACGGGTTCACCTCGGTTTTCGCCGCGTTTCTATTACGGACATGTGTCTGAACATGAAAAGACACGTGAGCAACCAATATGGCCGACGGCTCCCTCCCCGACATGGTCGCGAGCCGGCATTGCTCCGGGCCGATAGCCCGTTAAATCGGATTCATTCTAATGGGATTCGTTCCCGTTCTTTCATTGAAACTGCCGTAAACTCGGCATATATTTGTACGGGGTCGTTTCCATCCACGTCGTACTTTCAACATGGGCCCTTGCCCGAACATGAAAAGGTCAGTGAGTGACCGACAAAATAGGAGTAGAACGAGACGGTCCTCGCCACCCCTGGACCCCTTCCATGGGGATATCAATAAGACCTCCGTGGGCCACGCTTAGACCTCGGGTCCGTCCCAATTGTGGTCGCCGTTCGGCTCATATCCTCGGTCTACAGCCCGCTCCCTTCGAACACGTTTTCGATTTTGAAGTCTAGTCCTGGGACTCTCCCCCGTTGCCCTCCGGCACCGGAAATATTAATGATGCCCGCACAAGCCTCGTTCGGACCACGGGAGGCGCCCCCGGTATGGTCTTGACTCGATCTCGCACCGGGCCAATAGATTTACCGGTTTCCCGCTACACTAACCGAGATTTGACCGAATGTTTTCGGTGTCTCAGAATCATAAACTTGCCGTATCCCGGCATGCATGCCCTAGGTCCTCCCGCGACGATTACAATATTCTCAAGCCGGACTCCCGTCCGAATATTAAACGGTCTCCCGAATGACCGACACGTTTCGAACGTCCGCTTTCCTAGACACAGGGCTTTTCAGCCGATTCAAGGGATATTCCCTCGTTGCCCCCTTGGCACCGGAAATATTAATGACGCTCATGCAAGTCTTGTTTCGACCGCGGGGGGCCCACCGCAGTATGGTCGCAGCTTGCTCTTGCACCGGGCCAACAGATTTACTGGTTTCTGACCGCTCTGACCGAGGTTTAGCCGAACGTTCTCCGCTCTTCCGAACAATAGATTTGCCGTACCTCGGCATACATGCGTTCCGGTTTTCCCGCGACAACCGCGATCTTCTCGAGCCGGACATTCGTCCGAACATTAAATGGTCAGTACACGACTGACATGACCGCGAAGGGTTTTCTTCTCGCCCTCGCGCGAGGATTTCAATACCTTGTAATAGACCTTCCATGCAATTGATTTCTTGGCCATGAGGCCCTGAATCCCGGTGATTAATCAAGGGTGTTCCCTCGTATGGGGGATGTAAATGACGCCGTGACCTTTATGGCGCGGCGGGTTTTGGTCCCGACACGAACCACACAATTGTCTGACCGAGTCAGATCGAGCGCACCGTGGGCTCTTCGGAGCCCGAATAAATTGTCACTTTGTGACTGGCACGCCCACGCACTTAATAGACGAATCAACCATTCCCGAATAGACGAGCATAATAAACGAACGAAAAGTGCGTCCACAACTCTGGCACGCCCGGTGGGACTAAACCACCCTTCATCTCTTCGCCGGGATTCAGGGCCTCATAGCCCCCTAATAAACGATGTTTGCCTGCTTTGATGAATTGTAGGTGCTGTCTCCGCCAGTCCTATAAAAAAAAAAGAGAAGCCAGACTCGGTGCAGCTGCCTTCGTGGCCTCGAGGACGCTGCTTCGAAGCATATGCGGCTTCCAGGAATCATGGGGACTGTTATAAAAAGGGGAAGAGAAGAGAAGAGAAAGAGAAGAGAAGGGAGGGGAAATCAAACCCTCCCCTTTTCCTCAAGAAGAAAGGGAAGAAAAGAAGAAAAAGAGAAAAGAAAGAAGCAAAAAAAAGAAGAGAAAGAGTCGGCGAGAGAGGGCTGCACGGCCACGCCCGTCGAGACCCGTGCTGAATTAAGATTACCATTGTGGGGTTGATGCGGTGGAGCGAACCACTCATCCCCTCCCTGAGGGGGTGAGCGCTCTCCTGCACCTCCACCCTGGTCAATCATACAAAAAGGGGGAGAAATAAAGAAGAAAGGAAGAAAAGTTGGCCAGCATCGCCGACTGAAAGAGCAAGAAGAAACTTGGCATCCCGTCCGACTCTAGGAGGTCCCGAGTTCGTGGTGCAATGACCCCGCTCGTTCCTCCTTCCTGCTGCCTCCATCCGGCACAAAACGGCTCCCGAGTGGTTGTTAAAAGACCCAACGAGCCACAATTGTAGCTTGGTGAATGGTTGCCCGCTGTGGGGAATGCTTTACAGCAATGAGGCCAAGCATGGCCACCACTCCCGAAGAGAGCATGCACATACCCTGCCATGGGAGATGAGAAGAAGATATATACCCTGCTACGGGGGCATAGGAGGCAAAAAAGAAATACACCCCATTCCCAGGGGCACATGAAGAGAATCCGCCCCGACTGAGGGGCACACAAAGCAAAAGCTACACCCCGGCTTCGGGGCATTTGAAGGAGAATCCGCCCCGACCTGGGGACGTAAGAAGAAATAGAGCTGCACCCCGGCTTAGGGGCATTTGAAGGGGAAATACACCCCGATATGGGGGCACCTGAAGCAAGAAACATACCCCGCCATGGGGGCATAAGAAGAAAAGAATTCACCCCGACCTGAGGACACAAAAAGAGAAACTCACCCTGGCTTATGGGTATATGAAGAAGGAACGTACCCCGGCCTAGGGGCATAAGAAACAAAAGCACACCCCATGCTAGGGGCATATGGAGAGGAATGCGCCTCGCCCTGAGGGGCAAAAAAAAAAAAAGAGTATAAGAACACACCCTGACTTAGGGGCATTTGAAGAAGTAACATACCCCGCCAGGGGGCATAGAAGTCATGAAGAACACGCCCCGGCTTAAGGGCATTTGAAGAAGTCACATCCCGCCTCGGGAGCATGAGAAGCAGCAAGAATACACCCCGGCCTAGGGGTATTTGAAGAAGAAATATGCCCCGCCTGGGGGCATAGAAGCCGTAAAGAACACGCCTCAGCTCAGGGGCATTTGAAGAAGCTACATCATACCTTGGGAGTATAAGAAGAAAAGAGTCCACCCCATCTTAGGGGTATTTGAAGAAGAAACACACCCCGCTATGGGGGCATAGAAGCCATAAAGAATACGCCCCGACTTAGGGGTATTTGAAGAAGAAGGATACCCCGCCTCGAGGGACATTGCAAGCAGCGATACACCCTGCTTGGGTGCACATGAAGCAAACCACACCCCACTCCTGGGGACACATAAAGAGAGTACACCCCGCCATGGGGGCACATGAAGAGAATCCACCCCGACTCGGGGGTACATGAAGCAACAAAGAATACACCCCGCTTAGGGGAATCTGAAGAAGAAGCATACACCCCACCAACGGGGGCACAGGAGCCATCGAGAATCCACCCCACTTTGGGGGCACAAGAAGCAGACATTCCCCAGCATGTCGGGGCAGAAGAAGAAGAATCCCCCTCGGGGGCATATAAAAAAAAAAGGCAAAGATACACCCGGTGCCCGACGCACATGAAGAGAAAGGCACCTCCCTCTGGGGGCACAACAAGCAACAAAGATACACCCCATTCCCAGGGGCACATGAAGAGAAATACACCCCTGCTCTAGGGGCATATGAGACAAAACTATACCCCGATTTAGAGACATTTGAAGCAAAGACTTCACCCCGCCTCAAGGGGGGGTATAAGAAGCCAAGAGATATACCCCGCCACGGGGCAACGGAGGTAAAATGCATTCCCCCCGAGGGCACATAAAGCAACATACCCCTCGCCTCGGCAGCATATGAGGCCAAGAAGCTACATCCCGGCTCGGGAGCATAAGAAACAAAAGATATACCCCACGTCCGGGGCATATGAAGCCAAGAAACACACCCCCGTCTCGGGGGTATTTGAAGAAGAAGCATACCTCGCCTCGAGGGCCTAGAAGCTATAAAGAACACGCCCCAACTCAGGGGCATATGAAGAAAAGAATTCACCCTGGCCTAGGGTATTTGAAGAAGAAGCATGCCCCGCCAGTGGACATAGAAGCCATAAAGAATACGCTCCGGTTTAGGGGTACTTGAAGAAGCTACATCCCGCCTTGGGAGCATGAGAAGAAAAGAGAATCCACCCCGGCTTAGGGACCTTTGAAGGAGCATACCCCAGGCTCGGAGTCCATGAAGCAACATGCACCCCCCCGGGGGGGACATCTGAAGCAGAACAAACAACATCCCCCGGCTTAGGGAAGCATATGAAGAGAGGAATACACCCCGACATGGGGGCACGTAAACAAAGAAGAAGAATTCACCCCGCCTCGAGTGCATAAAAAGCAAGAACCACACCCCGCATCAAAAGCGGCAATACACTCCACTCTGGGGGCACTAGAAGCGGAATACACCCCGTGCCGGGGGCATATAAAAAAAGGGGATACCTCGCTCTGGGGCATCAGAAGCAGCAATACGCCCCACCTTGGGGGCATCAAAAGTAGCAATACACCCCACCTTGGGAGCATAAGAAGTAAACATTCCCCTCGGTGTGTCTGGGAAGAAGAAAAGAATTCACCCCGGCCTAGGGGTATTTGAAGAAGAAGCATACCCCGTCAGGGGACATAGAAGCCATAAAGAATATGCCTCGGCCTAGGGGTATTTGAAGAAGAAACATACCTCGCCTCGAGGGCCTAGAAGCTATAAAAGAGCATGCCCCGACTCAGGGGCATATGAAGAGAAGTCCACCTCGGCCTAGGGGTATTTGAAGAAGAAACATACCCCGCTAGGGGGCATGGAAGCCATAAAGAATACGCCCCGGCTTAGGGGTATTTGAAGAAGATACATCCCACCTCGGGAGCATAAGAAAGAGAAGAATACATCCCGTCTTAGGGATATTTGAAGAAGAAATATACCCCGCCAGGGGGCATAGAAGCCATAAAGAATATGCACCGGCTCAGGGGCATTGGAAGAAGAAACATACCCCGCCTGGGGGACGCGGAAGCAAAGAGACAGAGTACACCTCCATCCGGGGGCGTAAAGAAGCAAAGAGACATACATCCCGACCTGGGAGCACATGAAGAAAGAATATACCCCGACCTAGGGGCGTCAGAAGAAGAAACATACGCCCCGATCCAAGGACATAAGAAGCAAGAGAATACGCCATACGAAAAGGGTATAAGAAACATGAAGAATGTACCCCAGCCTAGGGGCACAGAAAGAGACACACTCCGCCCTTGGCGCATAAGAAGCAGAAGCACCTACCCCAGCCTAGGGGCACAAAAATACACTCCGCCCTTGGCGCATAAGAAGCAGAAGCATCTACCCCGACCCGGGGTACAGAAACAAAGAGACATACATCTCGATCCGGGAGCATGAGAAGAAAGATATACTCCGCCCAAGCGGCATTTGAAGAAACAATATACCCTGCGTCGGGCGCACAGGAGCCGTAAAGAGATACACCCCCGCCTCAGGGGGGCGTAAGAAGCAAAAGGCACACTCCACTCTGGGGGGCATAAGAAGCAAAAGATACACCCCCGTCCCGGGGGCATTTGAAGAGAGCTACGCCCCGTACCAGGGGCATATGAAAAAGAAACATACCTCGCCTCGAGGGCCTGGAAGCTATAAAGAACACGCCCCGGCTCAGGGGCATATGAAGAGAAGTCCACCCTGGCTCAGGGGTATTTGAAGAAGAGACATACCCCACCTGAGGGCATAGAAGCTGTGAAGAGTATACCCCACCATGGGGGCATTTGAAGAGAGCTACACCCCGCCTCGGGGGCATTAAAAAAAACACACCATGGTCTGGGGACATAGAAAAAAAATACACCCCGCTTGGGGGCACAGAAGCGAAGAGGTAAAACACACCCCCCTCAGGGGGGATGCACACCAAATGAAGCTACGCCCCAACCTGGGACACATTAAGAGAAAAAAAAGAGCAGAGTAAAGAAAAAGACACACACGAGGCAGACGTGGTCTTCGAGCCCGCCTCATCACACAAAAGAAGAGAAGAAAAGGAAAAGAAGACACATGAGGCAGACGTGGTCTTCGAGCCTGCCTCATCACGCAAAAGAAGAGAAGAAAAGGAAGAAGAGACACATGAGGTAGACGTGGTCCCTGAACCCGCCTCTTCACATAAAAGAAGAAGAGCAGAACCAAAAGAAGACACATGAGGCAGACGTGGTCTTCGAGCCCGTCTCATCACACAAAAGAAAAGAAGAAAAGAAAGAATACACATGAGGCAGACGTGGTCTTCGAGCCCGCCTCATCACACAAAAGAAAAGAAGAAAAGCAAGAATACACATGAGGCAGACGTGGTCTTCGAGCCCGCCTCATCACACAAAAGAAAAGAAGAAAATGAAGAAAAGACACATGAGGTAGACGTGGTCTTCGAGCCCGCCTCATCACGCAAAAGAAGAGAAGAAAAGGAAGAAGAGACACATGAGGCAGACGTGGTCCCTGAACCCGCCTCTTCACATAAAAGAAGAAGAGCAGAACCAAAAGAAGACACATGAGGCAGGCGTGGTTTTCGAGCCCGCCTCATCACACAAAAGAAGAGAAGGAAAGAAAGAATGCACATGAGGCGAACACGGTCTCTGCACCTGCCTCTCTATAAAAAAAGAGAGAAAGAGTCACGAGGCGAACCTGGTCTCTGCACCTGCTTCTCTACAAAAGAAGAAGAGAAGAAAAAAAAAAGAGTCACGAGACAGACGCGGTCTGTGCACCCGCCTCTCCATGAAAGAAGAAGAGAAGAAGAGAAAGAACAATCAAGGGGCGAACACGGTCTCTGCACCCGCCTCTCCATAAAAGAAGAAGAGAAGAAGAGAAAGAACAATCATGGGGCGAACATGGTCCTTGCACCTGCCTCTCCATAAAAGAAGAAGATAAGAAGAGAAAGAACAATCACAGGGCGAACATGGTCTCTGCACCTGCCTCTCTACAAAAGAAGAAGAGAAGAAAAAGAGAGAGTCACGAGACAGAAGCGGTCTTTGCACCCGCCTCTCCATAAAAGAAGAAGAGAAGAAGAGAAAGAACAATCACGGGGCGAACATGGTCTCTGCACCCGCCTCTCCATAAAAGAAGAAGAGAAGAAGAGAAAGAACAATCACGGGGCGAACATGGTCCTTGCACCTGCCTCTCCATAAAAAAAGAAGAGAAGAAGAGAAAGAACAATCACGGGACGAACATGGTCTCTGCACCTGTCTCTCTACAAAAGAAGAAGAGAAGAAAAAAAAGAGAGTCACGAGGCAGACGCGGTCTTTGCACCTGCATGTCCATAAAATAAGAAGAGAAGAAGAGAAAGAACAGCCATCGGGGCGTTAAACCAAAAAATATTCAGCCATCGGGGCTTCAAGCCGATAGATATTCCGCCAACGGGGCGTTAAACCGGAAAATATTCCGCCGACAGGGCGTTAAACCAAAAAAAAAAATATTCAGCCATCGGGGCTTCAAGCCGATAGATATTCAGCCATCGGGGCTTCAAGCTGGCAGATATTCAGCCATCGGGGCTTCAAGCCGACAGATACTCAGCCATCGGGGCTTTAAACCGACTAGACCTTCCGCCGACGGGGCGTTAAACCGACTAGACCTTCCGCCGACGGGGCGTTAAACCGACTAAGCCTTTCGCCGACGGGGCGTTAAACCGACTAGACCTTCTGCCGACGGGACGCTAAACCGACCAACTTTCAGCCATCGGGGCTTCAAGCCGACAACTACCCCTTCATCGGCCTTCGGGTCGACAGCTATTTAATTATCGGCCTTTGAGCCGACAGCTACCTCATCATCGGCTCTTAGCCGACAGCTACCTAATTATCGACCTTTGAGCCGACAGCTACCTCATCATCGGCTCTTAGCCGATAGCTACCTCATTATCAGCTCTTGGCCGATGGCTACCCCTTCATCGGCCTTCGAGTCGACAGCTATATAATCATCGGCTCCTAGCCGACAGCTACTTCATCATTGGCACCTCAGCCGACAACTTCCCAGTTAAAAAAAATAATAGACCTCTCACTTTGGTTCGGATCCTTCCCCGGCCAGAGGATAATAGAATAAACCTTTCACTTTGGTCCGGACCCTTCCCCGGCCAGAGAACAAAAGAGACCCGTCTCTTCGACTCTCACATCCCGCTACCCAACGCCCCTCTGCAGGGCCATTTCGGCCGGGGCCCACTGTCAGGGTTAATCCATCTGCCCCACCGCGCTTCCCTTAACTCCGGCTCCTGCAACCTGCTTCCTAATTTCGGCCCTTATGGCCCACTCCCCTAATGTCCCTTAGGTTCTGTAACCCGCTTCCCCAATACCCTTTCAGCCGTTCGCGGTCTGCTTCCCTAATACCTCTACTACCACTACACTTATACGTAACAACAATATTTTCTTATGCCAAAAAAAAAAACAACAAACAAAAAAAAACACAGAAAAAAAAAAACAACAACAAAACAAAAAAGAAGAAAGAAGAGAATGCTTGATTGCCCTGTTTGCATGGTTGCTTAATATAGAATAATACACCTCCTTGGAATTTTCTAGGACCGTGTTTCCTTGCTAAATAATATCGCCCGATTCCGGATGCACGAGCGTCAGGGCACGCGCTCGAAGGGAACCCTATTATGGCGGGTGCACACGTCAAGGGGAAGAGTCATGGCTGAATTGTTAAGCTCAACTCACAAAATAAACCTGAGGCAACGCCCCCACTCAGCACTTAATGTGTTCAATATCTTTCAACCATAGGGATTGCCCGAATTCCTTCTTAGCACTCTACGGAGACTTGAATTCCTGCACTCGCGTGAAGGGTAATCGTGAGGAAAAAGCTGTCTACCCCCACTGTAAAATAAAAAAAAATAAAAAAGAGAGAGAGAAAAAAATGATGCAAAAAAGAGAGAGAGAGAAATGTGAATCCGAGTAGCCGGGAATCTCCATTGAGACACATGAGGAGACTCGCGCGAAATGGTGAAGCGAATTACAATAAGGATGAAACCTATTAACCAGGAATCCCCATTGAGACATATGAGGAAACTCGCGTCAAATGGTGGAATCCGCAATAGAATCACAATAAGGACGAATCTTAGTAGCCGGGAATCCCCATTGAGACACATGAGGAGACTCGTGCCGAACCGTGAAATCCGCTACCAAAATAAGCAAGTGGGGGTTGTGTGAAGCTACCGAAAGTCGAAAGCCTGGAACTATTGTGTAGGCGCTAGAGTGATCCTCGAGTGTCACCAGGAAAACCTGCATATCCCTATGGTTAGGGCTCTTTGTTCACACATTTATACCGCGACGCCACAGAGAATTTTCTCGGGTGAAATGCGTGAATTAAGGCTATGCATGCAAGACGTGCGATATCCCGGTGCACCACCCCTCAATTGTGCCTCATGACCCGCACCGTGTCTGCGAATTATGGGCGATGCCCCTATCCCATCCCCTATAGAGGGAGCTATCACATACGTATATTTATGTTATGTCTGCTAATGAATGCCTGAATGCTTGAATAAAAATAATAACAAAAAATTAAATAACAAAAAATAATGTGTGTATACAATAAAATCAATTTCGGCTATCGCAGCCTATTTTCCCAGCTCTGGCTCGTAGAGCCCAATCTTGGCCCCCCATGGCCTACCTCTTGCCCTCGCGGCTCGTTAATCTCCTAACTCCGGCTTCTGTAGTCCGCTTCCCCGATTTGGGCGTTCACATCTTGCGCCCCAATTTTTGGCTCTTGTAGCTTGCTTCCCTGATTTGGCTTCCGTAGCCTGCTCCCCATAATTTCAGCTCTTGCAGCCCGCTTCCCAACTTTGGCTCTTGCAGCCTGCTTCCCTTCAGCATTTATAGCCTGCTTCCCCAATCCGGCCTCCACGGCCCGCCTCCCGTAACTTTGGCTCGTGTAGCCTGCTTACCTTTGGCCTTCGCGGCCTACTTCCCAACTTTGTCTCTTGCAGCCTGCTTACCTTTGGCCTTCGTGGCCTGCTCCCCAATTCTAGCTCTCGCAGCCTGCTTCCCAATTTTGGCCCTCGTGGCCTGCTTCCCAACTTTGGCTCCTGCAGCCTGCTTCCCTTTGGCTTTTATGGCCTGCCTCCCAATATCTTTGGCTCTTGCAGCCTGCTTACCTTTGACCTTCGCGGCCTGCTTCCCAATTTCGGCTCTAGTGGCCTGCTCCCCGATTTGGCTCCCGCAGCCTGCTTCCCATAATTTCGTCTCTCGCAGCCCGTTTCCCGATATCTTTGGCCCTTACAGCCTGCTTCCGAGAACCCGACTCTCGTAGCCTGCTCCCCAGAATTCGGCCTTCACGGCCCGCTTCCCATAATTGCGGCTCTTACAGCCCGCTTCCCAATACCATTGGCTTTTATGGCCTGCCTCCCCAATTCGGCTCCCATAGCCTGCTTCCCAACTTTGGCTCTTGTAGCCTGCTTACCTCGGGCCCCATGGCCCGCTTTCCCAATTTTGGCTCTGGCAGCCTACCCCCCAAATTCTGGCTTTCACAGCCCGCTTTCCTGATTTGTGGACACTAAACAAATCCACACCACATGTTTACATACAAGGGAATATAGAAGAAGAGAAGAAGAGAAAATAGAGAAGAAAAGAAAGAGAAAGAGACCAAGAGACCAACATACCATGTCAGCGCCCGGCACCCTGTCGGCACTGACTAAGAGACAAAGAGATCAACAAACCCGGTCAGCCCCCGGCATCCTGTCGGCACTGACGAAGAGAAAAAGAGACCAACAAAGCATGTCAGCTCCCGACACCCTGTCGGCACTGACGAAGAGACAAAGAGACCAACAAAGCATGTCAGCTCCCGACACCCCGTCGGCACTGATCAAAAGGCAAAGAGACTAACATACTGCTTCAGTTCCCGACACCCCGTCGGCACTGACGAAGAGACAAAGAGACCAATATGCTGCTTCAGTTCCCGACACCATGTCGGCACTGACGAAGAGACTAAGAGATCAACAGACCATGTCAGCTCCCGGCACCCTGTCGGCACTGGCGAAGAGAAGAAAAGACCAACACATACCATGTCAACGCCCGACACCTTGTCAGGCATTAGCAAAGAGCAGAAGAGACAAACAAACCGCGTCGGTCCCCTGGCACCCCGTCGGCACTAACGAAGAGAAGAAGAGAACAAGTAAACCATGTCAACGCCCGACACCCGTCGGCACTGACAAAGAGAAGAAGAGACCAACATGCCATGTCAGTCCCCGACACCCCGTCGGCACTGACGAAGAGAAGAAGAGGCCAACATGCTACGCCAGCTCCCAACACCCCGGCGACACCGACGAAGAGGAAAAGAGGCCAGTACACCCGCGGGCACCGCCCGGCTCATCCTTCGCCCGCGCTACCCGTGGGTGGGGGGCATTTGTGGACACCAAAAATTGCAAACCCAGATATCCTACACAGCCCAGCACCAACAACGGCACCAAGTGAAGAAGCCCCGGAGGGACTGGTCATCCGGACTCCCCAAATATGCACACTGCCGCGAAGCCGTCCCCGGAGTCACGACAGCAAAGAGAAACCAACCCCCGGGAAGCTCACAATCCGCGGCTCCCGAAGGAAATCAAACGAACCATAACTCGTGCTCAAAACGGGCTCAAGTCAGCCCCAGCGGTACACCCCTGGGAGCCCCAGCGGCACACCCCCAGGGTGCCTCCAGAGGCACACCCCCTGGGAGCCCTAGCGGCACACCCCCAGGCGCCCAACGGCACACCCCCAGGGAGCTTCAGCGGCACGGCCCCTGGGCTTCAGCGGTACGCCCATCCTGCCCCCAGCGGCACACCCCCAGGCGCCCAACGGCACGCCCAGTTTGGGCTTCAGCGGCACACCTCCTTAGGCTTCCAGCGGCACATTGTTTTCCCCCTCAACGGCACGCTTGGGCAGCCCTTCAGCGGCACGGCCTTTGGCCCTCCCAGCGGCACACTTCTTGAGCCCGCCAGCGGCACAGCGTTAAGGCATTTCAACGGTAGAACGACGTGATGCCCATGCCCTACGGATTCTTGGCGCGCAGTGGACTTGCTGAGGTGTCGCCCGGGGAGAGAGCCACGCTGCCTACTCCTCCTGCCACCCAGGACAAGGGAGTCAAACCCCATTGAATCCCCGCCGGAAACTTCCCGCCTTCGGACGCTCCTGCCGCCCGGGGTATAAAACCCCTCTTCGCTGCGAACAAAAAAAAAGGGGCAGACACACGGAGACACACAGACGCAGACAAAGAAGAGAAGAAGAGAAGAAGAGAAGAAGAAGAAGAGAAGAAGAGGGAAGAGGAGAAGAGGAAGAGAAGAAGAGAAGAAGAAGGATAAGAGAAAAGGGGGGAAGAGAGGAAGAGAGGGGAGAGGGCTCGCTGCTCCACTTGCCGTCGCCGTCTGTGCGCAGAGGGAAGAGAAGAAGAGAAAGAGGAAGAGGAGGGGAGGCTCCGCCTCCCCCTCCCGCTGCTCCGTCCACCGCCGTCCGCGCGAAGAGCTAAAGAAGAAGAAGAAGAAGAAGAGAAGAAGAGAAGAAGGAGAGGGGAGGCGCCGGCTTCCCCGTTACTATCCCGTCCACCACCACCGGTGTGAAGAGAGGAAGAGAAGGAGAGTGAGTGAAGAGAGAGAGTGAGGTCCGGGAGGGGAGGAGTCCATGCTCCCCCCATTGTATCTTCTTTCTTTCTTTCTTTGTCCCCTTGTTTTCTTTCCCGTCGCCATGTATTAGCTCCCTTGGGGCACTCCTTTTGTGAGAATAAAAGTAGAAGGCTTGCAAGTATTTTCTCGGACGTCTTTCTAAAGCATTTCCTCCGTGTTTGCATCCTTCGGTGTTTCACGCCCCCTTTCCCTTTCTCCTTTTGTTAGGGTTTGTTTCCTCCCGGGCATTTTTGCCTTCGCTCACCCCTGGGCGCCCTCAGCGGTACGCCCTCCATGTGTCTTCAGCAGCACGCCCTTGGGCACCTTCAGCGGTACACCTCTGGCGGCCTTCAGCGGCACGCGCTCGCCCAGGGCCCTCAGCGGTACGCTCCTGCCGCCCCTCAGCGGCACAGCCCCTTCATGCCCCTCCTGCGCCTCCAACGGCACACCCTAATTGTGCCTTCAACGGCACACCCCGACTGTGCCTCCAGCGGCACACCCCGACCAATTCTTCCCCGGCACGCCTCGGCCAGGCCCTTCGCCGGCACACCCTCTCGTGCCTCCCTTGCCCGGCACACTTGTCCCTTCTTCTTACCCGGTGCATCCCCCTTAGCCAGTCCTGGGATAGCCTTCCACTCACCGTTGCCTCCGAGTTTTCCGAAGTTGTATTAAAGGTGTTGCCGCTCTCGGGCGCCCACCTCCAGTTGTCGGGTTCCGCCACTCCATTTGGGCGCGTTCCCTGTATCTCCCTTACGCTCGGGTCAAGGGGAGATGCTGCCGAATTTTTATTAGAAACGATAACATATTAAAAGACAAAAGGAAGCAACAAACAAATGGAACAACCACACCTTAAAAAGGACTAAAAGAAAGCAACAAACAAACGAAAAGAACAACGGTAAAACGCTTTAACCGAGGCAAGGGAACCGTAATTAACTCAAAGAGAGCCGAACCGAACAACAACTAAACAACTTGAACGTTCGACCTCATGGGAGAAAGAGTGAAAGATAATCAAGAGAAAGAGAGAAGAAACCCATACAAATTCAACAAAATCAGAAAAGAAGAAAAGAAAAGCCTTAAAAGAAACGGAGGAGGAGTGGGCTCCCCATGCCCTTCAGCGGTGCGCCCCCGCAGTCGCCCTGCGCCGGCACACCTTCTAGCCACCCTTGGCCGGTACACCCTCTTTAGCGGCACGCTCGCCAGCTCCTTCGCCGACACGCCATCCATCGGCCTTCGCCGGCACACCTCCCACCATCCTTCCCCGACACGCTCAACGCGCCCTTCAGCAGCACGCTCCTGCCACCCCTCAGCGGTGCGCCGCTAGCCACTCCCCCCCGGCACGCTCTCCCTGGCCTTCGCCGACACACCTTGCCAGCTCCTTCACCGACGCGCCCCTAATCACCCTTCATGGCCGCTCAGCGGCACGCTCCCTGTCGCCCTCACCGGTACACCTTCTGCAAGGCCTTCAGCGGCAGACTCCTGCAGCCCTTCAGCGGCACACTCTTCCATCCCTTCCTCAGCGGTGCACCCTTCCACCTTCAACGGCACGCTCCTTCAGCCCCCGTTCAGTCCCCCAACGGCCCACTCTCTCTCCAGAAAAATATAATAATAATAATAATAATAATAATAATAATAATAATGATAATAATAATAATAAAATTAATAAAAAACCAGGATGAATAAATAAATCTGAACGTATATATACATGAAATAAATAAAAAAATGTGAAGTAGTAATAATAATGGCTTAAAAAAAGGGGGAAAGATAATAATAATAATAAACAAAATAGGGAAATCATCCAGAATAAATACATAAAAGGGAAATAAGCAGTAAAATATATATGCACATAATTTAAAGCCCAGATAGAGAAAATGGTAAAATCTATGTTGCAGCCCCGTCTCCCCCGTGACCCGATGCTGAAGGAACAACGATGTCGCCCTTCCAGGTTGGGCCTGAGTCCTGGGAATTATCCCGAAATGGCCATGGCCTGACCTCGCCTCAGGTTGACATTCCGATTAAACAGGACTCGTTTCTCAGGCCGGATCCCTTCCGAGCCGTCACTAGAATTCCCGCGTATTTGACAGACATTTGAACGGGTTCACCTCGGTTTTCGCCGCGTTTCTATTACGGACATGTGTCTGAACATGAAAAGACACGTGAGCAACCAATATGGCCGACGGCTCCCCCCCCCCCCCCCCGACATGGTCGCGAGCCGGCATTGCTCCGGGCCGATAGCCCGTTAAATCGGATTCATTCTAATGGGATTCGTTCCCGTTCTTTCATTGAAACTGCCGTAAACTCGGCATACATTTGTACGGGGTCGTTTCCATCCACGTCGTACTTTCAACATGGGCCCTTGCCCGAACATGAAAAGGTCCGTGAGTGACCGACAAAATCGGAGTAGAACGAGACGGTCCTCGCCACCCCTGGACCCCTTCCATGGGGATATCAATAAGACCTCCGTGGGCCACGCTTAGACCTCGGGTCCGTCCCAATTGTGGTCGCCGTTCGGCTCATATCCTCGGTCTACAGCCCGCTCCCTTCGAACACGTTTTCGATTTTGGAGTCTAGTCCTAGGACTCTCCCCCGTTGCCCTCCGGCACCGGAAATATTAATGATGCCCGCGCAAGCCTCGTTCGGACCACGGGAGGCGCCCCCGGTATGGTCTTGACTCGATCTCGCACCGGGCCAATAGATTTACCAGTTTCCCGCTACACTAACCGAGATTTGACCGAATGTTTTCGGTGTCTCAGAATCATAAACTTGTCATATCCCGGCATGCATGCCCTAGGTCCTCCCGCGACGATTACAATATTCTCAAGCCGGACTCCCGTCCGAATATTAAACGGTCTCCCGAATGACCGACACGTTTCGAACGTCTGCTTCCCTAGACACAGGGCTTTTCAGCCGATTCAAGGGATATTCCCTCGTTGCCCCCTTGGCACCGGAAATATTAATGACGCTCATGCAAGTCTTGTTTCGACCGCGGGGGGCCCACCGCAGTATGGTCGCAGCTTGCTCTTGCACCGGGCCAACAGATTTACTGGTTTCTGACCGCTCTGACCGAGGTTTAGCCGAACGTTCTCCGCTCTTCCGAACAATAGATTTGCCGTACCTCGGCATACATGCGTTCCGGTTTTCCCTCGACAACCGCGATCTTCTCGAGCCGGACATTCGTCCGAACATTAAATGGTCAGTACACGACTGACATGACCGCGAAGGGTTTTCTTCTCGCCCTCGCGCGAGGATTTCAATACCTCGTAATAGACCTTCCATGCAATTGATTTCTTGGCCATGAGGCCCTGAATCCCGGTGATTAATCAAGGGTGTTCCCTCGTATGGGGGATGTAAATGACGCCGTGACCTTTATGGCGCGGCGGGTTTTGGTCCCGACACGAACCACACAATTGTCTGACCGAGTCAGATCGAGCGCACCGTGGGCTCTTCGGAGCCCGAATAAATTGTCACTTTGTGACTGGCACGCCCACGCACTTAATAGACGAATCAACCATTCCCGAATAGACGAGCATAATAAACGAACGAAAAGTGCGTCCACACCGGGGGAAGGATCCGAACCAAAGTGGAAGGTTGATTCTTTGATTCTCTGGCCGGGAAAGGGTCCGAACCAAAGTGAATGGTTGATTCTTAATTCTCTGGCCGGGAAAGGATCTGAACCAAAGCGAAGGGTTGATTATTCTGCTCTCTGGTCGGGAAAGGATCCGAACCAAAGTGAAGGGTTGATTCTTTAATTCTCTGGTCGGGAAAAGGATCCGAACCAAAGTGAAAGGTCACTTCTTTAATTCTCTGGCCGGGGAGGATCCGAACCAAAGTGAAAGGTCACTTCTTTAATTTAATGGCCCAAAGGCCGAAGGTAAGATATTTGTCGGCCTAGACAGCAAGAGTACCACCGACAATGGGTTTATGCATCAGCCTGGACGAGGGAGTCATGATGCTGACAATGGGTTGATGTATCGGCCTAGACGGAAGGTCATGATGCCGACAATAGGTTTATGCGCCAGCCTAGACAAAGGAGTCCTGATGCTGGCAATGGGTTGATGCGTCGGCCTAGATGGAAGGTCATGATGCCGACTACAGGAAAGGTCTCTTGATTTATTGGGCGGCGAAAGGCCGAAGGTGGAGTTGCTTGTTGGCTTAGACGAACGGTCGTGATGCCGACCACATGAGAGGTCTCTTTGTTGGATAACTGCATGTAGAGGGTGAAAGACGATGTCTGTCTCAAGGCTCACTTTCTTTTCTTCTCTTCTTCTTTTATGCGAAGGGGCAAGCGGAAAGACCACGTGTGCCTGGTGACCGTTCTTTTCTTTTCTGCTCTTCTTTTTATTATGAAGAGGCGGGTTCGAAAATCACGTCTGCTTCATGTCACTTTTCTCTTCCCCTTTTTTGTGTGAAGAGGCGGGTTCGAAGACCACGTCTGCCTCATGTCTCCTTTCTTTCTTTTCTTCTCTTCTTCTTTTGTATGGAGAGGCGGGTTCGAAGACCACGTCTGCCTCATGACTGTTCCCCTTTTTTTTCTCTTATGTAAAGTGGAGGGTTCGAAGACCACGTCTGCCTCATGTCTCCTTTCTTTCTTTTCTTCTCTTCTTCTTTTGTGTGGAGAGGCGGGTTCGAAGACCACGTCTGCCTCATGACTGTTCCCATTTTTTTCTCTTATGTAAAGTGGCGGGTTCGAAGACCACGTCTACCTCATGTCTCCTTTCTTTCTTTTCTTCTCTTCTTCTTTTGTGTGGAGAGGCGGGTTCGAAGACCACGTCTGCCTCATGTCTCCTTTCTTTCTTTTCTTCTCTTCTTCTTTTGTGTGGAGAGGCGGGTTCGAAGACCACGTCTTCCTCTTGTGTCTTTTCTTTCTTTTCTTCTCTTCTTCTTTTGTGTAGAGAGGCGGGTTCGAAGACCACGCTTGCCTCATGTCTTTTTCTTTCTCTTCTTCTTTTGTGCGAAGAGACGGGTTCGAAGATCACGTCTGCCTCATGTCTTTTTCCTCTCTTCTTTTCCCATTGATGCCCCCGGACTGGGGCGTGATTCTCTTAACGTGCCCCCAAGTTGGGGCGTGGTCTCTCTGGCTTCAATGCCCCCAGGCAGGGTGTATGTTCCTTCAAATCCCCCTAAGCCGGGGTGTATTCCTTACGGCTTCGATGCCCCCAGGCGGGGTAGATTCTGCTTCTTTGCTTCTTTGCTTCTGTGCCCCGTGCGGGGTGTATTCTACTTCTAGTGCCCCCAGGAGCGGGGTGTATTCCTTTCTTCATATGCCCCGGGGACCCGGGAAATGTTGTTTGTCCTGCTTCAAATGCCCCTGGGATAAATATGTGAATCAAAGACAAGGGGGATGAAAGGATGGAAATACTAACCGTGATCGCCACCAAGGATTAACAACGCCGCAAGGATGAAGAAAGGAGTGCAACGGCGCCGTGTACCTTGGAACTTAAAGACTTGATCGCGCTCGAAACGGGGTGCGGGGAACTTGTGGATTCAAACCTCCTCTCCTTCCAGCCGGCTAGAGGAAGAGGGCCTCACATTGTATTCATGCTCTCCTGCAAAACAAAGATGAAACACAAAGTCAAAAACCCATTAGAACATGCATGTGTAGTATCAATCCCGCAGTGATAAAATAGGGGTAGAAATTGAGGGCAAACTCACCGGGGGAGGGTTTTTAACCCCTGTGGAAGGGTGGAAATAATAGGTGGGTGTGTTGTGCATGCATGAGATTTGAAATCACGAGATTTGATTGAGATAGTAGAGAGAAATCAATGATGCAAAACGGAGAAAAACGCATGTGTAGCAGAAAGTGCAGGAAACTGTGATGATTTGTGATTTTGAGAGGAAGAGAACTAAGAGTGGAGATCATGAAATCAAGCCCAGAAGGATGGAATTGAAAGCCAATACTTCCCTCTTCAAGCCAAGGTCGAAGGATTGAGTCGGCGGTGCAGCATGGCTTCGCCCCACGTCCGAAAAGAGCCCCCCGTCGCGACTGCGAACTGGGCAGTTTTTATAGAGTTTTGTAAGAAAGCCGCATCTTCTTATCACGATTCCCGGAGATAGAGTCCAAGATAAATCGAGTTCTCTAGATCAAACTCGAGATAATACTAAGGACAAGAGATAGGAACAAACGGGGATCAATTGAGAGGAGGATTCTAGAAGATATGTCTTTTGGAAGGCAGTCCCGGAGCCTTATCTGCAGATTTTGAGTTGAACTAGGAAACATAAATCCTGATCTTGCGACCCAGATCCCAAGAGATATTGCCAATAAAAATTTGATTCCTACGAACCAAATTCAAGATAATACCAAGGGCTAGAAGTAGGAAAAAACGGGGATCAATTTGGATAAGAATTCAAGAAGTTATGGACTCTTCAAGAGGGCCACGGCGCACAAAAACGGAGCAGAGTCCAGCACGAATTGGACTCTCTGGTGCATGTAACGGTCTATCGTAGGACCGCCACATGATGTAACGGACTAGGGTAGGTCCGTCACACTCTGGAGGTCGAACGGGACGATTTCGGGCAAGTTTGGATGTAACGGTCTACTGTAGGACCGTCACATGTGAAGTAACGCATCTATGTAGGGCCGTCACATTGAAGTAACGCATCTACAGTAGACCTTCACATTGATGAAGGCAGATTCCGGGCAGACTGCGCGCGACTTTGGAAATTGAAGCATATCTCTCAAACGGTGGAGAATTAGAAAAAGTCGTAAACAGAGAAATTGTAGATAACTGAGAGAGGAACAACTTTCATGAAGAAAGAAATTTGAGAAAATGATTGGAAAAGGGAGAAAATAGGGCTGGAAAAGAGAGGAAAATTCTGGAATGTAGGTGAACAGCACAGTCTGCTGGAAAAATGTGAATAGCTCACAATCGGGGCAGAACTGGACAACGGCGTAGAAGAAGAAGTTGTAGATCTTTGAAAGACGCACAACTTTGATGAAGACAACTTTTTGAAAAGAGGATTGGAAGAAGGTGAAAACGAACCACTTGCAGGACTGCGCAATGAGAGAGAGCCGATTACTTGAGGGAAGCCGGCATAAATGGGCCGAAAGTCGACTTAGAAGCCGAAATTTGAAAAGATAAGCTCCGGGGCTCTAAGAAATCATGATCTCCAAGACTCAAAGGATATGGAATGGTAAAAATGGGCTCAAAATCCATCCAAGAAAGCTCCAAAACAATGGCTAATTCGGGACATCAAAAATGATGAATAAGAGAAATGACACAACTTGTGGGCTAAAACGGGTGTCAACAGATGCCCCTCCTTGATGTTCACTTTGCAAGGGAACGAGCGAAAGCGACGCGGAGGTGAAATGGAAAGGAGATGGAGCAAAAGCGACAGCGACGTGAAATGGAGATGAAGCGGAGATGAAGTGGAGAGAACTGATAATCGGGCATCAAGGCAAAAAGACACCCGTCACAACCAACAAGCGATGGGAAGTCTCCCGAAAATGCCGAACTAACCACAAGGAATGATTGACAACGATGAGACATGTATGGATAACTAACTAAGGGAGGAAAAGGAAACACGACCAACCTCATCGGGGACACAATCCACGGATAATGAGTGGGTCGGAAAGAACACAGCATAAGAGCTGGAAAGGAGAATAAGACTGAGATAAAATCCAGATAGGAATCACACTGGCCAACCAGACCAAGCAGCAAGATCAGAGAAATCGTTCAAATTCAGAGTGGAATGAGGAATCTCTTACCCAAGAGAGCTTAAGTGCAATCAACCATTGCTGAGGAGAAATCATTGAATGGATCACGAGGCACGAATGCTCAAAATGACATGATGCATGCTGGGCTAAAATAAAGAAATAATTAAAACGAATGCAAACAAAGATAAAAATAGAAAGTACTCAAGGATAATATTGCTAGAATGAGCCAAGACGGGGTCAAGAGTCTTCTTGGAACCACGACGTGCGAGACAGAGTCTATCGTCCCCCACCCGACTCAACCGAGCAGCCTATCCAACGATTAACCGTATGCTCCTAGATCATCATCATTTTTGTTAAAGGGGAACATCAGATCCCAGAACACACTGGCAACCAGCCGGTCCTCGAGAGGCTATAATAATGTAGATACCATATAGTAATGCAACAATGAGCAGGGATAGAAAGCCATACCTGACTTACCTGCCAAGCGACATGGCATCTTTTTGAGAATTTTTGATTTCTGCTTTTTATGGATTTTCATCATAAGACAACAACCACATGACATGACATGATGTGAACATGAACGAATATAAACGAGCATGACATGAACACAACATAATAAGAGAAATATGAACGAAACATGGCACAACATAACATAACGAAGATGGATGAAACATAACACACAAACAAATGGCAAGCAAGCATGCGACTAAAGGCACGGTGGGACAAGAAAACATGCACACGGTGGAATAGCACACGCGGTGGTATAAGGACATGGTGGGACAAAGACACATGGGATGACAATACCACGGAGGACAAAGACATGTGTGATGAATGACACGGCAGGATAAAAGATACGTGCGTGATGAATGACACGGCGGGATAGGGACACGTCGGGATAAAAGACATGGAGGACCATAGACATGATAAAGACAACAAACACTTCCTTCAATCAAAGCCCAAGATCAGATGAAGCGGAACCGCCAGGTTCAAAATCGTGGGACAATGCCTCTCATGGAAACATGATTAAGCAGATAAGTGAAAGCTGGGAAGGCCATGAGCATCAGAAGAGATATTGAAGAGATGAGAACAGATCGAAGAATGTGAGCAGGAGACAGATCGAAGAATGTGAGAATGATAGAGCAAGGAAAGCTTGAACCTGCAGCCTGCACACTTAGCAAATAGATTACGTATCTGTCCTCAAGATAAAATAAAAGGAACAAAAAAGAAGTATTTTTAGATTTTTTATATTTCTGATTTTTTTACCATATTCAAATTTTTGTTATTTTTTGACATATTCAAATTTTTTTGGAATTTTGACAATATTTCTTTTTTTTCTTTTCAGAATTTTGACATATTTGATTTTTTTTTGGATTTTGAACTATATTTCATTTTTTTTTCTTTTCAGAATTTTGACATATTTGATTTTTTGGATTTTGAACTATATTTCATTTTTTTGGATTTTGACATAGCAATCTACAGCACCCAAAGACGGGCTCGAACTACTGCCTAGGGATCGCCGTCCCTCCCCTCTCATTAAAGGCTTCCCTTAAGCAGGGCGTGCATGTGAGGGTGGCTTACCATAACCAACCGCCTCTAAAGAACGGTGCCCCTACTAAGGCCATACCCGGGATACAACCCAGCCTAAGAGGGAGGAACAGAAGAAAAATTGGAGACAAGCTTTATGCAGGATGGGAGACATCAGGATTTGAATTCCTTCCAGGGCACCACCCCTCAAAGAGATAGTCTGTTACGCTGGGGCTTTGTGTCTTTGATTTTGAGACCCATATTTATCAAGCACGTATACGACCGGGCTCTTGATGTCCCGCGGGACTTCGCCACTCTTGCCATGCCTTTGATTTCATAATCTTCTTTTTGATTCATCATTGATTTTTGACAGCCCTTGTTGGCTAGATATTGCATGAAAACTCACTTTCGAGGGTCAAGACTGCCCCTATTTGAGACCTCTCTCGTATTGGAGAGCACCTAGGTTGGTCATCTTATCCATCAATCTCTTGCCCCTTGCACTTGGCCGAGCACAGAAGAGAGAAAGACCTTCGTGCATACCCAAAGTATGGCCAAAGCAACAGCGTTGTTGCACTGGAGGGGTCGGCTATGGCTCGCCGTGTGGTGTGTGAAAAACCCATGCTCAAAGGTCACCCTCAACAATCAAGGAAAGAACTGGACTCCCAGCGCGGAGCTATCACCAGTCTAAGGATGCTGCAGAAGCGAACTCATTTTAAATGAACTAAGCAAATTTCTAAAAGCCACTTAACCATGTAAAGGAATAGCATTATAAGCGTGTGCATGAGTAAGAGAGATAACTAGCGAAGATAACATTTTCTTGCACAAAATGATGATACCTTGCAAATCCATAGAGTGGAAGTAGCGTCCTGACGCGATCTTGATCATCGAGCTTCGTTCAGCACGAGCTTTGTATTCCTTGCTTGATAGGACGAAAGGGAGAGGATAGCAAAGGATCAAAGATTCCTCTACACGGAGGAGCGGCAGACACGACACTGGATGAAGAAGGATAAAAAGGAAGAGAGATGAGGGCTAGAACTCCCTCATTAAGGCGTAGAGACCTTGATAACAAGGAACCAATTACAGAAGAAACCAGATTAATCGAGATCAAGGCGGGCTAAAGCCTCGAAAACAGCAAGAGAAAGGGCGAAGACCCCGAAATGGAGAAGAGGAGAGAATAGAAAGATAGTGAGAGGATTGCGGAAAAGGTAAGGGGGAAGAGGAGTGATCATCCGACATGGTTGGAGAAAAGGAACTAGGACCACCCGACAGAGTCGGGGAAGGAGAATGAGAGTCACCCGACAGGGTCGGGGAAAGAGAATGAGAAGTCGAACCCAAGGGTACCGGGGGAGAAGAATCAAAGGAGGACATAGGCTGAGGCCAGGAATGGTGAGGAGATGGAAAGTCTGGAGGTCCCAGATAGGAAAAGGAAGAATGGGGATTCACAGACTCGAGATAGGAGGAGAGAATCGTGGAGGGAGAATTAGGAGAGGGTAGATACACCACCCAGGGGTGGGAACCAAGCAGAAGAAATGATGAGTAAAATGAAGAAGGAAGAGAAGTGGACCCCTGAGTGCACAACTGACGGCCCTTAAACTTACGCCGCCGCCGCCTCTTCTTAGTTGATACTTCTTGAACATGGACTCGCCTGGCGCGGGCTCGAATCCTTGGGCACCTTGCCTTGCAACATCTTCTCAAATAGCAAGCCCATCTGGCAGATGGCCTGGCCCGGCTATGAACATACAGCTTCATCGGAGCGGTTGCCCCTAGACTCCCGGAGCTAACAATAGTAGGACGTTCTTGAACAACTAACTCCTCATAATGCTGAATATCATAAAACCATGGAGTCTTGTTACTTGGCACAAGTAGCATGAGATTCGGCAACTCCACTCGGAACTCAGCCTTGAAGCACAACTCCCTTGATGAAAGAGACGGGTGAAGCTGAGGGAGAGTAATACACGGCGTTGACATGGCCAGTTTGCTAATAAACCGAGGAAGATTGCATAACAAGTGCAGAATATCCTTGGAAAGTGTAGAAGATACGGCCAATTGCCCCTTGAACATAGAATCCATAATCTGCTTGGCGGCCGTATGCGTTAGCATAACATGGGTAGAGAACCCTTCTTGGCTTGTCATCTGAATAGCAATAGAGTGAGGAGAAATAATAGCATCAATGGTGAACTCTCCGGCGAGCAAGGAGATTGCCACCGGCCTCGCTCGGGAAGAAATTGGCGTCAACTCAAGGGAACTCTTCTTAGCAACTCTCATCTTTGAAAGTAGAGGCGCACCATCCCCAAAATAACCAGGGACGAGGACACGAACCGGCATCCGACAGATAAAATCCTGAATCTTGTAATGCACGGTCGGCACTGAATCATCCTGACTTGGCTCATTGTCTCCCTGGGGATTAGACCCGAGTGGCACCATGGGTAACCTGCACCCGCTCCGTGGGGGATAAGTGGATGGAGGAATGGGGATAGGAATCGGTTTAGATGGCATGGAGGTTTCAATGGGAGTGGTGATGTGTTTAGGGGGAGGCAAAGGGGTTGAGATGGTGGCAATCCTAGGTGCGGACAAAGGTGAAGTCGGAGGTGAGGGTGGAGGTATAGCCTGCTCAGGCTCGAGCCACGATGGTGACGGAGATGGCAAAGGTGGTGGAGATGGTGGAGGTGATGGAAGCACTGGTGGTGGAGACGGGGATGATAGTGATGGCAATTAGGATATTGATGAAGATGATGGGGGTAGTGGACATGGAGGTGGAGAGGGTGAAGAGGGAGGTTGTGGTGTCCACCGTCGACGTGTCGATACTACGCGTCGAGCGGTGTGCGGGATAGAAGTAGTGGAAGTGGCGGCAAGGGAAGAAGGGGAGGCACTGGCCTGAGCGGAGGCTTGGGTTTGTGGAGGTTGCGGAGATTGGATAGGAGATGGCGGAGGTAATGGAGTAGGTGAGGTAGTAGGTGATGGAGCGAGTGCAGAACTAGACGAGGAATCACAAGGGTGCCCCTGGCCTTGAAGTAAGGGAGACGGCTGCCCCGGCGGCACTTCTTGCTGCTGTTGTTGGTTGCGAAGATGTAAAATGACTTTGTGAATAGCGGCCCAGTCAATCCTTTTCTTAGCTTCCAGATCATAAACATAATCCCGGAACTCAGGACAATCCTCAACCAAATGCCCCGGCTGGCGGTGAATATCACAAAACTGAAGCATATCCCCGACTGCGGGTCGGCAAGGCACAACCGGAGAGAGCGGCAACGCATGAGTGGCCATCAAAGCCCGAAATATATCGGTGAAACACTCTGGCAACGGAAGATGAGGAGCCTGCTTCGGGCAAGGTGGATGCCGAGGGATATGTAATGGTGGAGAAGGTTGTGGAGTCGGAAGTGGGGGTTGCGTAGGCAGGAGTGTGTGGCTAGTGGTGGAGGGTTTTGGTGATGGCATGTGTGGAATAGGATGATGGGGTATGTAGACGGCATCTACTTGCTCGGGATGTGGTGTTCCCTTGACCGGAAGTGGAGATGGAGACGGGTATATGGATGCGGGAGGCTGACTCATGGAAGGTTGATATGCGGAGGCGTATGGGTACGTAGAGGCGGGAGGTTGGTGGAGACTCGAGGAGGGATATGTGGCAGAAGGCTGACTCATGGCCGGTTGACTCATGGGAGTGTAGGGTTGGCACGTGGAGGGTGAAGGTTGATATGTGGAGGTGGATGGTGGAGACTCAAGGTCAATGGAATCTTGCATTTGTTGGCGAATGAAGCGGGCTCGGCTGTATAATTGTTGCCAGGAGGTGATGTTGTTGAGGGTTAAGATGAACCGATACTCGGGCGTGGCATTAGATATCAGCATCTTGATTTGCTCTCTTTCTAGAATGTGCCCCGGGACTTGCGCGACAAGGCGACGCCAACGGTCAGCAAAGGTGCAGAACTCCTCGTCGGGCTTCATCATCTCATGGGCCAGATCTACCATAGAATACTTGGGCCCAACCTGGTCTTGATACTGCTGAATAAACTTTTCTTGAACGGCTTGAAAACTCACAACTTGCTCTTGCGGAAGAGAGAAGAACCAATCCCGAGCCGGGCCTTCCAATGACAGACCAAATAGATAAGCCATCAAGTGTTGGTCATGTCGAAACTGGGCCGACTCATAAACAAACTCCTTCAAGTGCACATACGGGTCACCGACTCCACTATAACGGTGATATGTGAAAATTTGTGATGGAGACGGAAGCCGAAGACCTTGAAATGCGAACGGAACACTTAAGGAGGATTTGGGATCGATCCGGCGTTGAAGCTCATCAAGTTGGCGTTGGGTTTGAGCAATCATCTCCTGGGTAGGGAGAGGTCGAGAAGGATATGGGCCAACTTGAGCAAGAGGGTGTGAATTAGGACCAGGAGATTGATATTTGGCCGAATAAGAGGATCCGGGCTGAGAATAAGAAGGGCCCATTCCGGGAATGGAAGGATATGTGGGCCTGGAAGAAGCATGAGCATAAGGACCCATTGGGCTGGCAACAACATGGGCAGAAGGATGAGGCCCATTAGGAGAATAAGTCCCATTAGTAATTGGGCCAGCAACATATGAAGGAGAAGCAGGAGGCCCATGAATAGAAGATGGCCCATTATGAGAAGAAGGCCCATGAAGATGAGATGCAATAAGACGTTGGGCCTGGGCCGGGTCCATTTGGTGAACAAGGCTTGAAAGATGGGCCATGAGATTAGCCTGTTCCTTGGATGGATCAGAAGGGCCACGGGAAGATGGGCCCGTGTGGGAAGAGGATTCCACGCGGGAATAAGAAGAAGATTGGGAAGAAGAATGATACAAGGGGTTAGAATACTGCTCCATGAGGGCAAATGGAGACTTAATACATGGAGATCAAGGACAATACAAATGGGGAAGCAATGGCTTAATGGGCTTGAGAACAAGGGGGGGCCGACCCACTAATGCAAAGATGAATGGACAACGGACCACGGGACAATGGACTAGACAATGGACACACAAAATGGGGTAACCTAAGTGGGCCTAATAATGATGAAAGACGTGGGTGCAACACAAAACACCACTAATGGGCTTGGACAAGCCCAAATAACACAATCAATGCAATGTAAGAGTTTTCACCCAAGTCAAACAAGTTGATATGATGGGAAATATTTTAGAGATTTCAATGGACCTTTTAATGATTTGAATTAATAATAATTCCCTCGAGATAGGAATACTATGGGAATAAGATCCAAACTTTGGGTTGACTAAGGTTAACTCCCTCACACTTATGCAAATGCAAGCCTAAGGGGTGGAAAGGTACAACCGGCCCGGTGTCCGTGTGGGAATCCACGGCTCACGGGGACTTATGGAGGTCCTTGATGTGCTTTCCTGGTCGGCTCCAAGGAATATGGAGACGAGAGGTCCACGCACCAAGGTAGGAAATGCAACTATGATATGCAACGTATGGCCTTATGTGCACCGGAGTGCATGCAAATTCTAGCTTAAAACTAGAAAATCAAGACTAGATTAAACTATGCAAACATGATCAAACTAAAACAAATAGTATATGGATGGAAAGACAATACAAAGATCTGCACAACGGCCCCAAGAACAGATCAATCTGACCCCGGGAGGTCAATCAAATCACTAAGCAAAGATGCCCCCGTGAACCTATGCGCAGACCACATGCAGATTTTATGGACAAAATGCTAAAATGATGATAATTTTTAACTAAGCAAATGAGACCCAAATGATGCAAATAAGCTATGGATGGAAAGACAATACAAAGGACTATCCAATGGATCAAAAATCAGTGTAATCAGACATCGGGAAGGCAGTCAAATCACTCATTAAAGATGTACCTGTGAACCTGTCCCTGAGCCTGCCTGCAGAACTTATGCACAAAACTCAAAAAGTTGGACAAGATTAGAATATGCAAATGTTAACCAAATGATGCAAATGATATATGGATGGAAAGACAATACAAAGGGCTATCCAACGCAACAAGAATCAGCTCAATCGGACTCCGGGATCAAAAGTTATGCCTCGATGAACACGGCCCTGTGAGCATGCACGCAAGACTGCCAGAAGCCGTGTAACGGTCTACCAAAGGACCGTTACATGCATGTGACGGTCTACTGCAGGACCGTCACACTACCAGAGCCCTTAAAATACCAAAAATAGTTGGAGAATGGAAGAAATATCACCTAAACATGAACATGCACCCACCAAACCTACAAAAGAGCATGAAAACAAGCGTGATGGCCATTGGTGTCCCACCGTGATCGCCAAAAAACTGTTGATTTATTTTTTTAATTAGATTAGATTCCTATCCCGCCCCCTTTTTAAATACATACATGCATAAATATGTGAATCAAAGACAAGGGGATGAAAGGATGGAAATACTAACCGTGATCGCCACCAAGGATTAACAACGCCGCAAGGATGAAGAAAGAGTGCAACGGCGCCGTGTACCTTGGAACTTAAAGACTTGATCGCGCTCGAAACGGGGTGCGGGGAACTTGTGGATTCAAACCTCCTCTCCTTCCAGCCGGCCAGAGGAAGAGGGCCTCACATTGTCTTCATACTCTCCTGCAAAACAAAGATGAAACACAAAGGCAAAAACCCATTAGAACATGCATGTGTAGTATCAATCCCGCAGTGATAAAATAGGGGTAGAAATTGAGGGCAAACTCACCGGGGGAGGGTTTTTAACCCCTGTGGAAGGGTGGAAATAATAGGTGGGTGTGTTGTGCATGCATGAGATTTGAAATCACGAGATTTGATTGAGAGAGTAGAGAGAAATCAATGATGCAAAACGGAGAAAAACGCATGTGTAGCAGAAAGTACATGAAACTGTGATGATTTGTGATTTTGAGAGGAAGAGAACTAAGAGTGGAGATCATGAAATCAAGTCCAGAAGGATGGAATTGAAAGCCAATACTTCCCTCTTCAAGCCAAGGTCGAAGGATTGAGTCGGCGGTGCAGCATGGCTTCGCCCCACGTCCGAAAAGAGCCCCCCGTCGCGACTGCGAACTGGGCAGTTTTTATAGAGTTTTGTAAGAAAGCCGCATCTTCTTATCACGGTTCCCGGAGATAGAGTTCAAGATAAATCGAGTTCTCTAGATCAAACTCGAGATAATACTAAGGACAAGAGATAGGAATAAACGGGGATCAATTCAGAGGAGGATTCTAGAAGATATGTCTTTTGGAAGGCAGCCCCGGAGCCTTATCTGCAGATTTTGAGTTGAACTAGGAAACATAAATCCTGATCTTGCGACCCAGATCCCAAGAGATATTGCCAATAAAAATTTGATTCCTACGAACCAAATTCAAGATAATACCAAGGGCTAGAAGTAGGAAAAAACGGGGATCAATTTGGATAAGAATTCAAGAAGTTATGGACTCTTCAAGAGGGCCACGGCGCACAAAAACGGAGCAGAGTCCAGCACGAATTGGACTCTCTGGTGCATGTAACGGTCTATCGTAGGACCGCCACATGATGTAACGGACTAGGGTAGGTCCGTCACACTCTGGAGGTCGAACGGGACGATTTCGGGCAAGTTTAGATGTAACGGTCTACTGTAGGACCGTCACATGTGAAGTAACGCATCTATGTAGGGCCGTCACATTGAAGTAACGCATCTACAGTAGACCTTCACATTGATGAAGGCAGATTCCGGGCAGACTGCGCGCGACTTTGGAAATTGAAGCATATCTCTCAAACGGTGGAGAATTAGAAAAGGTCGTAAACAGAGAAATTGTAGATAACTGAGAGAGGAACAACTTTCATGAAGAAAGAAATTTGAGAAAATGATTGGAAGAGGGAGAAAATAGGGCTGGAAAAGAGAGGAAAATTCTGGAATGTAGGTGAACAGCACAGTCTGCTGGAAAAATGTGAATAGCTCACAATCGGGGCAGAACTGGACAACGGCGTAGAAGAAGAAGTTGTAGATCATTGAAAGACGCACAACTTTGATGAAGACAACTTTTTGAAAAGAGGATTGGAAGAAGGTGAAAACGAACCACTTGCAGGACTGCGCAATGAGAGAGAGCCGATTACTTGAGGGAAGCCGGCATAAATGGGCCGAAAGTCGACTTAGAAGCCGGAATTTGAAAAGATAAGCTCCGGGGCTCTAAGAAATCATGATCTCCAAGACTCAAAGGATATGGAATGGTAAAAATGGGCTCAAAATCCATCCAAGAAAGCTCCAAAACAATGGCTAATTCGGGACATCAAAAATGATGAATAAGAGAAATGACACAACTTGTGGGCTAAAACGGATGTCAACACCCCCGAGTCGGGGTGTATTCTTTTTGGCTTCTATGCCCCTAGGCGGGATATATTTCTCTTCATTGTTGACACCCGTTTTTTTACCGATGAATCGAATCAGTTCCTGCGTCTCAATTATTGATGTCCCGAACAGTCAATCACATGAAAGATTATTCCTCTGGCAGTATTTTGGGCTCTTCCCAGCAAAGAAGGCCTCCCTCCCTCTCATTGGATTTAACGGTCTGTTATAAACCGTTTTTCTCAATAGAACGGTCCCCACTGGGCCGTTGTGTTCAGCTGCCCCGGGTTATTTGTATCTCGTGATACGCTTTGTATAGCGGCTCAATGCCAACCGTTATAGTCAATATAGCGGTCGTCCCTGGGCCGTCATTGTTTACCGACAAGAAAAGGGTTCAGAGGCCCGACAGTCGGTCATAGCCACGTGCTTCACGAAAAGTTGTTTGTCTGGGCGTTGACTCCTCTTTAAGTATAACGGTTTTTCCAGGACCGTCATGTGTATTGAACGGCCCCTACCAGACCGTCATACATGTTTGGCGGCCTTCGTAAGACCGTCATTGTTAAGGCCACCCAGATTAGACCCCCGTGATTCCAGGCGAATTAAGAGGAGAATGTCGTTGGCAATATTGACACGATGCTCTCATTTACCGGCCTTTGACCGACCGTCATTCCCCTTAACCCCTGATTAAGCTCGAAGCCCTGGGCTCTATATATACAGCGTCCGTCCGTTCTGACAGAGAAAAAAAAAGGGGGGGGGACCATCACGAAGTGCTGTCGAACTCCATCGCCAAATCTCATACAGCGTCCGTCCGTTCTGACAGAGGAAAGGGGGGGGACCATCACGAAGTGCTGTCGAATTCCATCGCCAAATCTCATACAGCATCCGCCCATTCGTCAGGGAGTGGGGGCCTTCTACATCCCTCGCAGGCCCCCGGTGCAGGGAACTTCACGCTTCATGTTTCTGTGTTTCTAGTCCTTCTCTGTTTGCTCACCACACACACGTCTTTTCTCCACTTATTATCTTTCCTACTGTTTCCGACGCCCTAAACGGGGTTTCAAAACCTCCAGGTATCGCCGGGCCATGTTCTTCCTTTGCTTTATTTCAATTAGTACACCTACTACACTATCATTTAGCTAATCTCCGTTTATCTGTGTGTTTCACCGTTTGCTTTCAGGTCAGCAACCAAAAGCACGAGGCCCGCACCTTCTGGCCGGCCAGGAGGAGTGGAGGAACGGACCCGCATTCTCCCGTAGCTTCCGAGTCCCGGCGCTTTCACCGGGTGGCGATCACGGTCAACAGCTTCATCTTTCCTCCTGTTTTTTATCTCTTCAATATTATTTAACTCGAGGAGGAATAACATATCAACACCTCTCCTTTTTTTGGCGATCACGGTGGGACATCTGATGCCCGTCGTGCTTCTGGTTTGCTGACCAATCTCTGTCTCTGTGAAGTTCAGCGGTTCTGTATCAGCCGTCATTCTGTGTACAACGGTTCTCTTCCAGCCGTCGTTATCTGGTATTCTCCGCAATTATCACTGCCGTGCTCTGCTCATTTAACGGCCTTCATAGTGCCGTCATACTTGTGTAGCGGTCATCATCAGGCCGCCATTCCCGTTCTGCAGCTCTGTACTTTAGCGGCTCTTCCAGAGCCGTTATAGTCATTTCCGCGGTCTCCAGTAGACCGTTATTGTGGCGCAGAGTCTGCGGCTGGCACTTGTTATCCCTAATTGTTGTTCCCAGCATTGGTCCCCCTGCTGTCCACTTGTTATTTTCTATCATATTATTGATTGCTTCATGATTTTATCATTTGATTTCATATGTGATTGCTAGATTTCTAGGTTAGGCTTTGCATGCACTCCGGTGCACCTAGGATCATTCACTTCATACTGTAGTTGCATTTCCTACCGAAGTAGGATTTCCTCTCGTCTCCATATTCCTTGGAGCCGACTAGGGAATCTTGCCGAGGACCTCCGTAAGCCCCCGTGAGCCGTGGATTCCCACACGGACGCCGGGCCGGTTGTACCATCGCCACACCGTGTCTAGGTTCCGCATACGTGGAGAGTGATCCCCCTTAGAGTCAGCCAGTTCCCCCATCATACCGTTATTAGGCTCCTAAGTGTCCGAGCGAACTCTACATTTTAATCAAAACACTAAGCCTAAGAGAAAAGAATTCTGAAAACTTGCGGTATCATTCAAAGTGTGTGCATACTTGGTTGACTCCCTTCTCGTCTCCACCTTTCATTGTGTGATTGTTTTGCTTCTACTTGTGTACTTTGGTCTTAAGTCTCTCTAGTTTGTGCATCCCATTGCATGCAGCATTGTTCCCCTCCCTCGGGATCATCTCCTAGGGACGGTTCTCTACTCTCCCTCTATTGCAACCCTTTATTCAACTCATCATCATCCAGCATGTCTTCTTTCGGGTCCATCCCCGCCCGCGAGGATTCTCTTCCTCAGGGGCTCCTCGAGGACGTCTCCGGGGTCGCCTCCTCCCTGAATGGGGAGGGGTTCGTCTTTGTTCCCCCTTCCTCCATCGCTGAGGTTGCGCCACCCACGCTCCCTCAGTTTGGCTCCCCTTCGGCGAGCCAACTACTCCAACTCATGTCCCAACTTGACCAGGATCAACTCCAGATATTCAAGCAAGCCCTCGGGGCAGAGGTCCCGCCCGCTGTAACCCTTCCTGTCTCTTCCACCCATCCTGCTGAGAGGTCCGGAGCACCGTCTGTTGCCCCAGTGGACCATACCCCTCTTCGCCCACAGGTCCTCCAGTTTCCAATATATCAATCTGGCCAGGCTTCTACCTCAGCCCACCCTCCTGCAGACAAAGGGAAGAGTCAAATTCCCTTATCTCCTCGTGCTAGTGCCCACGCGGCCGTCTCATCAGCACCACCGGCCCCTCTGGCCCAAGTGGATTCTACTCGGCTGCAGCCCGGAATAGCTCAACTCGCTTACGCTGATGTGGGTCCTTTTTGGACTCAACATCCATCTTACGGGCTCATGGCCCCCACTATCCATCCGGCTGTCTCCCATTATCCCTCGGCTTCTACTGTCCATCCAGCTGCCTCTCACTACCCTTCAGTTCCACCTCAAGTCCCTCTACCTCAACAAGGAAGTGACGATCGCTTGGCAGTTCTCCAACAGCAGATCGATCTCCTCAATAAGAGGGTTGGCCCACCATCCTTCGCAGATGCTCTCACTCCTAATTTCCGGGACATCCGATTCCCTTCTCAGTCAGAGCTCCCGACATACCGAAAGTACAACGGGAACGGCAACCCGTTCATCCACATCAAGGAATTCCTGTACGAGTCGGGACCATACCAGCATGACGATCACCTCCTTGCATATCTATTCCGGCGATCCCTGGACGGGGTGGCACTCGAATGGTTTTACGCTCTGCCACTGGAGGAGGTTGGGAGCTTCAAGACGATCAAGGAGAAATTCGTGCAAAGATTCCAAGATCGGGTCGGACCCGAATACTCATTCACGGACTTAGTGGCCGAGAAGATGAAAGCTGATGAAGACTTCGCTACCTATGCTGATAGGTGGAGGCAGATAGCCTCCCGTGTGCCCGGGCAGATTCCGGAAGAAGAAAAGATCAAACTGCTCATTTCTAATGCAACCCCTCTCTTCCGGAATGTCCTAATGTTGAATGACATCACCAGTATGCATCAACTGTACAGTCGGGCCCGGTTTATCCAGACCCAGTTTAAGGACTCCCCCATTCATTCTCTCTTCGAAGCCCAGAAGCCCAAGAGTTCCAGAAAACCACAGGGCCCTGTTACCGAGGGAGTCCAAACAAACGAGCAGGTGCAGGTAGTTAGCCAGACTGCCACCTCCCACTTCCCCCAGCAAAGCAACCCCCATTTCTCCGCATCACCTCGCCCTTCCTTTCCCACGCAGCAACACCCTCAACAACAATCTCCGCCACCACCACAACAGCCCCAGCAACCACTGCAATACCATAACACTCCCCCGCCTGCTACCTACGCACCTGCTCGTCCGGTTGCTAAAAGAGCCAACTATCCTCCTCTCCCAGAGACGCTCACTAATGTCTTTGCAGCGCTGATGCATACTGGCGATTTACAATTGCCACCTGAGCGCCCGAACATGAATCCGGCCGCCGATCTGTCCCGATATTGTGTATATCACCGGCAGCCGGGGCACACCATTGAGAGGTGTTATCATTTTAGGGACCTGGTATACGACCTGCACGAAGGTCACAGGATCGATTGGGCTCAGATGAGGAAGCTGATTGAAGATCTGAGAAGAGGGCCAGCAAGGCCGCAACAGGCAGCACCACAGCAACAGCAGTTTCAGCAACAACCTCAGCAATTCCAGCCACAGCAGCCACAGCAACAGCAGCAGCAGCCAAACTTAGGGATCCACCAAAATCCCATGCCAGTACATGCACACGCTCCTCAACAACAACAGCAGCCGCCGGCACCGGCCCAAGTCAACATGTTACGCCACCCGGCTCCTGACGCAGGGTGGACCATTGACGATCCCGCACACCTGTTAACCTTACGCCACATCCCTACGCACTCTACCTCACCCGCCGTCTTTTCCATCCTTCGGCCTTCCATGCCTTCCACAACTTCCCCCGTCATCCATCCTTCCACCATACTTACCACTCCGAGAAGCCATATTCTCTCGCCTATCCCCCCACAACATTATACTTCCCCACCTACTATACCTTCCACTATCTTGTCCACCAATCACTGCAGTCCACTAACCGCCCCTTTACCTCACCCATCGCCCATTTTACCTTCACCACAACCTTCGCTTACTATGCCTATCATATCCCCCATCACCAAGACTGCCATCCCTTCCATTCTCATTCACCCCACTGGGTCAAGCGGGAGCCCACCTACAGCCATGCCAGCACAAAACCTTGCCCTCAGGAGCGGGCGGTTATTTCAAAGGACTTACCCCTCTACCAGTGCACCTCCCCAAATACCCTCCATCTCAGCATCAGCAGCACAAGACAATGAAGTTGACCCCGCGCCCGGTTCCACATACGACCTGTTGCAACATCTTGACCGGATGCCGGCAAAGATCTCTGTCTTGGAGTTGATCAGACGTTCACCTCTACACCAAGAAGCATTAAGGACGTTTCTGCAAAAGGTCATAGTGAACGAAGATGTGGCGGTAGACAGCTTGCCGTCAGTGTTGGCTACTGTTACCAAGGGGCCCGCTATCACATTCTCTGAGGCCGAACTCGCGCCCCCTGAAGCACGCCAAATGCCGCTATGCGTCACCATCACCTTGAACCAGGTAGTGGTAGACTCAGTGCTAGTGGACACTGGGGCTTCAATAAATGTTTGTCCATTAAGTACTCTGCGTGCCTGCAACATTTCTGAAAGTATGCTGAAGCCGACACCGACAACCATTGCCGCCTATGACAATTCCAGAAGGGCATGTCACGGGGTCATCACATTACAGGCTGAGCTAGGGCCGTTACAAATAGAGGTGGAATTCTACGTCCTAGACATAGATCCGATGTTCAAGGCTATTCTGGGTCGTCCATGGATAAATGCTCTGCAAGCGGTACCTTCCACCGCCCATCAGTGCCTGAAATTCTCCTTCCAGGGGCGGGTGGTCAAAGTCAAGAGTGTTTCCACCGTCCAGGCAGTGGACGCCATCACTGACCAGGTTCTCCCCACTCTATGGCCGAGCAATAGGCCAGTATTGTCAGTCATGGACATAAATTACCCATGGGCTTATGCGGCAGGCAAACCCATTACAACACGCAAGAATGCCGGAGCTAAGCCTAAACCCAAAAATTCTAAAGGCTGGGACATGATCATGAAGCTAGGCTATCAGCCAGGCCTTGGTCTCGGCGCGCGGTTACAGGGAAAGACCAAACCCATCTCTGAAAGCAAGAAGATGGGTCGTCAGGGCTTAGGCTATCATAACACTACCATTCAGGCAGATTCTGGGCCACTAACCTGGGACTACCGGCAACACTTTGTAAAGGGTCCACTACAGCCCGGCACCGCAAATAAGCCACAACCCAAGGAAGAAAAGAAAGATGCTCCCATTGTTAATATTGTTGCTGACCCACCGCCGCCTCTGCAGGGGTTGGTGGGAGATCTTGAAGATTATTTTGCTGAAATGTCAAGTCTGTTTACTGATCCAGCCACTCAAATGAAGGAGACAGAGATGCCCATGGTTAGGCATGCTCTGATAAGGCCACAGAAGATACAAGAGGCAGGAAGCTCCGACATTTCCTTCTTTATTCCTCCTGCTCATTTGGCCTCAACAGTTTACCCAAACTTTGTGATTCGATCCCCTCCAATACTGGTCAAACCGTGTTTCACGGGGAGACCGTCAAAAATTCTATTCATTCCCTCCAATTGCGGGCACTGTCCGCCCATTGATCTACTCGATCTATCTTCACCTCCTTCTCCTAACCCCCGAGTTCACGGGATGTGGTTCTCCCCCGATACCTTCTTCTCTCTCTTTCCTCAATTCTTCACAAAACAACTCCTTCCTCTGCCTCCACCTTCTGATTCTTCTTGCTCTCTTCTGGTAGTAGAAGATACCCAAAAAAAAACGTCAACTTTCAAACTTACATTTCAGTCGAAGACTATGCTGTCTTCTGCTCATCCACTCCCCAGGGGCACCAAACCCCTGCTCCTTTTCCACTAGATTTTCTGTCTCCTAGGGTAGATGTACAGGTAGTTGAGTCTCCTAGGTTAGTCGAGTCAGTCAGGGTAGAAGCATGTTCTCCCTTAGATAGCCCATCCACCTCTGCAACGCCACCACTGGCATGTCACTCCCGTTCCATTCCCGATAGGTTCCTACAGGATCTGGCCTTGAGATGCCAGGCCCTCCTCAGATGCCCAGAATTCATAGCCACCACCGTCTCCTTAAAAGAGGATGAGGATTCAGAAGGCCGGGTGTGGAGCAATGACGGACTAGGAGTGTATGAAATTGTAGACGAGAAAGACCCAGCGGATGATGAGGAAAGTGATGTGGAGGACATTGCTGACCTATACGCACAAGGATTGAGAAGATTCGACGAACCCTCGTCAGCAGTGGATGAACCCACTAAAGAAATCAATTTAGGAACCGAAGAGGATCCCAGGCCCATATCTATTGCAGCTGATCTCCCTCCTAAGGTAGAAGAGGAGCTCATCAAGGTTTTGAGAGAGTACAGCGATTCTTTTGCCTGGTCCTACGAGGACATGCCGGGTCTCGACCCCGCTTTAGTGGAACACAGGTTAATCTTAAAGCCAGGGGCGATTCCTGTTAAACAAAAGCTCAGAAGATTCCACCCACATATGGCCTTGAGAATGAAAGAAGAGGTGGACAAATTACATAAGGCCAGATTCATCAGGGTTGTGCTTTATCCACAGTGGGTGGCCAATATAGTCCCGGTAATAAAAAAGGATGGCAAAGTCAGAATTTGTATTGATTTCAGGGACTTAAACAAAGCATGTCCGAAAGACGATTTCCCGCTTCCTCACATCGATGTTTTGGTAGATAATACCGCTGGGTTTGAGGCTCTCTCGTTCATGGACGGGTATTCAGGATACAACCAAATCCGTCTTGCTCTAGAAGATCAAGAGAAAACCTCCTTCACCACGCCTTGGGGCACCTACTGCTATGTCGTCATGCCATTTGGATTGAAGAACGCAGGTGCTACCTATCAACGGGCAATGGTGGCCATCTTCCACGACATGATGCACGTCTACATGGAGGCCTATGTGGATGATATTCTGGTGAAGTCGAGGACAAAAGAAGAACACCCCGCCATTTTAGCCAAAGTGTTGCAAAGGGCTAGGGAATACCAATTGAAGATGAATCCTAAGAAATGTGTCTTTGGAGTCGCATCCGGGAAATTACTTGGGTTCATGGTTAGCAAACGAGGGATTCAGATTGATCCTAATAAGGCAAAGGCCGTAATGGAAATGCCACCGCCTAAGAATCTTAAGGAGCTTCGTGGTCTGATTGGGCGTTTGCAGTTCGTTAGAAGATTCATATCTCAACACTCTCAAAGATGCCGCCCATTCTACGACTTATTAAAGGCGGGGGCCGAGTTTAAATGGAACGAACAATGTCAGAAGGCCTATGAGGAGCTTAAGGTTTATCTGTCCAACCCTCCTGTCTTGCAACCTCCTGTCCCCGGAAAGCCTTTGATCCTATACATTTCTGTCGCTGAGGATTCCCTAGGTGCTGTCCTGGCACAAGTGGATGATGAAGGAAGAGAGAGGGCAGCATATTATCTCTCCCGATTGTTCAATTCTGCCGAATCCCGGTACACTGCCATGGAGAAGACTAGTGCAGCATTGGTATGGGTAGTTCAGAAGTTAAAACACTATTTCCTAGCCCATGAGGTAAGGTTGATCTCTAGAATGAACCCAATCCGCTACCTCCTCGAGAAACCCGTCCTCTCTAGTCGATTAGCTCGCTGGCAGAGCTTTCTCTCTCAATTTGATATCACCTTCGTCGTCCAGAAGGCCATCAAGGGGTATGCTATTGCTGAGCATCTTGCTCATTCTCCTATCCCCTACACTGATTCAATCCAGGACGAATTCCCTGATGAACACCTTGCAGTTATCTCTCATCCGCCTCCCTTTTGGTCTCTACATTTCGATGGCGCGCTCAATTCCCAGGGCCGTGGCATCGGCGCTGTCCTCCTTACTCCCGAAGGTATCACCGTCCCTTTTGCCTACCAGCTCTCTTTCTCTGCCACCAACAACATAGCCGAGTATGAGGCTCTCCTAGCTGGACTAAAGCACGCCTATCTCTTAGGCGCACGATACCTCAACATCATGGGAGATTCTCAATTGGTGCTGCGTCAAGTTCTGTCAACTTATCGCACCCGTGACCCCAAACTAAAGCCATATCAAGATTTGGTCACACTCTTGGCTAGACAATTTAGCAAACTCATCTACGTTCATGTTCCCCGATCTCAAAATATTCTTGCTGATTCATTAGCATCTCTCGCTTCCTCTTTATCCTTCTCCCTTAGTCGTTCCACTGAGACCATTGTGGTCCAACGGATGGACGCTCCCTCTCTGCAAGATCCTTGGTTTGCTAACCTTAGGAAGATTATGGAAGAGAAAGCGGCTAAAGAAGAGGTTAAGGAAGTATCCTTAGCAGAATTGGAAGAAATCTTGGACGAAGATGAGTTGCCATGGTTCCATGAGATTGAGCAATATTGTCGGGATGGTTCTCTCCCGGAGGAAGCCAATGCGACACAAAGAAAAGCCATCAGAAGAGTCGCCTCGAGGTATACAATCGTTGCAGGAGAATTGTACAGGCGCGCTCTCAATGGAGTTCTGATGCGGTGTTTAGATGACGATGAAGCTTGGAAAGTAGTGGAAGCTGCTCACTCCGGTGAATGTGGAGGTCACGTGAATGGACAGGCATTGGCTAAGAAGATCCTTAGGCAGGGCTACTACTGGCCAACCCTAGAGGAAGATTGCTCTACCTACGTCCGTAGGTGCCTTCAGTGCCAGCTCCATGCTGACAAAATCCACGCCCCTGCTTCATCTCTTCGCCCACTATCCGCCCCATGGCCTTTCTCCATGTGGGCCTTTGATATTGTCGGTCCGTTAGGTGACCCTAACGCCCAAGTAAAACAGAAATCCTTCATCCTCACCGCTACAGAGTATTTCACGAAGTGGGCGGAAGCTGAAGCCTATGCAGAGATCAAAGCTACCACAGTTTGCCGCTTCATCACAAAGAACATCATCTCGCGGTTCGGGGTACCAAGCGACATTGTCACCGACAATGGGCCACAATTTGTGTCTCAAGAACTCCAGGACCTCTGTAAGAAATTTGGTATTGCATTGCATCATTCATCACCATATTATCCACAAGGCAACGGTCAAGCCGAAGCCACCAATAAAACCCTTCTTAAAATCATCAAGAAAACGTGTGAATCCCACCGGCACGCTGATTGGGCTGATAAATTGATAGACGCTCTATGGGCTTATCGCACCTCTGTCCGAACTCCCACAGGGCAGACTCCCTTTGCCCTCACCTATGGGATGGAGGCGGTACTCCCGTATGAGATTCTCATCCCTTCCCTAAGAGTGCAGCTAGATAAGGAACTTAATCTCGACGAGCGTCGAGAGGCGTTACTAGCACAGCTGGAACTGTTAGATGAGAAGAGGTTAAATGCGGCCAATCACGCTTCTGTTTATCAAAAGCGGGTCTCACGTCATTTTCAAAAGAAGGTAATCGAAAGAAAGTTTGAAATAGGTAATATGGTTTTGAAAAGGAAATTCATCCGAACAGGTGGTCCAAGGGCTAAGTTGCAGCCAAACTGGGAAGGGCCGTTCGTCATCAAGGAAGTCTATCCAGGTAATGCCTATCGGTTGACGAACTCAGAAGGAGAAGAACTGGCAAATCCGTGGAACGGGTTATATCTCAAACGCTTCTATCCCTAAAAAAAGAGTCTAACCACGTGCTTCCCTAGCAATGCAAGCTTCCCCTGTTCATAAGAATCACTGAGAGAAGCTGAACACACAAACACGACCCTTTGGTCCTGTCCCCAGTTCCGCCAAACACCGTTTCCCGGGGCCACACTCTGGAGGAAAGTTGTAGTCCCTGTACGTTTCTTGCTTCGGCTGAACCCAAGAATGAGGAGTAAATAAGGAGGCGATGCCTGACCTGGGTACCCTAATACGAGATAAGTCTCAAATAGGGGCAGTTCGTTATGACCTGAAGCCACAAGAAAAAGAAAGAAAAAGAGAGAAGAAGAACAAAAAGAAAAAAATGAATAAATGAAAATATTTGGGAAATTGGAACAACTAGGCATAGCAAGAATGACAAATGTGGTGGCTTAAGGTTCGATGACGAACACCAAAACCCCGACACAACAGACCGAAGCTTTGAGGGGCACCCAGGAAAGAATTCAAGTCTTAAAAACTCACATGACGGGTGTAAGCTTGTCTCCATATTCTTTTTCTTTTCAGGACAAAGCTGAGTACCCTGGGGGTGGCCCTGGCAGAACACCGTCAGGCAAATAAAAGTTCGGGCCAGGAGGGTCCCTTCAATCACACGCCAATCTCAGGAGGAATCCTCAGGTTACGAGGGAGGCATGTCTTGTTACGGAAGCATCGGTTTTCAAAACCCAAAACAATGAATATTTCAAAATCCAAAAAAAATCAAATATTTCAAAACCCAAAAACAACAAATATTTCAAAATCCAAAAACAACAAATATTTCAAAATCCAAAAACAACAAATATTTTAAAAAAAAAACTTAAAACCCAAAAACATTGAATATTTCAAAATCCAAAAATATTGAAAACATTAAAAAAAAATCCAAAAATATTCATGACTTGCATTCATGGCATGCATGCATTGCATTGTTATCATTTCTCTTTTCCTTCGCTTATTTAATAAGGCTTGCCCCTTGACCAAAAATCAAGCACTGGTTACCTCCGCACTTGTCACAAGGCAAGGGGCTAAGCCTAAAACAGATTTAACCTGTTTCATTGCTAATAGTGTGCAGGACGATGGAGCAAGAAGACGAAGTAACAACAGAACAACTGCAAGGGGCAAAATCAGTCACTCCAACTTTTATTCCTGATACAAACAATTCTCACTCTCAAACAAGGCACTCTCACTTATCAAGCATCATAAAAGGAAGGGAAAGTACAATCACTCAATCCTCCGCTGGGCATTCCCGCAGGGGCACATCTCTCTCAGTTCTCTGATATACGCCTGGCGAGTCTCGGTCGCCTCTTCCACCTCTGCTGGCAAGGCACGCACCTTGCTGATTCCCCACATCGCTAGTGCACTCCTCACACTCTGCTCATCGTGCTCAGTGCCAATCTGTCTAGCCTGAAGAGAAGGGAAGTGCGACAACGGAGGAAGCAGGGTCCGCGGTACCCCGACCTGCAAATGGCACCTGTGTGGATAATACACGGCCAGTACGGTATCACTCACTAGCCTCAAATCCAGACCCTGTCCTCTGGGCAGTCTGATCTCCGTAGTCACCAAGAAGTTAGGCCGCATCACGAGCCTCTCCACGGGTAGCCGACTCAGGTACCTGCGCCATTCTTCTCTGGTCCGCATATCCCCCGTACGGCACTCCACCTGCGAAGAGAAACCAAACCCGCCACCGATAAAGGAAAGTGGATGGCTCCCGAAGATCCTACTCTCAGTCTCTATGCCTGCCCTAGGGATAAACTTCAGTCTCACGCCCACCCAACACTCTAAGAGAATCATAGAACCAAACAGTGGACCACTCAGGGCAGCAGAGCTAAGCCCTTCATAAAAATAGGCTAAGATAGCCTGGGAAATAGAAAGCCCTCTCCATAAACCACTGATGGTGCTAAGGACGGGAAGATCTAGCACGTGGTCGGCTGACGGAAAGAGGATAGCACCACACAAGCAAATGGATGCAGCCTTGGCAATAGCCTCATGCCACCCGCATTTGTTCTTACAATGTGCCACCACCCACTGGCTGAGAGGAAGAAGGTGAATATGACGGGCTCCCACAAAGGTCTTGATCTCACTCGGGTCTTCTATGAACTCGCTAAAGATGGCAACTGGATCTATAGGGGCAACTGTGTGACACACTAGATCCTCCTCCCCAACCCTAGACTTAGGGAGAGACAGATAAGCCTCTACTTCCTCTAAAAGGACGGTGGCCTCAAAGGATGGAAAGATAAAAGTGTGGGTCTGTGGGTGCCACATTTCTACAAGGGCTGAAATACTGTGCCAGTCAAAGGAAATCTTTTGGAAGTTACGACCTAAGAACAGCAAGGATTGTAAGTGCCAAGAACTAAGGATGTGGGTTACCCCTAGGGGCAAGGCACGAACCATGGGAGCCACCCACTTAAGAGAAGAGTATCGGCGAGAGCCAGGAAGGAGCTAAAAAGGAGAAAACGAGGAAAGTAATGCAGAAAGAAAGAGATATTAGACGAAACAGAATCAAATGAACCAAGTTTGAAGTGATTTAAACATACCTCTCTAGAAGGATTTGAACTGAAATGTCGAGGGATAGAACCCAAACGCACAATCTCCTCTCGCTCCTTCCTCGCAGCCTTAGGGCCTGAATGGTCTCCCTCACCCAAAGAATGCTCACCAAAACTCCTCTTCATGATGATTTGGTGGTGATTTAGAGGGAAGAAACTTAAGAAGAAGAAGAGGTTGGGTTCAGGCTGAAGGCAGAGCACCCCTTACTTATAGGAGGTCTCATCCCGTGTTTCGCTCCACTGGAACGCATGATGCACGAGAGCACACCAGGATTGAATGGGCTTAAGGGAATTCAATTTGGCTTCTAAGATCGTGCTGATTGGCGGTCGTACGATAGACCGTCATTAATTTTTTGAACGGCCCAAGGGAGACCGTCATTCTCATGTCCACGGTCTACCCTGGACCGTCATTTTTAGTCGGCCTGCGCCAATTAACGGTCTACACTTGACCGTTATATTCCATGACGGCTATGGCGTAGCCGTCATTCTTAAGCAACCCACGGCCCTGTCTTGGCCGTCATTCTTGCCAAAACGGTTTTTGCCTGGCCGTTGTTCTCTAAACTCATGAGCTGCCTCACCTCCACTCGCGTCACTCACCCTGAGTCGGCGTGCCTCACCTCCACTCGCGTCACTCACCTCGAGTCGGCGTGCCTCACCTCCGCTCGCGTCACTCACCTCGAGTCGGCGTGCCTCACCTCCACTCGCGTCGCTCGCCCTGAGTCGGCATGCCTCACCTCCGCTCGCGTCACTCTCCCCGAGTCGGCGTGCCTCACCTCCGCTCGCGTCGCTCACCCTGAGTCGGCGTGCCTCACCTCCGCTCGCGTCGCTCACCCTGAGTCGGCGTACCTCGCTACCTCTCACGTAGCTCACCCGAGTCTGTCATCGCCTCCCTCACCCATTGTCATTCATACATACACTCATCCATTTGCATACATTCATACATCCATACAAAAACTAAAAAAAAGGGGTGCATCATATATACATATCATCATCCCAAAAACATAAAAATCTCATAAAAAAAAAAGAAAAAAAGAGGAAAAAGTACAAAATCAGGCCTCAGGTTGAACTGTTGAATGTATCATTGTTGTGAAATTCATGTGCCAATGAGTTTTGATTGCAGTTAAAGCTGTCTCATCTGAGCCGTCCCATCTGAGCCGTTGAACTGTTGAATGTATCATTGTTGTGAAATTCATGTGCCAATGAGTTTTGATTGCAGTTAAAGCTAAACAACATCAATGTCCCGCCGTTACGCCTGCACAGGTAAGTCAGGTATGGCCCTCAATCCCTCAAAACTCTTATTGCATTACTATATGGTAATAAACATCTATCTCGAGAACCAGTCGATTCTTCACGCATTCCAGGATCTGACGTTCCCCGTCAACAAAAACACATGATGATCTAGGTATGCGTGTCTAATCTTCGGAAAGGCCGCTAAGTTGGAAGAAGTCAGGGGACGACGGTTCTCTCTTGCACGCCGTGGTTGCAAGAAGTGTCCTGACCCTGACTCATTCAGTTCTGCAATAATATTCTCGAGTATTTTATATTTTTATCCTTTGTTTGCATTCGATTTTACATGTTTCTTTCTTTTAGCCCAGCATGCATCACAAGCACCTTTTGAGCATTCACGACCTACGGTCTGCCTGAGAAATGATCTTGCGTATGATTGACTGTTTTCTGTGTTCCATGTCCCACCGAAGGAATAATTCCACTCCAAAATTAGAAGGTATTTCTTTGGACCTAATTGTTCGGTTCTGATGAATTAAGTGTTTCCCTCGTCTGGAGTTTTAAAATCCTTTTAATTTCGCTATTGCCAGCTTCTATATCGCCTCATTTAGGACCACAGCTTGTCCGCCGACGAGGCCGCTCCTTGCTCTTTTACCTTAGTTCCTCCAGATTCAGGTTTAACACTCAGTCCCACAGTACCTTGCAAATTGGTTCGAAGGTTGCCGGAAGATTTCTATGGCTTATTGGTATGAAACGGGTGTCGTATTGCCTTAACGCCCGCTTTTGCAGTCCACTCCGCTTCATCTCTGCTACAACTCCATGTTCCATGACGCCTCCACTACACCTCCGCTCGTTCCCTTGCAAGGCGGACGTTAAGGAGGGGCATCTGTTGACACCCGTTTTTTACCGATGAATCGAATCAGTTCCTGCGTCTCAATTATTGATGTCCCGAACAGTCAATCACATGAAAGATTATTCCTCTGGCAGTATTTTGGGCTCTTCCCAGCAAAGAAGGCCTCCCTCCCTCTCATTGGATTTAACGGTCTGTTATAAACCGTTTTTCTCAATAGAACGGTCCCCACTGGGCCGTTGTGTTCAGCTGCCCCGGGTTATTTGTATCTCGTGATACGCTTTGTATAGCGGCTCAATGCCAACCGTTATAGTCAATATAGCGGTCGTCCCTGGGCCGTCATTGTTTACCGACAAGAAAAGGGTTCAGAGGCCCGACAGTCGGTCATAGCCACGTGCTTCACGAAAAGTTGTTTGTCTGGGCGTTGACTCCTCTTTAAGTATAACGGTTTTTCCAGGACCGTCATGTGTATTGAACGGCCCCTACCAGACCGTCATACATGTTTGGCGGCCTTCGTAAGACCGTCATTGTTAAGGCCACCCAGATTAGACCCCCGTGATTCCAGGCGAATTAAGAGGAGAATGTCGTTGGCAATATTGACACGATGCTCTCATTTACCGGTCTTTGACCGACCGTCATTCCCCTTAACCCCTGATTAAGCTCGAAGCCCTGGGCTCTATATATACAGCGTCTGTCCGTTCTGACAGAGAAAAGGGGGGGGACCATCACGAAGTGCTGTCGAACTCCATCGCCAAATCTCATACAGCGTCCGTCCGTTCTGAAAAAAAGGGGGGGGACCATCACGAAGTGCTGTCGAACTCCATCGCCAAATCTCATACAGCGTCCGTCCGTTCTGACAGAGGAAAGGGGGGGACCATCACGAAGTGCTGTCGAATTCCATCGCCAAATCTCATACAGCATCCGCCCGTTCGTCAGGGAGTGGGGGCCTTCTACATCCCTCGCAGGCCCCCGGTGCAGGGAACTTCACGCTTCATGTTTCTGTGTTTCTAGTCCTTCTCTGTTTGCTCACCACACACACGTCTTTTCTCCACTGCATCACACATCACATACATCATTTCGTTGGCATTTATTATCTTTCCTACTGTTTCCGGCGCCCTAAACGGGGTTTCAAAACCTCCAGGTATCGCCAGGCCATGTTCTTCCTTTGCTTTATTTCAATTAGTACACCTACTACACTATCATTTAGCTAATCTCCGTTTATCTGTGTGTTTCACCGTTTGCTTTCAGGTCAGCAACCAAAAGCACGAGGCCCGCACCTTCTGGCCGGCCAGGAGGAGTGGAGGAACGGACCCGCATTCTCCCGTAGCTTCCGAGTCCCGGCGCTTTCACCGGGTGGCGATCACGGTCAACAGCTTCATCTTTCCTCCTGTTTTTTATCTCTTCAATATTATTTAACTCGAGGAGGAATAACATATCAACATTCATGTGCCCCCAGGCCGGGGTGTATTCTTTACGGCTTCTATGCCCCCCAGGCGGGGTGTGTTTCTTCTTCAAGTGTCCCTAAGCTGGGGTTCATTCTTTATGACTTCTATGTCCCCAGGCGGGGGTGTTCCTTCTTCAAATGCCCCTAAGCCGGGGTTTGTTCATTTGCTTCTTATGCCCCCAGGGACGAGGTGTATCTTCTGCTTCTCATGTCCCCAGAGCGGGGTATGTTTCTCTTCGAATGCCCCTAAACCGAGGTAAATTCTCCATGGCTTCCATGCCCCCGTGGCAGGGTATGTTGCTTCTTCAAATGCCCCTTGGGTGGGGTATACCTATCTTCATATGCTCCCAGGTCGGGACGTATGTCTCTTTGCTTCTGTGCCCCCAGACCGGGGTGTATTCTTGCTCTCTTTTCTTTTATACACCCTTGTGGCGGGGTATATTTCTCTTCATGTGCCCCTAAGCCGGAAAGTAACTATGTTGCTTGTTGTGCCCCCAGGTCGGGGTAGATTCTTCTGTTTCTTCTGTCCCAGAGTGGGGTATACTCCTTTTCGTGTTCCCCTAAGCCGGGGTATGTTCTTTATGGCTTCTATGCCCCCATATGGTGTGTTACTTCTGCTTCTTATGCCCCGGAGCGGGGTATGTTTCCCTTCGAATGCCTTAGGCCGGGACGTACCTTTTGCTTCTTATGCCCCCATGGCGGGGTGTAGCTTCTGCCTGAAATGCCCCTAAACAAGGGTAGATTTCTTTTCGAATACCCCTGAGCTGGGGTGAATTCTTCATGGCTTCCATGCCCCCGTGGCGGGGTATGTTGCTTCTTCAAATGCCCCTAACCCGAGGTGTACCTTTGTCTCACGTGCCCCATGCGGGGTGTGTTTGGCTTCTTATGCACCCAAGATAAGATGTGTTGTTATTGGTTTTTTTGTGTCCCCCTAGCTCGGGATATAACTTCTTGCTTCTCATGCCCCTAAGCCGGGGTGGATTCTTGCTTCTTATGCCCCCATATGGTGTGTTTCTGGCTTCCGGTGCACCCAAAAAGGCAGGATGTGTTTCTTCTTTACGTACCCCCGAGTCGGGGTGTAACTTCATGCTTCTCATGCCCCCAGGCCGGGGTGGATTCTTCTTCTCCCTGTGCACCCAAGGCATGATGTATTTACCTCTTGTGCACCCCGGGCGGAGTGTATTTTTTCTTTGTATGCCCCCCAGGCCGGGGTGTGTTTCGCTTTTCGTGCACCCAAGGCAGGGCGTGCGTCTCTTTCTTCGTGTGCCCCCTATGACGGGGTATGTTTCTTCTTCAAATGCCCCTAAGTCGGGTGTGCTTCTTTCTTTGTGTGCCCCCAAGTCGGGGTGAATTCTTCTTCCTACTCCCTATGGCGGGGTATGGTCTTTGCTTCTTACGCCCCCATGGCGAGGTGGATGCATGCTTCATGTGCCCCTAGACCGGGGTATATTTCTTCCCCAAATACCCCTAAACCGGGGTGTATTCTTTGTCTCATATGCCCCCCGAGTCGGGGTGTGTTTTGCTTCTCGTGCACCCCGAGCGGAGTGTATTCTCTTCATGTGCCCCCAGGAGTGGGGTGTATTCTTTGCTTCTCATGCCCCCAGGTCGAGGTGTAGTTCTTCTTCAAGTGCCCCTAAGCCGGTGCATATTTTTTTAAATACCCCTAAGCCGGGGTGAATTCTTCATGGCCTTCATGCCCCCCCCCCCCCCCCGTGGCGGGGTATGTTGCTTCTTCAAACGCCCCTTGGGCGGGGTATACCTTTCTTCATATGCTCCCAGGTCGGGATGTAAATTCTTGTTTTCATGCCCCTATGCGGGGTATATTTCTTCTTCTTATCCCCCATGGCGGGGTATATGCATGCTCTCTTCGGGAGTGATGGCCGTGCTTGGCCTTATTGCTATAGAAGCATCCCCCACAGCGGGCAGGAATTCATCAAGCTACAGTTGCGACTTGTTGGATCTTCTAACAGCCACTCGATGGACCGTCTTGTGCAGGATAGAGATAGCAGGAAGGTGGGACGGACCGGGGCATTACACCACGGACTTGGACCCTCCTAGCGTCGGGCAGGATGCCGGCCTTCTTATTATCCTCTTGGTCGGCGATGCTTGCCAACTTTTCTCTTTGTCCTTTCTTTCCTTCTCTTCTTTTTTTTGTGTAATAGACCAAGGTAGGTGTGCAGGAGAGCGCTCACCCCCTCAGGGAGGGGATGAGTGGTTCGCTCCACCGCATCAATCCTACAGTGGTAATCTTTGTTCAGCACGGGTTTCGACGGATATGGCCGTACAACCCTCTCTCGCCAATTCTTTCTCTTCTTTTTGTTTCTTTCTTCTCTCTCTTTTTTTCTAGGGACGAGAGGTTGATTTCCCCTCCCTTCTTCTCCCCCCCCCCCTTTTTTAGCGGCCTTCATGATTTCTGGAAGCTGCAAATGTCTCGGAGTAGGATCTTCGAGGCCACAAAGATAATTCCGCCTAGTCCGGCTTTTTCTCCCCATAAGGCTGGCGAAGACGGCACCCGCAATTCATCAAAGCGGGTAAACATCGTTTATTAAGAGGCCATGAGGCCCTTAATCCCCGGCGAAGAGATGAAGGGTGGTTAAAGTGCCACCGGGCGTGCCAGACTTGTGGGCGCACTTTTTTATCGATTAATTATCTCTTGTCTTTCTTGTTTGTTTGTTGGTTTATTAAGTGCGTGGGTGTGCCAGTCACAAAGTGACGATTTATTCGGACTCCGTGGAAGCCTATGGTGCGCTCGATCTGACTCGGTCAGATGATTGTGTGATTCGTGTCGGGACCAAAACCCACCGTGCCATAAAGGTCACGGCGTTATTTACATCCCCTCGGAGAGGGGAACTGACGCGGCGGCGACGTGGTAATGGATCGACAGCAACTCCTGACGACACGAACGGGAACGGATAACTTGCTATCTCCCGCAGCTCGACCTCACGCCGGACGGTCTCACACCGGGCGACACACTCAAACTCACAAGGAGAAAGAGGGAAGAAGGACACAAGGCAAACACCTTATGACAAACATCTTTCATTCATATAACAACATACGTAACACACAAACATTGGCCTCCTTATATAGGAAAAAAAGCCATAGCAATAATACCCTCACACTTATACTAATTGTGTTTATACCCTAGCCTAACAAGACAAAGCCCACCCACCCACTTTTGACTTGTGGGTTTTAATCAAATAAAATACATAAAATACACACATGTTATTTGACTAGTCTAATAAGACGAATATACATAAATACGTACAAATACGTGTATCGCTCAATACACACAAATACGCCGAGTCTTCATGAAGTCGGATCTCCGAGCCATAAGCTCGGTGCAGTGGCGGTGCGGCGTCGGCTCCGAGCATTGGGCCCGGTAGTGGGCCCGGTGTCCCCACTAACACCCTTGATTAATCGCTAGGAATCAGGGCCTCATGGTCAGAAAATTAATTGCATAAAAATCTATTAAGAAATGCTGAAGTCCTCGTACGAGGGTGTAAAGGAAGCGTTCGAGATCGTGTCGGTCATGTACTGACCATTTAATGTTCGGACGAATATCCGACTCGAGAAAATCGTGATCGTCACGGGAAAACCGGAACGCATGTATGCCGAGGTACGGCAAATTTATTACTCAGAGGAACGAGAAATATTCAGTTAAATCCCAGTTAAAACGGTCAGATACCAATAAGTTTGTCGGCTCGGTGCAAGATCAAGCCGCGACCATACTGCGGTGGGCCCCCCGCGGTCGCAACAAGACTTGCATGAGCATCATAAATATTTCCGGTGCCAAGGGGCAACGGGGAACGTTCGGCTAAATCCTGGTTAGAGCGGTCAGAAACCAATAAGTTTGTCAGCCCGGTGCAAGATCGAGTCAGGACCATTCCGGGGGCGCCTCTCGTGGTCCAAACGAGGCTTGCGTGGGCGTCGTTGATATTTCCGGTGCCGAAGGGCAACGAGAAAGTGTCCCGGGACTAGATTCCAAAACAAAGATGTGTACAGAGATAGCTGGCTATAGGCCTAGGATGTGGGTCAGGCAATGGCCGTGATTAGGGCGAACCCGTGGTCTAAGCATGACCAAGGAAGGTCTTATCAATATTCCCATGCAAAGGGTCCGGGGGACGAAAGCCGTCTCCTTCCATTCAAATCTTGTCGGTCACTCGTGGACCACTTTATGTTCGGACAAAAATCCGTATTGAAGGTACGACGTAAACGGGAACAAACCCGTACAAATGTATGCCGAGTTTACGGTAATTTCAATGAAAGAGCGGAAACGAAACTCAGTGGGAACGAGTCCGGTTTGACAAACTATCGGCCCAGAGCAATGTCGGATTACAGCCATATCGGAATGGTTCCCGAGGTCCGAACCCGACTTGGAGGGGCGGCGTTAGTGTTCCCTTTATACCGGGTCTTGAGGAGAATAAGACTGCAGAGCGGAACTCATCATCTTATTATTGTTTAGACCATTTTTTATTATTTTTTTTATTTTTGCGAGTTTGTGATCATTATTATTTATTGACTTTATCATTATTTATTTTATTTATTATTATTTCTTTTGAGCTTATTATTATTATTACTATTGTTCATTTATTTATGTATATATATATATATATCTCCTTTTTATTGATTGACTCTTCTTTTATTTCATGTATATTATATCTTTTTCTTCTTATTATTTATTATTATTCGTTATTATTATTATTGTTATTATTATTATTATTATTTATTATATTCTTTTTATTATATTCTTTCTATTATACTATTACATTTCGGGTGCAACGGATGAAGGCTGGGGAGTGTGCCGCTGGAAGGTGATTTGGGGTGTACCGCTGGAAGCAAACAAGACTGTGCCGGCCAAAGGGGTTGAGGAGTGTGCCGCTGGAAGGAAGGTGCAAGTGCACCGGGCGAGGCAGTTGGAGTGACAGGGGGGTGAGGAGTGTGCCGCTGGAAGGAAGGTGCAAGTGCACCGGGCGAGGCAGTTGGAGTGTACCGCTGGAGGGTGAGGAGTGTGCCGCTGGAAGGAAGGCGCAAGTGCACCGGGCGAGGCAGTTGGCACCCGGCGAGGCAGTTGGAGTGTACCGCTGGGGAGTTTAGGAGTGTGCCACTGGAAGGAAGGTGCAAGTGCACCGGGCGAGGCAGTTGGAGTGTACCGCTGGAGGGTGAGGAGTGTGTTGCTGGAAGGAAGGTGCAAGTGCACCGAGCGAGGCAGTTGGAGTGACAGGGGGCATGAGTGTGCCGGGATGTGTGGGCTGAAAAGTGTGCCGGGCTGGAGCCAAATGGAGTGTGCCGCTCAGGGCTGGCCAAGGGAAGTTAGGGGCAATGCCATCGGGGCAAAATCCTCATGAATGGGGTGAAGTTTAAAGGGAGGTTTCTGGCTTGAGGAGTTCAAGTGGAGGGTTCTAAACGATAGGCTTCCAATTTCTCTGTCAGATAATCGAGTCCCAAGCCATGTTCAATAGTCCAGTTCTCTGAGTCCTGTTCGGTCCAGTTCCTTGAGCCTTACATAGTTCCTTTATCTTGATTAGCATGTTTTATTGTTGCGTAGTTCATTTGTTTGTTGCTTCATTTTATCTTTTAACTTGTTATTTTTGACAAAAAATTCGACAAGATCTCCCCTTAATCAGAGGTGAAAGGGGATAACAAGGGACATGCCCACAAAGACTGACACGAACCAACAATTTGAGATGTGTGCCTAGGCAGCCACCTTTGAGGAAACTTCGGAAAGCTCGGAGAAAGCACCGGATGGGGGACACGCCTAAGACGGGCTGGGGGTGCATCGGGCAGAGGGCAGATTGGGAGGTGTGCCGGGCAAGGCACATGAGGAGTGCACCGGCCAAAGACCGTTGGGAGCATGCCGGGTGGAGCACCCTGCGGGTGTGCCAGGGTAAGGCAGCACGGGGTGTGCCGAGGTAAGGTGGCACGGGGTGTGCCGGGTGAGCGCGGGCACAGGTGTGCCGGGTGAACGTGGGCATGAGTGTGCCGGGTGGCTAGAGCACGAGTGTGCCGGGCAATGACGGGCAAAAGCCAAACGGGGTGAAACACCTGAGGGAAGGCTATAGCCCTCAACGCAGTCGGTGGAAAACCATGAAGGGAGTGAAACAACGAGGAATGCAAACGCGGAAGAAATGCCCCAGGAAGACATCGAAAATATTTGCAAACGTTCTACTTTTATTCTCACAAGAGGGATGCCCCAAGGGAGCTAATACATTGCAACAACAACAACAAAAAGGGACGGAGGAAAAGGAAGAACAAGATACAGTGGGAGGGGGAATGGAGCATTGGCTCCTCCTCTCCCCAGCCTCACTCCCTCTCTTCGCTCACTCTTCTTCTCTTCTCTCTTCTTCCTCTTCACTTAGACGATGGTGAACGAGGCAATGGTCTCTCTCTTTCTCTCTTCTTCTCTTCTTTTCTTCTCTTCACTCAGGCGATGGTGGATGGGGCAGCAGGAGGGGCCTCAACCTCTTCTTCTCTTCTTTTTCTTCTTCACTTTTTCTTCTTCTCTTCTTATCCGTCTGTCTTTGTGTCTTCGTGTGTTCGTCTACATGCGTTTTTCTTCTCTTCGAGAGACTTTTATAGGTGTGCCGTCGACGGGAAAACCTCATGATGGTGCTGCCATCCGAGGTTGACTCCAATCCTATCTTTGTCAGGTCGAAGTCACCATGGCCGAACCAGAAGACGACACCTAGGCAGGGGGCTAGCTGGCGTTGAGGTGCCTGGGTTGCGTGCCAATGGGCTCACCTAATAACCGTTGTGTTTTTCTGCCGGCCTGTGCCGTTCTGATGGTTTTAACGATGTGCCGCTGGAGGCTCGTCTGAAGTGTGCCGCTGAAGCACCTGAAGAGTGCGCCGCTGGGGGCCACGAAGGATGTGCCGTTGAGAGGGCATTGGGACGGTGCCGTTGAAAGTGCATCGATGGGTTGTGCCGCTGAAGGGGCCTTCTAGTGAGCGTGCTATTGGAAGGGCCTTTTAGGTGTGTGCCGCTGAAGGGGCCTTCTAGTGAGCGTGCTGTTGGAAGGGCCTTTTAGGTGTGTGCCGCTGAAGGGCTAGCAGGGTGTGCCGTTGGAAGGCCTTCGGTAGGCGCAGGTAGTGTGCCGCTGGAGGGACACGTTAGTGTGCCGCAGGGGTTGGCATTAGAGTGTGCCGCTGGAGGCTTAGATAGTGCGCCGCTGGGAGGGGGCTTGAAGGGTGTGCCGCTGGAGGGCATGAAAACTGTGCCGTTGGATGGCACCAAGGGTTGTGTCGGTGGAGGGCACAGAGTGAGTGTGCCGCTGGGGGACACTGGGGGTGTGCCGCTGGAGGCCATTTAGTGTGCCACTGGAGAGGCTTAAAAGGTGCGCCGCCGGGGTTTCCTTTTCTTCTTCTCATCTTCTCTTCTCTTTTCTCCTCTTTTATTCTCCTGAACGCAAACATGGGGTGAGAATTTTTTAGTGTCCACAACAGGGCCACCGAAGGTGTGCGGATAAATTTTATTTCCGTGTTGATTTCCCTGACTAAACATATATTTGTGCCTAGCATATTTCTTACAACTCCCCAACACCCCAAGATTCTCAGTTTCTTGCATCAATATGAATATTCTTCTGGCCAGTTTATCAATGTGCAAAAGAGTCCTTTATTATCTCCCAGAAGGCGCCTATTAGAACCACTCATAGGATTCAAGATATCACTGGTTTCCACCATAAAAGCTCCATGGGGCTGTATCTTGGTGTTCCTCTTATAACAGGCCGGTGAAAAGTCATTCACTTCAAGCACTTGCTGGACAGGGTTCTGTCGCGTCTTTCCTCTTGGAGAGCTAAATATCTTTCCCAGGCAGGGAAGATATGTTTGATTAAATCTGTCTTACAATCCATCCCCATTTATACTGCTAGTGCTACTTGTCTTCCCAAATCCATCATTTACTCTATAGAGCGGCTCTTTGCTAATTTTTATTGGGGCGGGCTGGATGAGCAGCACAAATGCCATTGGGTCTCCTGGAGCTCAATCACCAAACCGTACGCAGAGGGTGGTTTGGGTCTTCAGAACATGCATGATGTTCAAGTTGCTATGGTCATAAAACAGATTTGGATGGTCCTCCACAGTTCTTCAATCTGGTCTCAATATGCTAAATCCAAGTATCTCAAATGTCATCTCTCTGAACTGAATACTCCTTTTCCTACAGGAGTTAGCAGGGATATTTTCATGAAGGCAAAGTCTGTCATTCTGGAGCAGAGTAGATGGATTCCTAGAGACGGTAAATCTATTGATTTTCTTAAAGACACTTGGTGTGGAAATAGACCACTATCACATGCCTATGCGCATGATTCTCCCTTGATCACACTGCCCCTCAATGAAGCCGTTCAAAACTTGCGACATGAGGCATCCCCCTTTTATTCTGTCTCAGCTACAAGGCATGAAGCTCTGCGAAGGCCCAGACATATGCTTGTGGACCAGTTCAGATAATGGTAACTTTGCTGTTAAATCTGCATATGATAAAATCAGAAGCCCAGGTGCCAGGAGGCCTTCAATTTCCAAGATTTGGAACTCCTTTTTCAATCCCAGGGCTTCTTCCTTTGCTTGGAAGATTCTTAATCACGCAATGCTAGTTGATGAACTTGTACAGAAACGTGGCATTTACCTGCCATCTAAATGCAACTGCTGTGCCATCAATCCCCAATATGAGACAGCGACCCATCTTTTTCTTGGGGGAGATCTGGCCACCCATCTATGGCGATCATTCCATATGATTATTTAACCCCACCTGCAGTAATTCAACCACCATTGATGGTTTCTGCAGAGACATCCTTTCAAGCTCAGACATTAATAATCCTTTGGATTTACTGCTATCCATGCCATGCTTCTCATTTTATGGAAAATCTGGAAAACCAGGTGCATGCTAAGATATGAAAACCAGAGGATGAATCCTGCCATAACAACTAATCGTCTATTGGAGCAGCTGGTCTATTCTTCCAAGCAAGCCACTTTTAAAAAAGCTCCCAACTCCCGTCAACAAATGGCTTTGGACGCTTTAGGCATCCAATACACTGTGAAATTTAAGAGACCACACATTGTCAAATGGCTGCCTCCTGCCAGAGGATATGCTCTCAATGTGGATGGAGCTTTGGAAGGAAATCCAGGCCTGGCTGGTGGTGGCGGCTGTATCAGAGATGGGAGAGGTATCATTCATTTCAGCTTTGCATATTTCTATGGGGAGGGAACTAATATTGTTGCAGAAACCCGCACCCTTCTTGATGGTGTCAGGAATGCTCTGCTGCATTCTATTCCTCTATCCATTATTTACTCTGATTCCCAAGTTCTTGTGTCCATTCTACACCATAATAAAGATCACCATGGTCCATAAGGAAATGGTGGGATGAGCTCAGGCACTTGTTTCAGCTACATGGCTGGCGACTGCAGCATGTTTTCAGAGAGTGTAATGGTGTGGCAGATGCTTTAGCTTCTCAAGCATGTGTGAATAAGGCGAACACAGACTTAAAATTGGAACCAGCTTCCAGCTACGGCCCCTGGATGTGCCATCCTTGATGCTTCTGGACTGCCTAGCTGCAGACTAGTTTGAATCTCTTTAGCTCTTATGCCTGTGATTGTCTCAGTTAGGAATTTCATTTTCATTCTCTTTTCCTTATGCACAGCAGGGGAATGCCCCGGTGATTATTGTATTCTTGATTCATCTATTAATAAAATTTAGGCCTAAAACCCTATCTTGGTGGAGCGAGTCCATGCCTCTTCTCTGAAGACGGTGTGCGCTCCCCCAATATCGGTTTTTCCCTTTGCCTAATGGAAATAGATTCAAAAATAAACCATGATCCAAACGAAAATGAGCATACATTGTTCTTAAATTCAGGTGCATGGCTTTTCGGCTAACATGCACCAAAGTTTTATATGCTGATAACAGATAAAGAAAGAACACAACCGCAAACCAGGTGTCAAAGCTCACATACTTGAAAACTACAAAAGGGAAATTAGACCAATTATTTGGCCACAAACTTCATTATAACTATGGGAATCCAGATCGAGTAAACCCCTTTTCAATATCCAAAATATTCTGTCTTCAAATGCACGGCAGCAGTGTCTTCCACCCAAAAAATACTTGATTGGCCAATCCTCACATATTTCCTTGATTATGTTTTGTGGTTGCAATGCTAGTCAAACTAAGAATATCACAACTTCATACATCCCAATCGAAAATTTAAGTGTAGCAGAAACATGGGGACTAAGAAAATGATAGCTGATGATGTAGAAAGAACGATAGAAGTATGTGAGTTCAGGATGCAGACATTCACGCAAATTGTGTTTAATAGAATTTATTTTCCTCCAACAAGGTTGCCAGACAAACCACTATTAGTTATGCTATTCAAAAATAAACAGATCGGCTTCAAGTCACAAATCGATTTTGTTAGTAGCGAAGGAAAAAAGTGCCCACGTAAATGTGAACTGAACAATTTAGTCCAGACTGAAGAAATTAATCTTTGAAAATCTATCTGGGCATATGGCACATACAATGAAGAAACATGGCTCTAATATGCCATTCTCAAACCTGTATATTATATAAATAAATGATCAATGAATGAAACAAATGTTATTCCCAGCGTGGAAAGCAATATTTTAACCTTCGCACCAGTTCAGGCATGTAGAAGGGTTCCAGCATACAGCCTCAACCTCCTCTCTTCTACCAATCAGATGGAACAGGAGAATTTGTCATCTGACCTTGGCGGGCTTGGCATATGGAATTTAATCTATTATCAAGAGCACACATGATAATCAAAGATTAGCCATGAAGTGAACCAAGATTAATCTTTGCCTAATGGAAATACATTCAAAAATAAACCATGATCCAAACGAAAATGAGCATACATTGTTCTTAAATTCAGGTGCATGTCTTTACGGCTAACATGCACCAAAGTTTTATATGCTGATAACAGATAAAGAAAGAACACAACCGCAAACCAGGTGTCAAAGCTCACATACTTGAAAACTACAAAAGGAAGGGAAATTAGACCAATTAGTTGGCCACAAACTTCATTATAACTATGGGAATCCAGATCGAGTAAACCCCTTTTCAATATCCAAAATATTCTGTCTTCAAATGCACGGCAGCAGTGTCTTCCACCCAAAAAATACTTGATTGGCCAATCCTCACATATTTCCTTGATTCTGTTTTGTGGTTGCAATGCTAGTCAAACTAAGAATATCACAACTTCATACATCCCAATCGAAAATTTAAGTGTAGCAGAAACATGGGGACTAAGAAAATGATAGCTGATGATGTAGAAAGAACGACTTGAATCATCTTATATCCAAACCACAACAATAATAAGAACTAGGTTTGCTACCTGGTTTCTCGTCAAACAGAGTATTGTGATTTTTCTCATAGACCTAGCTAGTTTCCTCTGAGTGGATCGTAAATTGCAGACTTCAAGAATAAATGGTAACAGCACATCCAAAGTTAGCAAAATCAAGTTCTGACTTTCCTTCCCATACATTATATATATATGTAGATATGCGAGGTGAGTGCCATTGCAACCAGTGGCAACTAAAAGCGGTGCCAGCTACTCCAATACCACATGATGTGATCTCCGATTTTCAATCATAGGATTGCTTATTAGATCTGGAGCTATGGCTAACGTTCAAGGGCATACATGAAGCCACAAGATGAGCAGAGGAAGGGAGAGACCTGCCAAGTGCTCAGGAAAGGACGGTGGCTGAGGTTCAGTGTTTTCTTCAGTCCCTCCTCCATAGTCTCGTGGAGAGCATGCTTAGAGAGGGGAAGGGCATCATGATTTATGAACTGTCATATCTCGAGATCTCTCTCTGTGAGGTTTCTGCCTCTCAGGGTCCCCAGATAAAATTGAGACCCAACCAAGAAGAGATAGGAGGACAAACAAGAAGTAAAAGCAGAAGAGGTGGCAATGGCCAAATGACAATGATGACAGTGGTGGCTGGCTGCAGTGGCGACGGCAGTGGTGGAGAGAAGAGGTGATGGTGGTGGTGGAAGAGGTGCGAATGAATTTAAAGCAGACAGACAAAGGAAGAGGAAGGGATGGAGGATGAAAAGAGGATAAACATAAGAAACAAAGGAAAAAGAACTTAATAAGAGTATAAAGAATGAGGAAGAGGAGAATTAAGCAATAAAATTATCTTTTCAGATCCCTCAAAATAACTCCTCTTTGACCTGCCAATGGTGTGGGGATCCAATAAGGCAACCCTTATTGTGGGAGACGCTAGATCTAAAGAATGATCCCATAAGAAGACTCCTGTATAAATGAGGTTCCAGCATGATAGCATTTTCCGATGTTTTAGCAAACAATCAGCGGCTGCATGAGTGGGTTTAAATAGTGGAGGAAGAAGCCACCACACATGGTTAGGAAAGGGAACAGCAATTTAATTAGCAACTTGAGGAGGAATAGGTATTCAACCAGCAGACAGGGGTCACATGGTGAATGGAGGACAATCCAGCCAGACTGCTATCTCTTCTCAAAGGCAAAATGAGATAGGTCAATGAGCACTGATTAGTGTTATGTCCATAAGGGTGTGAAAATTACCAACTCCTGTGGGAAGGCACTAGGAACATAACAAGCAAGATGAAGAGATAGTAGTGAACAATGTGTTTTTAACCTACGGTCATGGTTGTACGATGCATTCCTCCATAAAGAAATCAACTTTAGAGATGGGAAGGAGTTATGACTTGCTAGGCTTCTTGAAATTCTCAGTAACTGACGTAATCCAGGCAGCAAGCTTGGCTTGAAACTAATGGTAATACCAAAAATTCCCTCAGCCACAGAAGCCAATAAGAAAGTTGTCAAGACAAGAATGCACGGGCAAAGTTATAGCCATGTGAAAGAAACAAGGAACATAGAAGGTAAAATTAACTAAGAAAAATAATCTAAGGGGGATGGTGTCAGCTCTCAAATAAGAGTAAACAAAAACAAAGAGTCAACTGCAATGTTTACAAGGATAACAGTGGTTTCTGATATGGAGGCAAGGATTTCGGGACAGATTGGGATCTCAGATTGAGCAAGCCCGATGCTGGTCTGGAAAAAACCAGATAGGCCAGATCAGCCAGCTTAATGCAAGCCTTAAAAATGAAGAAACAGTATTTTAAAACATATAACATATTTTCTAAATAAAAATGTACATCATATCAAGGTTATTATATAATTTTTCCCCACCTATTTTACCCTTCTCTAATCCTACATTCCCCATTGCCACTCCCAGCCACCAGAAAAGTAAAAGTAGGACATCAATGGCAATGGCAACTTCGACAGCCTTCCTCTTCTATTGTATTGTTGAATGTACAAGTGACCAGTTTTCCTTTTGGCCTCTCCTCCTCATTGCTGTACTTATATTTTATTTCACTTTGGACTGGTAGTAAAATTTCCATTTCCTATATATATATATATATATGAGGAGGGTTCCATTGCCACTGGGGGCAAAATAAGAACGGTGCCACCTAATTCAAAACCACACAATTCAACCTCAAATTTTCAATCCACACCATTAAATCTTCTCCACTATTAGTAAACTACTAGCGGATCTTTTTTGGAAGGTGGTGTACTGCCACATTTCATTAGAATAGAAGAGTAAAAGAAAGATTACAACCTCTGAACATCAAAACAGGAAAAGTCTACCAAGAAGGTAGAACAGGTCCAAAAAAGGCCAAAAACCCCCAACAGAGAATTACATGATGAAATGTTTCCACCATATAATTCTGGAAAACAAAGAGGATTGATGACACGAAAGCCCTTTAACAATGAAGTGCCAGTCCATTAAGCAGTTAATAAAGTACTGGATGATGGTGGTCGGGGGACTAAACTGTTCCCTGAACACTTCATAATTCCTTTCCCTCCAGATAGACCAGAGCATAGCAGGAAAACACCTCTCCCAAAGATCGTTCTCTTCCTGTATAGGGTTTAGGAACATCCAAACAGTGCGCCAATCCTCCAAACAGTTCAATGTATGCCACTGGCCCCTGATAGCTTTGAAAAAAAAAACCACACTGAATGCAGAATACCACAAGTGAAGAAGAGGTGGTCCAAATTCCCAGGAAAACAGCCACAGAATACACATTGGGTTTTAATATCCGGTCTGAACATGTAAACTCTATCCACAGTTGAAGTTCTCCTCCAAGCCATTTTCCATAAGAAAATTCTAATTTTGATGGGGAGTTTGACATTCCACACATGCTTGTACCAAGGGACTTTCCTGCCACCTTGCATCAGAATTTTAGATCGCAGATCATACTGAGAACTTCCCAGATTTCTCCCATTTCCAAATTCTTGAGTCCTTACAGCCTAAATGTAATCTTTTGTTTTCCAGTAAAGAAGAGAACTGTAAATATTGTTGACACTCTACTTCACTCAGACTCCTTCTGAACTTGAATATCTACTAGCGGGTTAAAAGTTGTATAGTTTGGATATTTATTTATTATGCATCGAATGATCATAAAATCAACGGCTTATATAGTGTAATTTTTGGTATCATGTAATATACAAGTTTGGATATCAGAGTTGAATGATTTTTCATGTGTAGTTAAATTTATGATATTGGAGAATATTTAACCGTCGTCATCATCATCATCAGAGCCTTATCCCATTACTTGGGGTCAGCTATATGAATCATGTTCCACCAATGAACAAGAGATGAAACATCGTAAACAGTGAAAGGAATCTGTCTAGCTCCCACTTGGACAACATGATCTTTCAGTTCACAACTGTGAAGACCATTGACAAGATATGCTTCAAATTGATGCCGGTGACGCCTTCGGAGGAAGAAAGGGACAAAGGAAAAAAATGATGCGAAATACAAATTAATGCAAAACTATAAAAGATGTAATTTGGGTAGGAAAGTGTTGGAAGCAAATTTTGCTTTGCAAAAACACCTCTGCTTTTATTTAGTTGGAGAAAAAATGGGGCAACTTGGAGATGGAAGACCCGTACGGGGTCGGAGGAACCCGTCCGGGGTCGGAGGGACCCGTACGGGGTCGGAGGAACCCGTCCGGGGTCGGAGGGACCCGTACGGGGTCGCCCTCACCCGGACGGGTCCGCCTGGAGGTGGGCAAACCCGCGCGGGGCCGCCCTTGGGCGGGCGGACCCGTCCGGGGTCGCCCGACCCCGGGCAGGTCCTGCCCGGGGTTCGCGACCACGGGGAGGTCCTCCCCGGGGTTCGCGACCCCGGGTGGGACCCAACCGGGGTCCGCGACCCCGGGGAGGTCCCCCTGGGGGAGAGAGACCCCGGGGAGGTCCTCCGGGGGTCGCGCGACCCCGGGGAGGTCCCGGACCGTCCCGGGGACCTCCCACCCCGGGGAGGTCCCATTCCCGTGCACGGACTTAAAAAAATTTGAAAATGGGACCTCCCCGGGGTCATTTTCATCCCGTTGGACCCGTACGGGATCGAACACTCCCGGGGAGGTTCCCCACTTCTATAAATAGACCCTCGGAGGTCCAGAAGAAGAGGAAAAGGAGGCAACTACAAGCAACAACCTACGGAGCACACTTGAAGCTTTTTGTTCGTTTGTTTCGGCCCGTGTGGGGTAAGTCTCCGGGTCTTGTACTTATGCCCCTACGGGGTATATTTACGTTTATGTCCCTCAGCGGGCCATGTTTGTAATTATGCCCCTCAGCGGGCCATGTTTGTAAGTCTTTACGCCCCGGGATGACTAAGTCATGTCTTTCTGCCCTTATAATGGCAGAATTACAAGAATGTCCTCCCCGGGATCGTAAAAGACCCAAGTCCTGTAATTTGTAGTTATACCCTGCGACTTTTGTAATTGGGACTACGTCCCTATCTCCCGCTCTTACGCGGACTCTTGTACAGTCGACAACTCGCCGACAACTCTTGTACTCATTTGAACTATAGAAGCACTCAGCATGTTTTATATGTACCCTCGGGTGGGAAAATTATAAGAAAACCCCCGACTTCGGAAAATTGCATATATACCCCTCCTTCAATCAAATTGACAGAAGTGTGTCTTCTATCAAGCCTCCTTGTCACTACTTCGGTCTGGGAGTGTTGTCAGCTCAGTCCGACACTCGGGTATCATTATAAACCTAGGTCTAGGGTATGTTAAAAATTACCAAAATACCCCTACATCCTAAAAATGGCCCAGCAGCCTCCCAAAACCCTCTAAAAAGAGCCTCAGCGCCTTGGAGAGTCAGGGACCCGATCCTACTTCATTCCAGCCCAGAAATTTCAGAAATACCCTTGGCCTGGGAATATTATCGGAATACCCCTGGGGTGGTAAAATTACCGAAGTACCCTCGGGGTCCAGAAAACTTCTCTCTATTTCAAAAATGCCTATGGCTTCTACATATTTGCATTTCTATTCTTAAATCCTAGGGTTTTGCTCAGACCTAGCCCTAATTCAATTGTTTCTGTTGGTTGGTGATGAGTGAGTGGACATCATGAGCTCTTCAAGAGAGTTTGCCCTCAACCTTAGAACCATGTAAAAGAAGTTGGGGATTTCTTTGACAGTCAAACAAAGGTGTTCGGACGTTAGGCCGATGTAAATCAACACTGACTCCGATCGGTGGGGAGAGGTCCAGCACTCGAACCCAAATCGTCTGATACTATGCGCACACACGGAATCACCCTCTATACTTGAGGGGGATGTTTCTTTTCAAAAAGAACAAAATCTATATTTTATCTACGATAAAAAGTCGATTTAGATTTTTTCCGTGTCTCACAGATTGGCACGCCCGGTGGGACTTTTTCTGCCTTTCTTCTTTCTGTCAAAGAAAGTCCCCTAAACCTTCTTCAAGGTTCTAATTGCCCCTCTTCCTCTTACAGGACGGGAAGAGGAGGGCACATCTCTCTGTTCATTTGAGAGTTCTTTGTGCATCTGCACGCCACTCCTTTCGTGCAACGCACCACCACCAACAACAACAGCACAGCGATGGCAGCCGTCACCTACGGCCCCCAAGTCGTTACCGACCATGCTAGGTTCGGATACCTGGCAACTCCGATCGTCTTTGGCGACTTCCCAGCGGTCGTCGGCTCGCCCTTCTTCTTGGGCGTGGTGCCAGTGGCTGAAGTCAGTTCAGCCGCTCCTGCAGTACCAACAGTCGCTGAGGGCGTCAGGCCCTCTACTGCATCAACTGGCCGGGTCCGCCCGGTCAAGAAGACAACTGTCGGAGGCGTCAGGCCTTCGGCTCCAGCAACTAGCCGGGTCAGTCCGGTCAACAAGACCATCACTGGGGGTATTAGGCCTTCTGCTTCAGCTGATCGGGTCCGCCCGGTCAAGAAGACAACTGTCGGAGGCGTCAGGCCTTCGGCTCCAACAACTGATCGGGTCCGCCCGGTCAACAAGACAACTGTCGGGGGCGTCAGGCCCTCGGCCCCATCAGCTGGCCGGGTCAGTCCGGTCCACAAGCCAACTATTGAGGGCGGCAAGCCCTCCGCAACAGTCGGCAGGGTTCGCCCGGTCAACAAGCCAGCCGTCGGGGGTGCCAGGCCCTCGGTTTCAACAATTGGTCGAGTCTGTTCGGTCAACAAGCCAGCTTCTGAGGGTGCCAAACCCTCTGTTGCAACAGTCGGCCGGGTTCGCTCGGTCAACAACGCGACTGTCGGGGGCATCAGGCCCTCGGCTCCATTAACTGGCCGGGTCCATCCGGTCAACTCTCCAACTGTTAAGGGTGTCAAGCCCTTCATCCCGACAACCAACCGAGCTCCCTTGGCTGCTACGTCAACGGCCGAAGGTGTCAGGCCTTCTGCCCTAGTTGTTGGCCGAGTCTTCTTGGTCAATCAAATCACTGCTGGCGTCGCTCCTGCTCAACGGGGGCAACGCCGCCGCCGCAACGGCGCCAAACCTACTGCGGCCACCCTCAGAGGTGCTGCCTCTGCTCAACGAGGGCAACGCCGCCGTCGTCAGGATGACGCCATGTCTATGGCGGGCGCCACCACCGCCGCCCCTACCCAATGGGGGCAACGCCGTAGCCGCAAAGGTGCAAAGCCCGAAGCGGCTGTCTCGCGCTCCGGCAAGACTGTAATTGTCGGAGATATTCGCATCCGGCTCGATGGAGGCGAGCCGATCTTGCCACGGGATCGTCACGTCCCGACTGTTTCTACCTCCAACCGCTTCGAGCCCCTCCGGCAAGTCCGGGAGAAAGGAGCGAAGAAAGAGAAGTCAGCCGTACCGGCAGCAACTCAGGGCCTTCTGCAACGGCCCAAGCCACGAGCTCCCCGTCCAATGACAGGGGGTAACCAAGTGGAGGAGCGCCAGCTCCACTTGAAGAAGATCTGGGTCACCAAGGAGGAGGCCCGGATTACAAGACGTGCCAGGGCGGAGGAGCCTTTCCGCATGTCGGATCTTCGACGAATGCGGAGTCCGACAAGCACTGAGGCCTCAGTCTCTCTGAGATCTACAAATCAGCCCCTACGGGGGCAGAAGCGCCGTGGAGCTGGCAAGAAGGTGCGGCCAACCTCCCCGTGGGCCAGTTCCACGCACACGGAAGAGGATCGCTCCCCTCAAGCATCCACATCCCGAGTGTCTGTCTTTGACAGACTTGGGAGGCCGCCCAAGCCGGAGAGACAACCGCCCAAGAAAAAGCGGGTGGTCCAGGTGACCGATGACACTGTCAAAGTGTTCACCTGTTACGCCACCTCCGGCGACAAACAACCCGAGAACACCTCGGGAGAGCTCGACCAGCTCATCCAATATTTGAGAAGGTCAAGGCCGGTCTACCGGATTCTGGCACAAACACAACAGGCGCCGGCCGCCGGTACATCTCAACCCGAGCCGGCAAGCCAAGAAGAGCGCCAGGAAGACGTCCACAGTGTTGATGGGGACAGTCGCTCCCGGCACGAAGAAGAGTTGGGGGAAGAGCCACGGGCCCCAACATTGGACGAGCTTCGACGGGAAAACCAAGAGCTCAAGAACCTCTTACAGTCGCTTTTGCGCGAAAAGGAGGTTCCTTCCCCGCCTCAGGCGGCACCGACTGGAGCGGATCAGCAGCCTTCTCCCGTTCCAGCAGCAGCCAACGACTCCACCACTGCTGCAAGACTCCCGCTGGCAGTGGACTTCGAAGTCCCGCAGCATGAAGCCAATGTGCGGTCGTCTGCTACTCCTGTCGTAGAAAGCCTCATGGCGCAGAAGCAGATGATTGAGCGCATCGTGGAAGCAAAGTTCGCTCAACATGGCGAGGGTGTGGCTACCGTTGATTTGTACAGCGTGCCATATCCCCTCCATCATCAATTCAAGAAGCTTCCACCAAATTGCCCGAAGGCCCCGAAACTCCAGAAGTTCAACGGGCAGGGCTCTCCGCATGAACACCTGGCCTATTACATGACGGCCACGGGTGAATTAGCCTTGGAAGAGGCATACTTGCTGCGGTATTTCGCCACGTCCTTGACTGGCACCGCCTTCCAATGGTATTCAAGGTTAAAGCCCAATTCAGTATCTGATTGGGCTGATATGCAGAAGAAGTTTGTCGACCGCTTCCAAATGGTCGAATGCAAAGTCTTCTTAGCAGAGCTGTGTTCCCTTCGACATAAGAAGGGTGAAACAGCATTAGACTTCATCAAGCGATGGAGGGACGTCAGCATGCGCTGCGATAATCCTCCGACGCCTGAAGATGCGATCACCATCTGCCGCAGGGGTCTCTCGGCAGAAGTCAGCGAAAAGCTTCTGGGCTCCAACATCAGAAGCTTTGACCAATTGAACACGGTGGTGGCGGAAATTGAGATGTTCTTTGCCGACCACCCTACACAAGCTTCTGCCAAAGGCAAATCCTCCAAAGACCGTCTGGCTAGCGGCAAAGAGGTAAATACCGTTGACTTCTCCCCGACGAATGGAGATAAAGGGGAAGGAAAGTCTAAAGGCAATGGCAAGAAGCTTGATGCCAAGGCAAGCGCGTCTCGGTTGGCGGAGAACATGAAGACGCCGTATTCCTTCAAGAAAGAGCATACTAAAATGCTCTTTGATCTATGCACGAAAGAGAAGCTCATTACCTTGCTAGATCCGCGGAAGCCCTCAGAGGTGGACAAGACAGAAGATCCTACCTATTGTGTGTATCACCGAAGGTTGGGTCACACCATTGGCGACTGCTATATTTTCAAGAACATAGTGGAAGAGCTCATTCAAAAGGGCTTGGTAAATATGTTGGGCCACGCAGTCGACCCACCTCAGCCTCATCACTGGAGCCGATCGAACCGGTCGGCTAACGTGGTCCATATGGTGGCGATGGCTTCAAGCTCCAATGCCTCCGAAGCCGGGCCCTCAAGTCGACAGCCCAATGGTGGTCCCAGAGCCACTCCTCCTCCATTCCCTGAATGTCTAGCATTGCGTAGAACCATTCGAAAAATCCGAGGGGAAATCCGGCAATTGCAACTGGAACAAAGGCGCTTGCTACAGTTCCTAGAGAGCATTGATCAGTAGTTGTCCACTTTCCCTTTTGGCCCATTTGCCAGGGGGTTAGCTCCAGCCCACATACGGGAGACAGGTGTATCACCTACCGGTCGGGCTCCGCTCAGAGGCTGGCTTTCTGAAGAATCCTCATATTCATCTGAAGACGAGGAGGACTCACCGGAAGACGTGGAGGCTCCACTTCAAGCCGAGCTCCCAGAGAAGTTATACTCCTTCCCTTTGGAGAAAACTCTCAATATCTTCTTCGCATGTCAGCGGGCGGGGTTGATTAGCCCATCACCCATATAGCAAACACCAGGTGCTGCTTTTCATCAGGGCTATTGCCCCTACCATGAAGTTGTTGGCCATATTATCCACAACTACGAGCCATTCAAGGACCTCGCCGAGGACCTACTCAGGCGAGGGAAGGTCAACATGGGTGAATTCCTGGTCGATCCACCGCAGCCGCACGCACGGGAGAGTCTTCACTTCTCCGTCAACGTCATACATGCCTCGGCATCCTTCCAGTTCCCCAAGCCGCAGGAGGAGGGAGTTAGTTTCCAGGGAGCCAGTTCCCAATCGCCCAAATCCACACTATGGTATCCAGGGTGGCGACCATCTCATCAGTGTTCTTTTCCTAAGGAAGACACTGAGAAGATTTTTGATAAACTTCTGGAGGATGGCTGGATGCTGACACATGACCCACCGTCTTATTACAATGAGACGGCCAAGAGTCACCCCCGCTATTGCAAGTATCATGCAAGGGTGTCTCACCCCACTCGGCAATGCCCAGAGGTTCAAGACTTCATTGAAGCCCTCATCCAGAGAGGGGTTGTCGATACTCAGGGGAATTCCATGACAAGGTTACGCCTTGCAGAGGCCGCCAGGGAGACTCTCCAGCAGGCCCGGCGAGAAACCGAAGCTTTTTCCCGATTAGCCCGGCCAAGTGAGCCCGCGGAAAATGATGAATTCCCATTACTCACTAAAGGCAAGGCCACCTATAAAGGGCCTAAGGTCCAGAACCCAGGAAGCCAAGCCGCGGGCGATAGTTCCAAGGTCCGTCCCAGGTCCAGTCAGCCTGGCATCGTCCTAAGAGAGAAGTCTCGGCCAGACAATAAAGGCAAAGCCAAGGCGTCAGAGCCTTCAGCCAAAGCTCCTGCCCAGTCAGCAGGGCTGTTAGTCGTGGAGAGGACTCGACCTCTTGAGCCCGCGAAGGTCCTAGTGAAAGCTTCTGTCAAGCTGGCGCAGCCGCCAATTGTAGAAAGGCCTCAGCAGCTCAAGCAAGCCAACCCACCGGTCCAAGCAAAGTCGATGGACTACAAAGCTCCCGGAGGCCCCACTGCGGACTGGCAGAGTTCTAGGAGTTGCCTCCTGAAATAATTGCTCAGGCAATCAATGCCACCTTCCAAGCTCAGCCGAAGGAGGCCAATTGGACCAAGGTTGCCCCCAGAAAGAGCCGTGGCACTAAAGCTCCTAAGGAGCCAGCCCGGAGCAGAAAGCAAAATGCCGGGGGCAAGCAAGTCCCACCTCCAAAGCAAACTCCTCTCTCTTCTCAAGAGGCAGCACGCCAAAAGAAGCAGGAGAAGAATCGCAGGAAGAATTTGAAGAGGAGATTGAAGAAGCAAGCCGAGCTAGCCGCTGCTATGGAGGCTCCTAAGGAGCCAACTCCTCTACAAAGACTTCAAAAGCTCATAGATGAGCTGGAGAAGTACACTCCCCCTCGCCCCACCAGGGTCGTCACTCTAGACGAATATATCCCCTGGGACAAACTTGGGCGCAAAGCCCGTCTTCTGCAATGGCTCCGGGAAATAGACCACCGCCTTGAAGAGGGTGAAGACTTCCCAATCCCAGAGGAGCTCTCCTTATTCTATAAAGATGAGGAGCTCACTATCGAGATGCTCGAGGAAATGTTGCAAGAGCTCTCCTGCAACATGGTGGCGATCCCGCCGCCCGACAATATTTACCGTCCTACAGCTGATAGCACTGGAGGCCATGCTCCTATGGCGACATATCAGCGTTGCTCGGTAAGAAATGGCCGAGGACGTGGCCGAGGTCGTGGCCGAGGACGTGGACGTGAGGGTCCCTTAGCTCTCGACCGTGTCATAATATTCAGAGGGGAAAAGTCGGGTCCTGTCCCAGAAACTCAAGTTCGGGGGATCCCTTTCATCCTCAACCCCTCAGAGGGTTCAGGCCCCATCTCAACGGCTAAGCCGGGTGGCGTCCCTTTTACAATCACATCCTCTGATGAAGAAGAGGAGTCAGCCAAGTCGCCAGTGCGCGAGGAGGCGTCAGAGCAAGCCGGCCCCTCCAACAGGGTCGAGACCACAAGCCCAGCAAGTCCTTTTAATGAAGACCAGCATGATGGGCCTTTGCCACCTCCAGAGGAATCCTTAGCTCCGCTATTCCAAGAAGATGCAGAAGGCCAGAATGCGGAGGAGCGCCCTTTTAAGCGAGAGAAGCATCGCCAGGCGCCGAAGACCCTGGCAGAGATTATCCCGCCATTTGATAAGACTCGTGCTCGAGCAGACCGCAAAATCATTCATCATATGAAGCGGTTCCCAACAAATGTCACTATTTGGGAAGCCATTGCCTGGAGCAAAGACCTCAGAGAGGCTCTGGTCAAGATACTTCAAGATCCAGAGGCATATGAAGCCCATGTTGCAGAGTTGCAAGCCCAGGCATATGAAGCACTCACAGCCAACATCTCCTTCACGGACAAAGACATGTTGCTGTCCTCTCCGTGTCATAATCGCCCCTTATATATGAAGGGGACGATTAATGGGCATGACGTGAATCGCATTTTGGTTGACGCCGGAGCAGCCGACAACATCATGCCTTTGAAGACTTTCAAGTCTCTATACTTGGCGCCTTATTTGCAAAAGGTGACCGATGTCAAGATCTCGGGATTCAATCAGGGTTCCGAGGAAGCACTTGGTCGGGTTATGGTCAAGCTTGCCTTGGGCGATTTTATCACCCAAGCGACATTTTATATCATCAACTCCGACACATCTTACAAGATGCTGCTTGGAAGACCCTTGGCTTCATGAGAATTGGGTCGTTCCTTCAACGTTGCATCAGTGCATTAAATATGCTAAGGAAGGGGAGCAACATACGGTCTTCGCAGATCAAGCCCCGTTCCACCCCAATGAGTGCCATCTGGCCGATGCTTCACTATATTTTGGGAAGCCCACTTTAACAATCCCCGAGTCTTTAAAAGATAAAGGGAAGCAAAAGGTGGACCCTGAAGTTGAGAAGGGCAGCTCTTCACTGTTAACCAAGACATGGTAAAGCTGCACAAGCTGAGCCTCAGTGCCGCCTCCAAGCCGACTCAACCAGAAAGGCGGAATGTTGACTTTGAAGCCAACCTCATCAGCCGGGTCATTGACGGGAGTATCTCCTTACCGCCAAAGTGCCTCCAGCTCTCATCCCAACGGGAAGAATATGAGGTGGAGCAGTTGAAGACCTTCACAGTCTCCTATCAACGGAGAAGGAGACGCAACAAGAGCAAGGGGGACAAGCCGATCATCTTTTACAAAGGTGATTTAGTCCCACCGTGCCCTCCTGAAGATGACTTCGGCTGGGATACTCCCGCCAATGTGGTGCCAGAGCCAGTCCAAGAGATGGACGATATGCCGAAATACATCAGGGAAATGTGCAAAAAGCAGCACATCCCGCAAACTCTGGACCCTGCACGAGCGGCATATTTCTATCAACTGTGGAACCCTCCGCAGGTCCGTGGGCAACCTCCCTTCTCCCGCAAAGACACAAGGGGACTTGGCTACGACCAGGAAACGGACTTCGAGGTCCATTATGCAGTTAATGCCATAGGGCTACTGCCTCTCCCTAACGGGCAAACTGAAGTTGAGCCCAATATTGATGACTCTGTAAGGGAGTCCGGCGATGTGTCTATGACACCACCACCTTCATCAGGAGTCGACAATGATCACCTTTCAAAGGAAGGAGCAGCCCAGCCTGCAAACCATCGGCAAGACAAAGCAAGCTCTTCGACTTCAAGCCACGAGCAAGAGTGCTTAGAAGAATTTGATGTCTATGAAGCCAACACTGATGATGAGGGAGACTTCGTCGACCTCCAACCAGCTCCACCGAGCTTGAAGACGGTGGTCAAGCAACTGTGGACGAGTTGATTGAAATCAATCTCGGAAGCAAAAATGACCATCGTCCCACCTTCATAAGTGCTCTCCTCAGCGAGGAAGAAATGCAGTCGTATCGACAGCTTTAGAAGAGTTCAGGGATTGTTTCGCCTGGACTTACAAAGAAATGCCCGGGCTCGACCCTTCTGTGGCTGAACATGAGCTGGCAATACTTTCAACAGTCAAGCCAGTCAAGCAAGCTCAAAGGCGTATGCGCCACGAGCTGGAGCTGAAGGTCAATGCTGAGGTTGACAAAATGCTCAACGTGGACTTCATAGAGCCTTGCATGTACCCTGTGTGGCTCGCCAACATAGTCCCTGTCAAGAAGAAGAATGGCCAAGTCCGAGTCTGCATCGATTTCAGGGATTTGCATAAGGCATGCCAAAGGACGACTTCCCTGTCCCAATCACTGAGACAATGGTTGATATGACCACTGGTCACGAAGCCTTGTCTTTTATGGACGGGTCGTCGGGCTATAATCAAATCCGCATGGCCGTCAAAGACAAAGACCATACGGCTTTCCGATCTCCTAAGGGGATCTTCAACTACAAAAGGATGCCGTTCGGTCTGAAGAATGCCGGTGCAACCTACCAAAGGGCAATGACCAAGATCTTCGACGAGATGCTACATGACCTTGTCGAATGCTATGTCGATAATCTGGTCGTCAAAACAAAGAAGCGGGAGGATCACTTAGCTGACCTGCGTCGAGTCTTCGAAAGGCTTCGACAATTTCAACTCAAGATGAACCCGATGAAGTGCGCCTTCGGCGTCTCCAGTGGCAAGTTCCTTGGCTTCATCGTCAGGTATCGGGGCATAGAAATCGACCCTGACAAAATGAAGGCTATAAGAGGACTACCTCCGCCCAAGAACTTGACAGAGCTCAGATCTCTTCAAGGAAGACTCGCCTATATTAGGCGGTTTATTTCTAACCTCTCAGGAAGATGCCTACCTTTCGGCAGACTGATGAAGAAAGGGGCACCCTTCATATGGGACGAAGACTGTCAGAAGGCCTTCGAGCAAATCAAGGAGTATCTGCTGACTCCTCCTGTCTTAGGGGCACCTGTCAGAGGGAAGCCCCTTATCTTATATATTGCTGCCATGGATGCCTCTTTGGGGGCTCTCCTAGCCCAGATTAATGAAGAGGGCAAGGAGCAGCCGCTGTACTACCTCAGCCGAAAGCTGATTGGGCCTGAGCATCGGTACGCTCCCATGGAAAAGGTGTGCCTAGCTCTGGTGTTTGCTGTCAAGAAGCTAAGGCACTATCTCTAGCCCATCGGGTGGAGCTCATCTCAAAATGTGACCCACTCAAGTTTCTGCTCAGCCAGCCTGTCCTCTCTGGTAGGCTTGGTAAATGGGCACTTATCCTCATGGAGTTCGACATCACCTTCGTCCCACGCAAGCGATCAAAGGACAAGGAATGGCGGAGTTCTTAGCAGCGCACCCTGTGCCAGAAGATTCGCCGCTCAACTTCGAGCTACCCGATGAGAGGTGTTAGTGCCTTCTCAAGAAATTGGGGAGCATTCTGAAAAAGTCCCGCTACAGATGGAGCCAGGAGTCCTCACTCTTGACCTCCCATACTGGGAGTTATATTTTGATGGTGCCTCTCGGACAATCAAAAGGGCCGGTGGCCTTACAGACTATGTCTCAGGCGCGGGGGTAGTCTTTGTATCTCCACAAGGCGACATCCTCCACAACTCTTGCGCTCTCATGAAGTCGCTGACTAATAATGAGGCAGAGTATGAAGTGCTAATTATCGGGCTTCAGTTGGCACTAGAGATGGACATCAAGTGCATCAAAGTCTACGGGGATTCTCAGCTCGTCATCGACAAGTATTGGGCGTCTATGATGTCCGGAAGAAGGAGCTCGTCCCCTATCACGCAGCCGTCATGAGGCTCAAGGAAAAATTCTACCTATTTGAAATAGGCCATGTCCCCAGAGGCAACAACTCCCAGGCCGATGCTCTTGCAAAGTTGGCGGCGGCTCTAAAACCCCCGCCCGAGGGAGAAATGAATATTACCGTCTGGCACCGAAAGCTTATGCCAAGTGTGCTCAACGAAGAATCCGGCCTCACTGTCTATGAGGTCGACAACATTCAAGAGGACAATACTCCCGAAGAAGAAGATTGGCGCGAGCCAATTATAAAGATAAAGAACGGCTGGCTCCCTCCTGATCGGGCTCAGAGGGTGCAACTGTAACGCAGGGCGACATCCTACCAGCTGATTGACGGTCTGCTCTACAGGCTCGTCCATGAAAAAGACCGATCGGTCCTCCTACAGTGCCTTTCGTCCAAGGAAGCAAAGACCGTCATGCACGAGGTCCACTCCGGGTTGTGCGACGTGCACCAAGCAGGAGCTAAGATGAAGAACAACATCAAGCTCAAAGGGTTCTACTGGCCCACCATGTACGAAGATTGCAATCAATATGCTCGTACATGTCATCAATGCCAAGCATTTGGGCCAGTCCCTCGGCGGCCACCTAACCCGCTCCATCCAACAGCGCCTACTTGGCCATTTGCAGAGTGGGGTATGGATATTGTGGGACCATTCCCACCATCGTCCCAAGGGCACAAGTTCATACTGGCGCCACTGATTACTTCTCCAGATGGGCAGAAGCGTTCCGCTACGGGAAGTTACAGGGGAGATAGTTGCCCGTTTTGTGAGGCACTATATCATATACAGATTCGGCACCCCTAGTCGGATTATATCCGATAATGGCACGCCATTCAGGAACAAGACTGTTTATGCTTTGGCGGCCAAATTCCATATCGATTGGAGGACGTCATCAGTCTACAATCCCCAAGCCAACGGATTGGCCGAAGCTTTCAACAAGACCCTCTGCAAGCTGCTGTCCAAGATAGTAGGTGGCCGCAAGCGGGATTGGGGCGAGAAGGTCCACGAAGCCCTATGGGCCTACCGGACTATTTACAAAACCCCTACGGGATGTTCCCCATTCTCTTTGGTCTACGGAGCCGAGGCGGTGGTCCCTGTGGAGATCGAGCTAGCATCTTACCGCGTTGCTGTGCACGCCGGATTGCCAGGCCAAGACCAGTCCGAGATAGAAAGGAGGCTTGAAGAGTTGTCCAACCTTGAAGGTGAAAGACTCAAAGCCTACAAGCACTTACAAGTGTATCAAGCCCGCATGACACGTGCGTATGATAAGCTGGTCAAGCAAAGGGCGTTCAAGAAAGGTGACCTCGTCATGATTAAGGAAAAGGAGGTTCTCGCGGGAAGATCCAGCGGCAAACTCCAGCCTAATTGGCGTGGGCCTTACGTCATCCAGAAGGTCTACGAAGGAGGGGCCTATACGGTCCTTGACCACAAGGGAGATAATCCCTTCCCTCCTCTCAACGGCAAGCATATGAAGCTCTACCATGCGCCACCGCAGGAGTTTCCACAGCAGTCCTCACAGGACAGTACCTCTCCTCAGTGAAGGTTCAAAAAAAAAATGGGGTTAAAAATACTGATACCCCGGCGGACTCAGTCAGCCTTCAACGGTTGGCTGAGGGCAAAAAGGCCACAGACCCGGTCGAGGTGAAAACCCGAAAGGGCGCCTCGGGCAAAAATGGGCAACCCCTCGGTGTGAAAACCCGCAAGGGCGCACCGGAAAAAGCTAAAGGGGGCCAGCCTCGGCGAAAACCCGAAAGGGCGGTGAGGTTGGTAATGTGAAAAAAAAATCCTCTCCCTGTCTATTTTAAGGGTGGCTCTAAGTCAATGACTCCACCCCATCTCGGCCAAAACATCATATCGATACTATGGCTACACCTTACATGTCATCCCATGACACCTAGTCCCACCGACGTTCTCACGTTGTCATACTCTGTCCTATCAGGCTCGGCTTACGCATGCCCCTTTCGGACTGTCGACCCATTCTGCCTACCGGCTTCGAGGTTTAGCTCAGGTGTCTATTCTGAGCGGTTAAACCCGCTTACTCTCTTGTCCCACTGGGACTGGCCTCAGTATGTTCTCTCGGGCTGCCAACCCTTCATGCCTTTCGGCTCCTTTTTCATTCTACGGAATGGCCTCAGTATACTCTCTCGGGCTGCCAACCCTTCATGCCTTTCGGCTTCTTCTATCTCGGGTTTGGTCTCAGTATACCCTCTCGGGCTGCCAACCCATCATGCCTTTCGGCTCACTTTACCCACTGGGATTGGCCTCAACATGCTCTCTCGGGCTGCCAACTCATTATGCCTTTCGGCTCATCTTACCCTTTTGAGTTTGGCCTCAGTACGCCCTCTCGGGCTGCCAACCCATCATGCCTTTCAGCTCATTTTACCTTCTGGGATTGGCCTCAGCATGTCCTCTCGAGCTGCCAACCCATCCTACCTTTTGGCTCATTTCACCTTCTAGTGATTGGCCTCAGTACGCCCTCTCGGGCTGCCAACCTACCTCGCCCTTCGGCTCATCTTACCTTCTTGGGATTGGCCTCAGTATGCTCTCTCGGGCTGCCAACTCATCATGTCTTTCGGCACCTTTTACCTTTCTGGGATCTGGCCTCAGTATGCCCTCTCGGGCTGCCAATCCATCATGCCTTTTGGCAGATGTCCCACCGGGTCTGGCCTCAGCATGTCCTCTCGGGCTGCCAACCCACTTCTTCGCCTATTGGCTTTAGGATTTGACTCTCACGTCCCACTAGGGCTGTCAAATCCACCCTTTTTCTTCTTCTGGGTCTGGCCTCCGCATGCCCCTTTCGGACTGTCAACCCATCCCGCCTCTTGGCTTCAGACTTCACTCATATATCCCACCGGGATCGCCAAGTCTATTCATTTGTCCCCACGGGCTTAACCTCTGCATGCCCTCATCGGGCTGCCAACCCTATTTGCCTATCGGCTCACGGATTTGACTCGTACGTCCCACCCGCGCTGTCAAATCCCCTCCTTTCATCACTTCGGGTTTGGCCTATGTATGCTCTCTCGGGCTGCCAACCCATCCCGCCTATCGGCCTCCAGGTTTAACCCGCATGTCTCTTTCGGACTGTTAAACCTCCTCCTTTGTTGTCCCAACCGGACTTGGCACATACACACCTCTCTTGGGTTGCCAACCCGTTCAACTTTCGGTTCTGGATTTGGCTAATTACGTCTCACTAGGGCAGTTGAATCCACCCATTTGTCCCACCTCTGCGGCACACACGTCCCTACGGGAGTGCCACTTTCTCCTTGCCTTCTGGCATTATAGGTTCAAAAAAAAAGAAAAGAAAAAATGGGGTTAAATATATTGATGCCCCAGCGGACTTGGTTGTTTCCGTTAGGGGAGCAATCAAGGGCAAAAAGGCTTTAACCCGGCTAAGGTGAAAACCCGAAAGAGCGCCTTAGGCAAAAATGGGTATCCCTCAGTGTGAAAACCCGAAAGGGCGCACTGGAAAAAGCTAAAGGGGGCCAGTCCTGGCGAAAACCCGAAAGGGCGGTAGGGCTGGTAAAGTGATAAAAAAAAAAGAGAGACATATGTGCAAGAGGATGGAAGCAAAAAAATATAGCTATGCTAAGCTCTGTCCTTTATTCATCAACATCATTAATAGAGACCGAGACAAGCCCTCGGGGATAACTCAGACAAAAATGGGGCGCGAGGGCCCTATATATAAAAAGTGGCTGAAGCCCTCAAGCACTAGACTCGCTCCTCCTCAGCTCGGCAAGGCGAGTCTTACTCTGAAGAGCTTCCTCATGGAGCCCCTCAAGCCTACGGCAGAGGATCTACATCAATACGCGCAAGACTGCGCTCTTTCTCGGTCCCCTGGACCCCTCATAAAAGTGCCTCCTCTCTGTGGGAGGCCACCTGCTCGCGCTCGTAAGCGACCTCGACTAGGGCGCCCAGCTGAATGATCAGCTGAGTCCTCCGCCTTCGCTCCTGAATAGCGCGAAGGCGAGCGAACTCCTCCCATAAAGACGCAAGCTCAGTCATCCAGGCGTCCTGAGGGAGACCAAATGCATGCATCTGGCAATGCTACGCCAAGTTAAAGACGATTCGGCCACTCATCCCAAGGGCCAGAAAACTCTGAAGCAGCTTTGAAGCCTCACTAGCTGAAGCTAAAATAAAGAAAGGAGTTGCCTCAGCCCATGTACGGCCGACATCTACCCAGACCAACATGCCCTAAGGGCTGGTTTACATCAACCTTGGCTATCACAAGTCAGCAATTAACCACCTTCAACATTCGGCGACATACCTCAGCGGTCAGCCGACACATCAACATGTTCGGCTACACCTCAGAAGTTAGCCGGCACATCTGTGGCGACACCTCAGCAGTGAGCCAGTTTTAACTTGCGGCTACACACCTCAGTGGTTAGCCGACACGTCTTCAGTGGCATCTCAGTGATCAGCCGACACAACGACTTTTGGTCAACGCACCCCTAAGGGTCGGCCAATGTTGATTTCCAACTATCACAGCTCAATAGTCAATCAACGACGACTCAGATGGATGCGCCTCTCCGAGGTAGGCCTGCATCAACTCTAGGCCAACAAGTCTCTCAGAAGCAGGCCTACATCAACTCCGGGCCAACAAGTCTCTCAGAAGCAGGCCCCCATCAACTTCGGGCTAACAAGTCTCTCAGAAGCAAGCCCCCATCAATTCTAGGCCAACAAGTCTCTCAGAAGCAGGCCCACGTCAACTTCGGGACAACAAGCCTCTCCGAGGCAAGCCAGCATCAACCCTCAACTTTCTGGAAAGTAACGAAGCAGTAAGGTGCAGTTCTACAGAAGGCACGGACCGTCCGCCTCCGCCCCGGCTTTGACGAATGTTCTGTGGGGGGCATTTGTTGGAAGCAAATTTTGCTTTATAAAAACACCTCTGCTTTTATTTAGTTGGAGCAGAAATGGGACAACCTGGAGATGGAAGACCCGTACGGGGTCGGAGGAACCCGTCCGGGGTCGGAGGAACCCGTACGGGGTCGGAGGGACCCGTACGGGGTCGCCCTCACCCGGACGGGTCCGCCCGAAGGTGGGCAAACCCGCGCGGGGCCGCCCTTGGGCGGGCGGACCCGTCCGGGGTCGCCCGACCCCAGGCAGGTCCTGCCCGGGGTTTGCGACCCCGGGGAGGTCCTCCCCGGGGTTCGCGACCCCCGGAGGACACCTCCCGGGGGTCGCGCGACCCCGGGGAGGTCCCGGACCGTCCCGGGGGGCGCGCGACCCCGGGGAGGTCCCGGACCGTCCCAGGGACCTCCCACCCCGGGGAGGTCCCATTCCCGCGCACGGACTTAAAAAAATTTGAAAATGGGACCTCCCCGGGATCATTTTCATCCCGTTGGACCCGTACGGGGTCGAACACTCCCGGGGAGGTTCCCCACTTCTATAAATAGACCTTCGGAGGTCCAGAAGAGGAAAAGGAGGCGACTACAAGCAACAACCTACGGAGCACACTTGAAGCTTTTTGTTCGTTTGTTTCGGCCCGTGTGGGGTAAGTCCCCGGGTCTTATACTTATGCCCCTACGGGGTATATTTACGTTTATGCCCCTCAGCGGGCCATGTTTGTAATTATGCCCCTCAGCGGGCCATATTTGTAAGTCTTTACGTCCCGGGATGACTAAGTCATGTCTTTCTGCCCTTATAATGGCAGAATTACAAGAATGTCCTCCCCGAGATCGTAAAAGACCCAAGTCCTGTAATTTGTAGTTATACCCTGCGACTTTTGTAATTGAGACTACGTCCCTATCTCCCGCTCTTACGCGGACTCTTGTACAGTCGACAACTCGCCGACAACCCTTGTACTCATTTGAACTATAGAAGCACTCAGCATATTTTATATGTACCCTCGGGTGGAAAAATTATAAGAAAACCCCCGACTTCGGAAAATTGCATATATACCCCTCCTTCGATCAAATTGACAGAAGTGTGTCTTCTATCAAGCCCCCTTGTCACTACTTTGGTCTGGGAGTGTTGTCAGCTCAGTCCGACACTCGGGTATCATTATAAACCTAGGTCTAAGGTATGTTAAAAATTACCAAAATACCCCTACATCCTAAAAATGGCCCAGCAGCCTCCCAAAACCCTCTAAAAAGAGTCTCAGCGCCTTGGAGAGTCAGGCACCCGATCCTACTTCATTCCAGCCCAGAAATTTCAGAAATACCCTTGACCTGGGAAAATTACCGGAATACCCCTGGGGTGGTAAAATTACCGAAATACCCTCGGGGTCCAGAAAACTTCTCTCTACTTCAAAAATGCCTATGGCTTCTACATATTTGCATTTCCATTCTTAAATCCTAAGGTTTTGCTCAGACCTAGCCCTAATTCAATTGTTTCTGTTGGTCGATGGTGAGTGAGTGGACATCATGAACTCTTCAAGAGAGTTTGCCCTCAACCTTAGAACCCTGTAAAAGAAGTTGGGGATTTCTTTGACAGTCAAACAAAGGTGTTCGGACGTTAGGCCGATGTAAATCAACACTGACTCCGGTCAGTGGGGAGAGGTCCAGCACTCGAACTCAAATCGTCCGATACTATGCGCACACACGGAATCACCCTCTATACTTAGAGGGGGATGTTTCTTTTCAAAAAGAACAAAATCTATATTTTATCTACGATAAAAAGTCGATTTAGATTTTTTCCGTGTCTCACAGAAGGCATCCGACTATATCTAAGCCATAGAGCTAGCTATGGCGCCTCATTATCACAAAGGAGGTGGTTAATTAGCACCCATCATTAAGACAAATATGCATCTGATGCTCCGGTAGTTAGCACCCATGATTATTAAGACTATCACCTCATGAATGTGCGAACATGTGCATGTGCTTCATTGAACAAACGAGGAAAGCGTATTGGGAATGGATGTACGTTGCTATATATCAGTACAGAGATCAAGTAATTAAAAGGTAGCGGCGATGTGTACTTGAACGTCGTTCCCAGACCCAACACATGGGCAATGCGATATATGTGATCTACGTACAAAAGCAACTGATCACTACTTGCCACCATCAAGGATTATTTGAGTCCACCAATGTTTCTTCTTGAGCAACTCGCGACCGCTTGCACAAAACCATCAAATCAATTAACCTATATAAATAGCTAGAGCGGCCGGCCGGGGTTGGACGTCGGGGAGAGCAAGGGGGGAGAGTACTGGGTCGGATATTTGGTGGCCGGTCGTGAAGGCTAGCTGAGGGAGATAGAGCTTGGCATCGATCGATGGGTTTTTTATTGCCACCTTCGCTCTCTCTGCTCCTCTCCTTGATCATCCTTTCTGTTAGTGCACCCCGCACGGATGCCTGGGGTGCCGACGGGCACTTCATGATCTGCAAAATCGCACGGGTACGTACGTACGTACGCGTGCGTGCCTATATATACATATATTGCCCCTTAATTGTGACCGTGGCTTAATTCTTGCAGAACTACTTGTCAGAAGAGGCGAGGACGGCGGTAGAGGATTTGCTAGACGGGCAGAGGCTGGAAGATGTGTGCTCGTGGGCAGACGACGTCCGAAGACAGTACCCCTGGTCGGCCCCTCTCCACTACGTCTCCCCACACACACCTGCGACTTCGTTCATACCAGTAACTTAATCCTCCTCAACACCATTAATTCACCCCGTCTTCACATCGATCTGCAGACCGTAGTGGAATACCCATTTTCCTTGATTCAAGTACGTCCCAACTCAAAGGAAATGCAAACGGAAAGAATAGAGCATCTTCGCGTGATAATATATATAGATATATATATATATATTAATTATGACGTTACATCATCCAAGAATGCCCATGCGCAGGCGTTCCGCGAGTGTGGGCTCTGTAATGGAAGCTCAAGTGCCAAAAAAATCTCATGACCACTGTGTCACTACATTAATGCCCGTCCATTTGGCTCTACAGAAACACCGGTTCTCTCTCTTCCATGACACCTGGAGAAAGGTATTCAATTTTGCAAGTCTTTATATATATATATATATATAGTATTCTTATTATTTTTTGTTCCAGACAGAAACTCCAAATTAGAGCTTCCTATGTTGCAATAGAAGTTGGATTGCGAAAGAAGGTTTCACTCACACTACTACTCGCAATCAATTATAATCACACTTGCTTTGCATTTTCCCTTGTGAAAGTTAATGGGAAAAGTAACTATTATTTAGAAGTTCTCCTTAAAATACCATTCGGATCTGCTGTGGGGGTGGAGGGGCGGGGGAGGTTACTCGATGAGTGATTTTAGAATGCATGACTTGATTTTGAAAGTTCATGATTAATTTTTATTTTAAAATCCAACTTATAAATTCCATTAGGATTAGTACAAAAGAAAGCATGTACTTCGAAACACAACTCAATGCCTAGGCATTTTTAAATCTACTCGAGTCTCCCCTTCTCTTAAAACCCTATCCCAGTTAATTTTTAAATCATGGTGATTTTGAGCTACACAATATCTAGTATATTTGACGTGACAGCTATTTATATTATTTTTTTAACTCAAAGGCAATACTTGCAAGGTGAGGCGATGATTCACGTTCACCCCTTCATTGCGGAAGGGAGTGGACGCTCCACCCCGACCACCAGGCAAGCGTTTTCATTAAACAAAGCAGTAAAAGAACAGGACAGGACTGAGAAAGAGAAAGGAGATAATGGCACCCAAACAAGAAAGGGGCCACGTACAACCGAAACGAGAAGGATCTAGAAGGCCGCAGAGAGAGAACCCTGAAACCCAAAGGCCCAAACAAAGGAGGCCAGGAAAGCGAAAATAAAGAGCCCGCCAGCTAAACCCTGACATTGTAGAACTCGAGATGCTTGGGCCTGCGACGATTCTTTCTATTGCTCCTGCGGGCGGGCTGGAAGGAAATATCAAACTCCATGCCCTGCTCATCCACCGAACCAACAAACTCGTCGGGATCACAATCTGGAGGATGGCCATCCTGTTGTAGTGCTTGGGCGGGGGGGGCAAGAGGCCTCAAGCGAGGCGACCAAGGGGGATGGCCGGCTGGAGACGTCACAGGCAGAGGCACCAACAACCAGAGAAGAGGCAGGAAGTGCTGGAGGGACGTCGTCGCATGGGTCAGCACGCAGAGCCAAGATCACATCGTGGGGCTTCAAAGCCGGTATGGGTGTGCAGGACCGAGGAAGGGCGGGGGTTCTGGCCCCTGAGAAAAGTGGAAGGGCGTTTACATCATCCCTCAAAGCACGCAAAGCGGCCAGTCTGGCCAAACACGCCTCATCATGCAATAGGACGCCGACAGCAGGGGCCGCTGGAGTAGCCGGGAGGGCTGACGCCACAGGAAGCAGGGTGGGAGCGCCGTCGGAGGCGGGGAAGGCATCCAGCGGCAGAGAGATAGCTGCCCGAGGTAGGCATGGCCCCGGGACAGGGGGGGAGGTCAAGGATGATCGGCGTCGAGGGGGAGACAGCCACCGCCCCAAGCAGGGAAGGAGAGCACTCGGGCACGAAGGGCGAGGTGGCGTCGGCCTGATGTCGGATGGTGTCGACCTGCTGGCAAGAGGTGGCGACCTCTAGACCCTGCACCGCAGGTAGAAGCAGAAGAAGGTCGACCTCCTGAGGGCAGGTGTCTACCTGCTGGCTAGAGAGCGAGGGAAGAACAGCAGGAGCGCGAACCACCGAAGGCACGCCCGGGGGGCTAGTTGAAATCGGCTGGAAGACATCGTGCTCCACAGAGAGGAAGCAATCCCCCGAAACAGGGGGGGCGCAGGACGCAACTCCACAGCAGATAGCTCATGGGAAACATGCAGAGGCGGTGAAGAACAAGGCAAAACGGCCAAGGCAGCAAGAGCAGGACCTTCAACACCAGGGCAAGGGGGAGGCAGAGAAGCCAAAGAGCGTCCATCAACGGCAGGTGGCGAGGGACCAACCCTACGAGAGGGGAGGGCAGGTCCCCAAAACGAACCGGCTTCCGAGCTTGGACAGAGACCAGGGGAGGACCGCTAGCAGCCTGGACCGACCCCAAACCACCAAGGCCAGGGGCTTCTTCTTGCACTTCTCCGCGAGATGGCCAAGGTGCGAGCACGCATGGCAGAACAACGGGGGGTCGGGGAAGACGACAGATTGCCAATACCCATCACCCCCAAAGCCAACCCAAACACGGGCAGGTAGGGGCTTTGAGACATCCAGCTGAACACAAGCTCGAGCCGCATGAGCCTGAAGCAAGCAGGTTGTATTTCGATCGACCTTGACGACCGACCCAATGCTCCCAACGATAGAGCGGATCATCACTTCGTTGAAGAAGTTAGCCGGGAGGCCAGGAAGCTCCAGCCAGACAGGAATAATGGGGGAGTCAGAACCGGGGCAGAAATCCATACTCCATTGGAAGAAACAAAAGATCCGACCCGGAACATGAAGAGTTTCCTTCAGGAGGACCTGAAGAAAATCCTCGTAGTTCTGAAACCTGATAAGGAGATGGCGGCTATCATGTGCGCTGATGACGAAATCTTGAGTGAACGAAAACCGTTGAGCCAGGTGCCCCCGGATGTCCTGGAAGGGAGGGCAGCCCATAGGAGTTCGAGCAATGATCGCATGCTGCAGAGGCAAGCACGACACCTTGATCTCTTGTAATGTGAAGAATGCTGCAGGTTCGCCTGAGTCTGTGAGCGCTTGCGGATGGACAGCAATGGGGAGAGACGGAGGCACAAGGGAGTGGAGAGTGGCCTGTGCAAACGAAGGGCCATAGACCGCAGGCTGACCGCCAACAGCCCAGGGAGCTTTGGGCAGCGAGGAAGCACCAACCGCATGCACAGGAGGCTAAGCTCGGCCAGGAGGGAGTGTTACAGGATGGGTAGTAGGGGCCTCTGGCCCTCCGGGCTGAAGTGGAGGAGGCAGCGGACCACCAGAAGGGGGCGCGGTGGCAGAAGCAGGGCCAGCCGCGCAGAGACCATCTGCCACGGTGGCGGCAAATGGGTCAACGCCACTGGCAGGCTGGACGAAGGTGGGGTGCTGCGGCTACCAAGCACTGGGGCGACCCCAGCAGGGCGTGAAGGGGCTTCACTGGCACAGAGGGGCGTTGACAGCATACCTACTCTGAGCCCAAAGGAGGAGAAAACAGGGGCTGAGAGCGGCAACGGGGTGACGGTCGCCGGAGCTCCACCGAGCACGGGGACTGCATCGGCAAGCGGCTCACTAACAGCTCCTCCAGCAACGGGAGCGGTCAGAGATGGGGAAGAGACAGGGAGGGCTCCGGTGGGGGCAGCAGCAGAAGCGTGGGACGACGTAGGGGCAGCCGCCGGCGCTTGGGGAGAGACCTCAGGTGCAGAGAGCAGAGGGGAAACTGTAGGATCGTACCCAGACGAGGTGAGTGAAGGGGGATGGGATTTGGGACTCCGGCAAGGTAAGGAACTTCCAATCTCTGCAATCTACGTTGGATATTCTTCCGATGGGCATCCCATCGCTTTATATAGGGTGCTTGCACCCCACCTCCCCTCCGTCCCACTCTCATTATGCACCCCACCCATTTTCGTGATTCCCGGTGGACGATTGTCAAAGTTCGGCGCCGAATGGACTTTTAGTCCCCATTCGGTGCCGCCATCGTTGACGTTGGCCATCTACCAACATCTCCCACTTGACCAACAAATTATTATATCCCCACTGTCCGTGAGTGGCATAATACTTCTGTCGAAATACTCTCACTATCCGTGAGTAACTTTCGACATACTCTCACTTGGCCAACTGTTCCCCACTGTCCGTGAGTAATATTTTCATCCACCATCACTATTCATAAATTCTATACTCTCATTATCCATGAGTAGTATTTCCGATACACTCCCACTGTCCGTCAGAGGTATCATTATTCCCATTGTCTCACTATGCGTGAGTACTGTTCCGATACACTCCCACTATCCGTCAGAGGTATCATTATTTTCATTGTCCATGAAAATAATCCTTTCTGGCTTATATATTCCCAAGTCCCATTAAGCCAACATGCTTAATGAAATTTTCTGCTGAGATACTTTTCGTCAATGGATCAGCAATCATATCACGTGTGGGAACATAAGTCACTTTTATTTCCCCTTTCTGTACAATATCTCGAATATAGTGATATTATACTTCAATATGTTTTCCTCTTGAACTGTTTGCTCCACTGTTAATCAAGTTAATAACCGCTTGATTATCACAGTACATCTCAATTGGTCCATCTACCAAGTTGAGATTCAAATCGTTCAACAATCTTCTGATCCAAACTGCATGAGTAGCAGCTGTACTACATGCAACTAGGGTTGTCAATGGGCCTGGCCGGCCCGACAGGCCCGCGAGTTTGGCCCGATTTCGGGCCGGGCCGCAAGGTCTTTTTAGGCCCGCGGGTTTTTAGTCGGGCCTAAAAGCCCGGCCCGACTAGACTCGCGGGCCGGGCTCGGGCTTTGAGTTCGGCCCGCGGGCCGGCCCGGCCCGATCCCTTTTTTTATTCTCACTTCAAATTTTAAAAATTATTTAGTCAAACTTATGTTATTTTACTTAATTAGAAATTTTAAAATTCTCTTTTCACACAAATTATGTAATTAATATCAAAATTTTAATTTATTTAGTGAGATTATAAGTTTTATAGTATTAAATCTATTAATTTTTATTATTTTTATTATTTTATTTAAGTAGTCGGGCCGGGCCGGGCCTTAGTCGGGCTTTCAATTTTTTACACAATGTCGGGCCCGACCCGGCCCGGCCCGACATAGGTCGGGCCCGGGCCGGGCTCGGGCCTTACTCTTGATAAGTCGGGCCCGGGCCGGGCCGACCTAAGCCCGGCCCGGGCCCAGCCCATTGACAGCCCTACATGTAACGTACTCAGCTTCCTGTGTGTATCGAGCAACACACCCATGTTTCTTGCTTCCCCAAGAAACAGCAGCACCACCAAAGATGAACAAATGTCCCGACGTAGACTTTCTGTCATCTTTATCTCCTCTAAAATCTACATCTGAATATCCGAGAACCTCAAGCGTATCAGCTTGATAAACAAGACTGTGGTGCAAAGTTCCTCTCAGATATTTCAAAATCCTTTTAACAACTTCCCAATGTGCTGGACCAGGATTACTTTGGTATCTACTTACCAAACTGACTGGGTATGCCAAATCCAGTCTTGTACACATCATCGCATACATCAAGCTTCCGACTGCTTGTGTATACGTCACCATGAGCGGCTCCTGTCCTTCTCCGGGACATTGACCCTTACACAACCGTTTCTGATAGACCAACGGTGTAGGTGCCAGATTGCTATTCTGCATTCCGAATCTTTTGAGTACAGACCTCAAATATTTCTCTTGGTTTATACTCAACATTCTAGACTTTCTATCTCTTAAGATTTGTACACTAAGAACATAGGATGCCTCACCCATGTCCTTCATCTCAAACTTTCCACTAAATTCAAATTTGACTTTATTCAATATTTCTATGTCATTACTGGCGAGTAAAATATCATCCACATATAGGGATAACATGATATACTTACTCCCACTATTTATGACATACACACAGTTATCCAACTTGTTTGAAACAAACTCTAGTTGGACAACTACTTCGTGAAATTTGAGATACCATTGTCTAGAAGATTGTTTTAAACCATAAATTGATTTCTTCAACTTGCATATCCTTATCTCTAAGTTGACTCGGAATGAGAACGTGAGCAATGGACCCCCACTTCTTGAGATGACTCAAATCGAATTTCCTCCCATTCCACAATTCATAAGGTGTACTTTCTACGGATTTTGTGGGGATTCTGTTTAAGATATGATTTGCCGTAAGCAATGTCTCTCCCCACAAATTCTTAGGGAGACCTGAATGTGATAACATATATCTAACAGCATTCATTAAAGTTCTATTCTTTCTTTCTGCCACACCATTCTGTTGTGGCGTATAAGGCATTGTCACATATCTTTTAATTCCGTATTCTTGACAATATAACTCAAATTCCTTTGAGTTATATTCACCACCTCTATCCGTTCTTAACACCTTAATATTCCTTCCATGTTGTCTTTCCACTTCCATTCTATATTTTCGGAAGCAATCAAATACCTCTAATTTTGCAGAAATCAGATAAACATAGGCAAATCTGGAACAATCATCTATGAAGGTTTTGAAATATTCCGTGTTGTTATATATCTTTATATTTAGGAGGCCACAAATGTCCGAGTGGACCAACCCTAACAATTCGTTTGATCTATGTCCTACTGCGAAAGGTTTCTTAGTCATTTTTCCTACTAAACAATGTTCACAAGGTGTTACTTCCACCTTTGACAAACTCGGCAGTAGACCCATCTTTATCATTTGTTCCATTTTAGATTTTCTAGGATGTCCCAATCTAAAATGCCATAGATCACATTCCGATAAAGAACACAAGGAATACTCAGAAACTTTAACATTATTATTCTCAGTGTCAATTACAGGAATACAGAATAAATCATGCTCGGGAACAAATCTCCCCATGACAAGTACTTTCTTATCTTTCCCTATTGACACTCGATTATTATAGAACCGCACTTCCAGGTCATTTTTCATCAAGGCCGGTACAGAGATTAAATTCCGCCGGATTCCTGGTGCATAGAACACATCCTTGAGGACTATGATGTTATCCCCAAGATCCAGCCTATATGTACCAACACCTTCTACATCCAGATAGGTGTTGTTATCCATATATATCCTCTGTTCTCTTGCCATGAGCTTGTTCAGCATCACCAGCCCTTTCTTCGTTTTTGCAATATGACGAGTGGCTCCAGAGTCGACCCACCATTCATTTGAGTCGGCAATCGCGGCATTACATTCCATGACGCCAATAAATTCTCTCTTTCCAGCTCTTCTATTTTCCGAGTGTTTGTTTCCACCCTCATTACCTTGCTTTAGGGGACAATTTGTCATAAAATGGCCAAACTTCCCACATGTGTAGCAAGCATCACGAGGAACTTTCTTTCCTTTACCTTGGAACACGTTGCCCTTAAACTTGGGCCTTTGTGCTCCGAGTGGACGATTCTGGCCGGTGGACTTCTGATGTACAGCATTGGCCTCCTACATGTTCGCTTCTAGTTCTTTTCTCCTGACCATTATGTCTTGCTCAATTGTTAACCTAGCTGGCAAGTCTGTGACACTTATAATGGAACCACTCATTCTTAAAGTTGTGACAGCCATGTCTAATGATGCTGACAAACTATTCAATATAGTCGCCACCTGCATCTTCTCTGGAATTTCGATTCCAGCGGTCGATAGCTCCTTAGCCATGACAATCATTTTATTTACATGCTCAACTACGCTATCACCTTCCTGCATCTTACATGTGTTGTAACGATGCAATAAGAGCTGAGTATTCACCTCGGTTTTGGTGTCATACTTCTCTTTGACAGCTTTTCACATTTCATCGGAAGTTTTGTAAGTTTCGAAAAATTTTATCAAATTATCCTCCATGAACATGAGCATTAGGCTCTTAGCCCTTTTGTCATCTATTAACCATTGCTCCCATTTTTTCTTTTCCACTTCCGTGGATATTTCATTAACTTCCGGAGCATTGGTGTCAACGACATGTTCTATGTTGTCATAGATAAGGGGCATATCGAATTTTCCGGTGGCACATGTCAAAATCGGTTCCATTAAGTTTATCCAACTTTGTCAGCTCCGAAGTAATGAACTTACTGGCCATCACGATTATAATGAATCTTAAAATATGGAAGCTTAATTTAATAAACATAAACATGATGACAAAAATTAATCTAGGATTTATGTTGATTAATTCTGTCATTTCTTTGTGAGGGATTTGATATTTTGTTCTGTCTTATTTAATTTGTGATCAAAATAACTAATTAACAAACATGCAACTAAATATGCATGAATAGCATATCCAAATATACAATTAAATGACAAATATCAATATAATTATGTATAAATCCCTAATTACATGAATAGTTATCTATATATTTTAAATGTCACACAACAGAGATATGACTGGAAATATGAACTATTCAGGAATTAATATATATATATATATATATATATATATTTTAATCTCAGAGTTCACCTGAAAATATTCATGTGTTAATAGTAATGGGTCCCTTCCTTTTTATTATGATGGCAAGACTTATATATATATATATAACAGCATCTTCAAACAAAAAAAAAACTATACGTGAATGAACTGTACGTTGTGCCCCTTCTGTCGGATGAGAGGCCCCCCTATTTTATGCAATGATCATGTTTCAGCCTTTTCACGTGAAGTATAAGAGGAATGGCCCCCTTGCCCCTATTATTATATGTATATTCGCATGAAAATAGGGGCTTTGTTCTTTTATTCCTACTGTGCCGAGGGCACTTACCTGGAAGCCGAAGAAAAGGTGCAGCAGGCACCGGGGAAACTGTGATAGCCGCAGCAGCCGCAGCACAGTGGAGCCCGACGGAAAGCAAGTGGAGCAGGCCGGTGAGCGGAGGACGCCGTAGAAGAGGAAACCGTTGGTGCGGCGGGGGCTGCTGGCAACAGCAGACGGCAGCAGCGGGTGGGCGGTGCGGCGGGGGTTGCTGGCAGCAGACGGCGCAGAGGGCGACTCGGCGGTGCGGCGGCGAGTAGCGGTGGGCGGCTGCGGCGGAGGCACGCGGGAGAGGTGCCGGCAGCGAGGAGCGCAGCAGGAGGCCGGCTGCGAGGGCGCAGCAGCAGCTCTCAGCAGCGGCGATGGCTCCGGTGAGCAGAGGGGGGCAGCGGCAGACGGCGCAGAGGGGCGTTTGCACGCGGCAGAAGGTAGCCGCGGACGGTCTGGGCAGCCCCGGTGGCGGGCGGGTGTGGTGCCGCGGCGCAGTAACGGCAGCGGTGCTGCGAGGACGGCCGGCGAGGTGGGGTCCGAGCAGTGCTGCAGCAAGGCGGCGTCGGTCAGCAGCAGCAGCCGGCTGCGGCGGCAGGAGGGCGGCGGCGGCGATGACTCTGATACCAGCGTAGGATCGTACCCAGACGAGGTGAGTGAAGGGGGATGGGGTGCTTGCACCCCACCTCCCGTCCGTCCCACTCTCATTATGCACGGTGCTTTATATACGGCGCCGAATGAACTTTTAGTCCTCATTCGGTGCCGCCATCGTTGACGTTGGCCATCTACCAACGGAAACAAGGGTGGTAACGGCCATGCCAGAGACGCAGGAGGGCGGCGGTCAGCAGATGGCGGAGGGGCCTCAGCGCCACCATGGACGGACGGCGGAGGGGAAGAAGAAGACGCAGGACCGAGGCCGATCGATGGCGTGTGTGAGTGGGCAAACACGTGTCGACGGTCTGGCAACGACGGAGCAGCCAGGGATGGATGAGCGACGCCGGAGGGCCCCCTGGAAGAAGACGAAGCATACCCAAGGCCAGGCCCACCGTAGGAGACCCCATGAAGCGCTCGACCAGCACCGGTCGCAGCGGAGGGATGGACGGAGGAAGCGTCCGTACGAACCAGACCATGAACAGGGCTAGCAAACAGGGCGGTCGACGGCCCGGCCAGCAGCGATGGGCAGCGGAGGAAATGAAGGACCAGAAAGAGAAGGGGGAGGCACAGGGCCTCCCCCCCCCCACCGGCCATGGCCGGAGAGGACTCACAGGTCGGAGCAGCCGCTGAAAGGGTTAGGGCGGGAATGGGTAGCGCGAGAGCGGGAGGGGGAAACCGGGAGGATTCTGACACTTCCCTGGAACATGCCGTATATTGTTTAACAATGAAGAACAATTATATTACTGTCGGTCGAAGAACTATTCTAGTTCATCCCGTAGTACACCTCCATAAAAGAAATAGCTATTTATATTGCTTTCCACACCTCCACAGCGCGAGTTTGACTGGGGACTCCCCCCTCTTTTCCCCTTCCCATATTACAAAAATTACTTATCTAAGATAATTACTTATACTCGTAAAGACAATTGTATATTTTAAAATTATTGAGATTTTATCTAAAATTATCTGCATTTTTTAAATCAATCTAGTTTTGTAAAGTTGCACTTGATTAACTCCCCTTAAATCTTCCATTTCAGAAGTAACTTTTTTTTTATTTTTAAAAAATAGTTTCTACCTCTCTTTCTATCCCGTTCTTTCACCCGTGGATAGTGTTGGGTGCTACGAGGTCAACGAAAATAGCTGGACAGGAGTGGAAGTTGCCTCCCCTTCTCAAAATGGTGCCCACAACACAAAGATGTCAATAGAGGACATAGTTAATTAGAGGAGGTTGCAATCTAGAAGCTCCTCTAACTATTTTGCTAATCATATTTTTATTAGTCCACATGTCCTTGATGTTATAATAGAAAATAGAGAGACCGTGAATTCTATGTTAAAGTGGTAAGATATATATGTTTTTATAAATTAGTACATGTATGGCTCTATAAATTTAGCGAATTATCGATTAGTCTTTAAAGTACAATTATTTCATTGTAAATCCCTATAATCTTCTAACTCTTGCTAAAAAATCTATGTGATTCGCATATGTTAAATAAAGAAAATATGCCTCATAATATTCCATCTTTGGGTGATGAAATATTAGAAAAGATGAAAATATCCTCCTAAACATGACCCTCTTAATTATTCGCTCTCTCTCTTCCCCCCTCTCTCTCTCTCTAGCACCATCAGACCATGCTCCATGGTGGTGGAGCCTGAGAGAGATTGGGGATGGCTAGTGACATCTGGGAAAGGCAGCGTACGTTCTTGTGAGCACACAATGGTACTACCTATTAGAGATGGAGGGGATAGCATTATCTGCATATAGAGGGGACGTCAGAGTTATGGATGTCATGGCGGCTTGCGATGGTTCAATGCTCAAGTTGGGGCTCCAGGGTGGCGGCAACCAACGGACCCACAACCTCTTAGGCCTCGTCTTCTTACTCCTCTTCATGGGCGTTGTTGCTGTCGATGCCTCAGGCAGTATATATGGTGGTGGCAACCGGTATCCTCCGATGTCGTAACTACGTGGTCGAAGCTGAGGAGACCTGGGATGTCATGGCCAACCGTCAGAACCTCTGCAAACAATCGAAACCTCTGCTAGGTTGAAGAGGGTGTGGAGGATGTCCTGCGCCCCTCCCCTTCAAACCCCACTATCCAATGCCCAATGCCCACCAAGAACCCCCTTCCTTGTCCCCATTGCAACCTTAGCCCCCACCTCTGCCTTCTAGTTTCTTCTTCCCCACCCCCATCTCCACCCCGCTACTGTCACGAGGAATTGATCGCCCCACCAGTGCCACTTGCCAGCCGCCGCCCTCGACCCCATTCTTTTTCCCCTCTTTCCCTTCTACAACCACCACCGCATCGCCCCTACCTCGTTTGTGGCCGTCAGCATCACTTGAGCCCCCCCCCCCCCCACCTACTTCCACTCCACAGAGCGTTGGCAACCCCTTCTCCCCCCCCCCCACCTACTTCCACTCCACAGAGCGTTGGCAACCCCTTCTCCCCCCCCACCCCGGTTGTAACTCTCCATGTGCAGAGCACCCCCCTTCCTTGTCGAAACCCCTATGCATAGCGTCCCCCTTCCACGATGGAACCCCCCCGCTACTCAACCCCCTCCCACCCCCGCTCACATCAGAACCCAAGTGCAGAGTGCTTCTCTCTCTCTCTCTCTCTCTATCCCCCCTCTCTCTCTAATTAGGAATAATTTGATATGTCCCAGTTAATTTTGATCTAATGAAACGAGCAGCAAGACTTATTTGTATAATGACCAAGATTGTAAGGAATTATAGGGAAATAGTTATAACTCGGGGAGTAATCGGCAATTTGCTGAGTTTGTAGGAATATGCAAAAATCCCATCTTTTTATTTTCCACCCATCGTAACATGCATATATGAATCAATATCAAGAAAATTTGCTAAAAATATTAGTCATAATTGGTAATTACTCTTCTCTATCAAAATCGTTAATGGTCATAGCTGAATGTGGAGAAGCGGCAGTCACCAAACAAATTTTCGGTTTCTAAAAACCAAGCCAAGCCAGAACGTGTAAACGATGTGAACAGACATTGAGAGCAAAATCCACACACACACACACACACATAGAGAGAGAGAGAGAGAGAGTTATCACTCTTGCTTTTCTTGGTTGTTACTAACTTCCTTATATTTAAAATATTGTTAAAAATACTTTGGCACTTGCTTTCATCCTACACGCGACAAATATTTCATTCTCATATATAAAATTGATGAGTTTTTTGTTGAGCATAACTCTATGAAAAGGAGTCTTTGGATAAGATATTATTCTAAAGATGGAAAAGAAATTATATATATATATATATATATATATATATATAGAGAGAGAGAGAGAGAGAGAGAGAGAGAGTTTAAATATTTTGACTCACTCCGAGAGATTCGCGCGAAGTGTTAATTAATCCTCGAGGGATACATGTGTTAAGTAATCAGAGTAATAACCCACACCGGAACGGATCGACAAATGTGTAATTTCGCAAGTGTATAGGTGTAATAAAGATCAAAAGAGAAAAATATATGACAAAATGAACAAACCAATTCACAAGGAGACAAAAGATTTACGCGGTTCGATCAAGTCTACGTCCACGGGGAGAGCTATAGAGAGAATTCACTATGTAGAATAAAATACAAATGGAAAGATACTCTTACACCAACATCGAGTAGTCTTCCCAACAAATGGAGCGCTTAGACTCACCCTCTAGCACTCTCTTCTTATAATGTCTCTCACACAACACTCACATACTTCTTACCATGATGGTGGATTTATATAGGTTAAGAGGGAGCCTCATGACCACACATTTCTATGGCATGTGTGTGGTGAAAATTGGTTTACTAAATAGGAAATTAACACCTCATTTCCCACCCGGTCAAACCCATAAAAATTGAGTTCTTTATTTGACTGTGTCAAATATAGCAATATTCTCCACCTTTTGACTAGGCCAAATACAAAGTCTCCAAATAACTTCTACACAATAAAACAAAGAAATCTCTCTAACAAAGGATACCCCTTCTCCTTGGGATTTTTAACTTCTTAGTTGACACGAACATTAGCTAAGTTAAGACAATGTCTAAACTTAGCTGTTGGCAAAGGCTTGGTCATCATGTCAGCTACACTATCTTCTATTGGTACTTTGACAAGTTGAATGCAGCCACTTGCAACAAACTCTCTAAGTTTGTGATATCGAATATCAATATGCTTGGTTCTGGCATGATATACTGGATCTTTTGCAAGATAAATAGCACTTTGACTATCACAAAATAATTTGACATTTTGTTGTCTAATACTGAGTTCCTTGACTAAGCCTTTCAACCAGACTGCTTCTTTAGCAGCTTCAACTGCAGCAATATATTCAGCCTCTATCGTTGACAATTCCACTATATCTTATAACATTGCCTTCCAACTGATAGGACCTCCACCTAGGGTAAAAATATACCCAAAAGTGGATCTCCTCCGATCAAGATCACCAGCATAATCAGAGTCAACAAAACCTACAAGAGCATTACCATCAATGTTCTTCTGAAATAGTAGACCAACATTTGATGTACCTTTCAGGTAGCGCAAAATCCACTTAACAGCTTCCCAATGTGACTTGCTTGGATTTGCCATATACCTGCTGACTACACTCACTGCCTGAGACATGTCAGGTCTTGTGCAAACCATTACATATATGAGACAACCAACTGCACTACTATATGGAACTTTGAGCATCTGTTGATGTTCTTCATCAGACTGCGGACATTGTTGCATAAACAATTTAAAGTGCATAGCTAATGACGTACTTATTGACTTGGCCTCTTCCATGCTAAACTTGGCCAAAACTTTCTCAATGTATCCCTTTTGGGTTAACCATAGATTGCTATTATCTCAATCACGATAGATTTCTATGCCTAAGATTTTCTCAGCATTCTCCAAATCTTTCCTCTCAAACTCTGAGCTAAGTTCCTGTTTCAACTTAGAAATCTCATCCATAGATTTACAAGCGATCAACATATCATCAACATAAAGCATTAGTAAAACTATAGAACCATCACCAAGAAAATGGAAATACACACAAATGTCATACATGCTCCTTGAATAGCCATGTGTTAACATAAAGGTATCAAATCTTTTATACCAATTGTCATGGAGCCTGCTTCAAACCATATAAAGACCTTTTCAACTTGCATACCAACTTCTCACTACCTTTCTCAATGAAACCATCTGGTTGTAACAATAGATCTCCTCATCAAGACTACCATATAGAAAAGCAGTTTTCACATCAAACTGCTCCAACTCCAAATCCCACATGGTCACTAAAGCAAGCATAATTCTAATAGAACAATGCTTTACTATTGGAGAGAAAATTTCAGAAAAGTAAATTTCTTTCCTTTGAGCATAGCCTTTGGCTACTAATCTAGCCTTGTATTTTGCTGGTTCATTTTCAGATGAAGTCTCTTTCTTTCTGTACATCCATTTGCAGCCAATTGCTTTCTTTCCCTTGGGAAGCTTGACTAAATCCCAAGTCTGATTTTTCTGAAGAGAGTTCATGACACAGACGACGTCGGAGGAAGGATCGACGGCAACTCCGGAATCACGAACATGACGGATAACTTGCTACCTTGCGCAGCTCAGCCTCACGCCGGACGGTCTCACACCGGGCAACACACTCAAATCTCACAAAATGAGAAAGGAGGGAAGGGAAAAATAGCAAGAGAGGAAGCTCTCACGTAGGTTGCAAATCTTGATCATTTCATTATGTCTAAACCATTACATGAGCCTCCTATATATAGGAGGAGGCTATAGCAACCACACCCTCAAACTTTACAAATAGCATATATGTCCTTAGCCTAATAAAACAAACCCAACAACCCACCTTTGACTTGTGGGTTTAAATAAAATAAAATACACACTTTGACTATGACTAGCCTAATAAAATAAAAGTAAATAATACATGTATTTTACTTACATACACACAAATACGCATACTCAATACACACAAATGAAATACAGGCGCAATATAGATACGTAGCCACAAGCCGAGTCTTCAGGAAGCCGGATCTCCGAGCCATAAGCTCGGTGTGGTCGGGGCGGTGCGGCGTCAGCTCCAAGAAGTGGGTCCGGTAGTGGGCCCGGTGTCCCCACCAACTCTCCCGGGACGGCTGGAACTCGACTCCGTCGAGTAAGGGGAGATACTGCTCTGGTAGTGCTCCAGCAGATCTGGATCGAGGCGCTGGAAGATGCAGGAGACGGGCGGTAGTTACGGCGGTTGGAAACCGGACGTAGTGAGGAGAAGGGAGAGAAGGTTGCGGTGGGTGACGGACGTGGAGGTGGTGAGGGCGGTTCGCAGCTGGAGAGAGAAAGGGCTGGCGACGGTATGGGGAGTGAGAGGTGGAGAGGGGAGGAGACTGTCGCGACGGAGGTTGCAGGCGGCGACGGTGAGGGGTGGTTGGAAGGGGGGGTCTCGCTACAACGACGGCGGCAGGTGGAGGGGGAGGCGCTGGCGTTCCCGGACGCGAGGGCGCTGCCGTGGCGGACGTGGGCTCGGGGCAGGTGGCACGGGTGCGGCTGCGCGCGCGGGGCCGGGGCGCACGGGCTCACTGGCCGGGGTGCACAGGGGTGCTTCGGTCGGCGGTGTTCTCGGGCGCGTCGACGCAGAGGCGGGCGGGCCCTCCGAGGGGCGGGGGCGCAGAGGGCGGGGGCACCGAGGTTGGCTGTCGGGGGCGCCGAGAGAGAGAGAGAGAAAGAGTGGGAGAGAGAGAGTAACAGAGAGAGACACGCGGGATAGAGAGAGAGGGATTAAACAGAGAGAGAGAGGGATTAACAGAGAGAGAGAAGGATTAACAGAAAGAGAGAGAGGGATTAACACGGAGAGAGAGTGATTAACAGAAAGAGAGGGAGGGAGTAACAGAGAGAGAGAGATCGCATGGGTTTTCTTTTTTTTGCTTAAATTTTTTTTCTTTCTCTATTTTTTTTCTTCCTCTCACCCAACAGATAAAACTCAACTATTCCTTTTCTCTTTTCTTTTCTTTTTTTTCTTTTTTCTTCACTCTAGCAACTGAGAGAGAGAAGAGGAGACGACGGGGACGACGGGGTCGACGGAGACGCTGTTGTTAGGCTCTGATACCAAATCTGATGCGGACGACATCGGAGGAAGGATCGACGGCAACTCCGGAATCACGAACAGGACGGATAACTTGCTATCTCGCGCAGCTCGGCCTCACGCAGGACAGTCTCACACCGGGCGACACACTCAAATCTCACAAAATGAGAAAGGAGGGAAGGAAAAAATAGCAAGAGAGGAAACTCTCACGTAGGTTGCAAATCTTGATCATTTTATTATGTCTAAACCATTACATGAGCCTCCAATATATAGGAGGAGGCTATAGCAACCACCCCCAAACTTTACAAATAGCATATATGTCCTTAGCCTAATAAACAAACCCACCTTTGACTTATGGGTTTAAATAAAATAAAATACACACTTTGACTATGACTAGCCTAATAAAATAAAAGTAAATAATCCATGTATTTTACTTACATACACACAAATACGTATACTCAATACACACAATATAGATACGTAGCCACAAGCCGAGTCTTCAGGAAGCCGGATCTCCGAGCCATAAGCTCGGTGTGGTCGGGGCGGTGCGGCGTCGGCTCCAAGAAGTGGGTCCGGTAGTGGGCCCGGTGTCCCCACCAGTTCATCTCTTCCTCCATAGCAATTAACCAATTATCATTGTCCTTACTTTCTATTGCTTCCTGGAAAGACAAAGAGTCAGCAGATATAATAGGGAGTGCATATGCAACTGTATCCAGAAACCTCAACGATAGTCTAACATTTCTTCTAAACCTTCCTTTTGCACTAGAATAAGGCTCTTACTCAACTGGTTGTACAACCTCCTCATCTTGAAGTGCAGATTCCCTTGAATCAGTGTTTTCTCTAACTTTGTCACCACTTAGCTCCACCTGGACCGAATTGCTGGGCTTCTCACTTTTCTTCAATAGTGAGGCTTCGTCAAATATTACATTTCTACTAAGCTCCACCTTTTGTGTGTCAGGATTCCAAAGCTTATACCCCGTCACACCAACTTTGTATCCCAGGTAGATACGATGTTTGGATTTAGCATCAAACTTCGTCCTCTCACCATCCTGCATCAAAACGTAAGTAGGACATCCAAAAATATGCACATTAGAATAATCAGCTGACTCACCAGACCAAATTTCCTATGGTGTCTTAAGTCCCAATGCTGTAGAAGACGACCTGTTAACAAGATAACAGGCTGTATTGACTACTTCGGCCCAATCTCATGCAGCGAGCTCTTTCCAATAGTGTTCTATTCATCCTTTCAACCACTCCATTCTATTGTAGCGTGTTAGGAATAGTCAAATGCCGAGCAATGCCTTCCTGTTTACAAAAATCATCAAATTCTTTTGATGTATACTCACCACCATTGTCAGTTCGCAGAACTTTTACATGTTTACTAGTCTGCTTCTCAATTCTGGCTTTCCAGCTTTTAAACTTTTCAAACACTTCTGACTTGTGCTTTAAGAAGTATACTCAAACTTTCCTGGAGAAGTCATCAATAAAAGTAACAAAATATTTAGCTCCTCCCTGAGAAGTCACAGTTGCTGCCCCCCAAACATCAGAATGAATATTGTACTCAAGTATTTGTTTACTTCTTTTTCGAGAAGTGACAAATTTAACCTTACACTACTTTCCAAAAACACAAGATTCACAAAAATCAACCTTGCAAGATTTAATGCCTTTGAGTAACTTTCTATTATGCAATTCTAACAATCATCTCTCACTCATATGACCGAGTCGAGCATGCCATAATAAGGTAGCATCAATATCTGAAGAGGATGTAGTGGCAGCATCCTCTGTTAAAGTTTTACCAAGTAGTCTTGTGGACGCACTTATCGTTGAGATCTTTGGATTATTAAGTTATTGATTTATTAAGTGCGTGGGCGTGCCAGTCACAAAGTGGCGATTTGTTCGGGCTTCATAGAAGCCCATGGTGCGCTCGATCTGACTCAGTCAGGCGATTGTGTGGTTCGGGTCGAGACTGAGACCCGTTGTGCCATAAAGGTCACAACGTCATTTACATCCCCTCGGAGAGGGGAATACCCTTAATTAATTGCCGGAAATAAGGGCTCCACGACCGAAAGAAATACTAATTAATGCAGGAAGGAAATGGTAGCCGGGCTATGCAGCGAGCCCGTAGTGAGGGCATGAACACTCAGATTATGTCGGTCACCGATGGACCATTCTATGTTTGGGCAAAAGTCCAAACGGAAAACAAGACGGTAACGGGGGACGAATCCGTGCAAATGTTTGCCAAGGGACGGCAATTTTAATACAAGGGGGAAAGTCAGATCCCGGTGAGGGAGGGGACCCTGATGAGATATTGGCCCGAGGTAAGGCCGGGCGGTCACCATGACGAGAGAGACGATTCCCGAGGGTGACGCTCGGCTTACAAGAGCATTATTAATATTCCCGGGTTCGGAATCCAAGAAGGAGAGACGAGGGCCATATCGTTATGTTCGTGAGTTGCCTTGAGTGACATGTATCATTATTGCTCATTTATTAGCATTACTCCCTCTTGTTATCTTATCTTCGCTCATTATTTTGATTGGAACCACCCCCCTGTTTTATCACTATTATTGTTATTTATTGTTCCTTTTATTATACCTTTTTTATTATATATATATATTTATTGGAGGAATGATGGATTGCACCGCTGGAGGTGGAACTAGGAGGTGTGTCACTGGAGAGCTAGGAGGTGTGTCGCTGGAGAGCTGAGAGTGTGCCGCTGGGGAATTAGGAAGTGTATCGCTGGAGAATTAGGAAGTGTACCGCTGGAGAGCGAAGAGCGTGCCGCTGGGGAGTTAGGGAGTGTATCGCTGGAGAATTAGGAAGTGTACCGCTGGAGAGCGAAGAGTGTGCCGCTGGGGAGTTAGGAAGTGTGTCGCTGGAGGGAGAAGGGTGTGGGCAGTTGCTGGAAGAGTTGAACTGAGAGTAAAGGGTTAAGGAAAATAGGGTGGAGGTCAGATGGGTGGAACAAAGTTCGAGGGAGAGAGCCCTTGCTCATGCAGGTCTGATGGAGAACCTCAGAGGATCAACTTTCAATTTTTGTCATGTAATTGAGTCCCAATTCATGTTCAACAGTACAGTTCTTGGAGTCTTGTTCAGTCCAAATCTTAGAGCCTTGCATAGTTCCTTTATCTTGGTTAGAATGTTTTATTGTTGCTTAGTCTGTGTGTTTGTTGCTTCTTTTCATCTTTTAACTTACTGCTATTTCTGACAAAAATTCGACAGCATCTCCCCTTAACCCGGATGGTAAGGGAATACAAGGGACATGTCCACAGGGAGTGACATGAACCAACAACTGAGGTGTGTGCCTAGGCAGCCACCTTTGGGGAAACTTCAAAAAATTCGGAGAAAACGCCGAACGAGAAACCAGTAGACTGATGCAAGCTATGAGTGCATCGAAGAAGTGACAGCCAAGGTGTGTGCCGCCGAGCAGGCCAACAGGGGAGGTGTGCCGCTGAGGCAGCCAAGGGGGTGCCGCTGAGCAGGCCAATAGAGGAGGTGTGCCATTGAGGCAGCAAATGGGGTGCCGCTGAGCAGGCCAATAGAAGAAGTGTGCCGCTGAGGCAGCCAAGGGAAGTGTACCGCTAAGCAGAAGAACGGGAAGGTGTACCGCTGAGCGAACCCAGGGAAGTGCATGCCGCTGGGCAGACTCAAGGAGGTGTACCGCTGGGCGAACGAAAATAGGTGAGCCATTGGAGGACTTGAATAGTGTGATGACTGAGGGGCTTGAATGGGTGTGTGTGTGCACCGTGGACTTTGGAGGAAAGGCTAAGGAGCCTTCTAGCCAGTAGGTGGGTGATGCACGCCAAGTAGAGGACCACAAAACTTCAACAAGCTGCATGGGAAGGAAAGGGGGATTGCATTGCAGAGCATCACCAAAAAGGAGGGGGAGGCTAACCTTGCATCATCAAACCAGGAATGCTAGTCATCCGTTCGAGCAAACCAATGACATAGGAAGGCCAATGAATCAGGGGGTTAGAAAATTGAGGAAGCATGCAACGGAGGTCACAGGCCAACGACGGAGGGAAAACAACAAGCACAACGAGGGTTAACACCCCAAAAGCCACTTTTATTCATGAAAGTCTTCAAATATCAAAGAACATGGCCCGAAGGCCAAATGCATTACAACACACTCCAGAACGAAGGGAAGAAAAGAGAAACTAAAAAAAAGGGGGAAGGAGGAGCAGAGAAAAAGAAAGAACTAGGGGAGAGTTGGAACGAGGGAGGGTGTCTCCCTTCAGCCCATTCCTCTCTTCCCCCTTACACACATCATTCTTCTCTCCGTCTCTCCATATCTCTTCTACCTTCTTCTTCTCTTCTTCTTCTGCTGCTCTCTTCGTATAGGTATTTCGCATGCCTTTTTCTTCTCCGTAGGAGGCTTTTATAGGTGGGCCGTTGGAGGAAGGGCCGACCTCATGATGGCACTGCCATCCGAGGTTGACTTCGGTCTCCTCCTTGTCAGGTGAGGATCTCCCCCACCCAACCAGAGGGCGACACCAAGGCGAACGCTAGCTGGCGTCGAGGTGGCCGCGCTGCGAGCCAAGGGGCCTGCTCAGTGACCGTTGTGTCTTCTGCCGGCTTGTGCCGTCCTGGAGGATTTAGCGTTGTGCCGCTGGAAAGGCCAAGGGGCTGTGCCGTTGAGGAGGCAGAACGCCTGTGCCGCTGGAGGACATGACGATTGTGCCGCTGACGGGGCACAACTATTGTGCCGTTGGAAGGGCATTGAGGCATTGTACCGTTGAAAGGGGCTTCCAAGGGTTGTGCCGCTGGAAGGCACCAAAGGGCGTGCCGTTGGGAGCACCCCCATAGAGTGTGCCACTGGGGCAACTGGCAGTGTGCCGCTGGGCACTTCAGGGGGTGTGCCGCTGGGGGCAGAGAGACTGTGCCGTTGGGGGGCACGATAGGGTGTGCCACTGGGGCAACCGTCAGTGTGCCGCTGGGGCACTTCAGGGGGTGTGCCGCTGGGGGCCCCTGAGTAGTGTGCCGTTGAAGGCCCTGAGGGTGTGCCGTTGAAGGCACCTGGGGGTGTGCCGCTGAAGGGTATACCAGGCAGTGTGCCGTTGAAAAGGCACAGAGTGTGCCGTTTGGGAGGGGCTTCTGCCTTTGCTTCAGGGACTTACAGTTGTGTACTCTTTGGGATATTTCTTCACCGTTAAGGACTCGAGGGTGGGTCCATAGAAGTGTATAAATTCAGGAGAGATATCCTGTGTTTTCTCTGTCATTTAGTGCGCCCGTGCAAATGTGAGGATTTATCGGATGGTAGTATTCTCCCGGAGCCCTGGATGACCAGTTTCCCCGGGTCTTCTATTTTCAACTCTGACATCAATGCGGGGGCTTGGCGGGACATATGGACGTACGATTTTATACGTCCACAAGTCTATACAGGGAACCAATCTTTTCTCCCTACATGACAACTAAGGCACCCTTTTTGACTTTCAAAATGTCATCAACGTTGCTGAAGGTGTAACAATTGACATCAAGGGCACTAAGAGAGATCAGACTCTTTCTCAAATTTGGGACGTATCTGACCTCAGATAAAGTTCTTACAACCCCAGCAAACATCTTGATTTTCACTGTTCCTATCCCAACAGCTCTACATTCAGTGCTATTACCCATCATAACTCTACCCCCATTATGAGATGTATAATTATCAAACCAATTTCTATGAGGACGCATATGATAGGAACATCCAGAATAAGGAATCCAAACATTAGAGGAGTCCGTACATGATGAGATGGACAATATATCTCCCTCTTTCTCTGTATTAGAAGCCACACTGGCCTCTTGTGGCTCTTTTTGTTTCTGTTTAGACCTCTCTTTAAGTTTGGGGCATTCTGCTTTCCAGTGACCTTCTTCTTTGCAGTAGCGACAACGATTATCCCTTTCTTTTATTTGGATCTAAATCTATTTGTCTTGCCATCTTTTTGCTTCTGACGTCCTCTTTCTTGACCAGAAATCTTTGCTATCAAACTTTCACCAGAACTAGGCTTGTTTCTGATTTCATTTGATAGCAAGGTAGTTTTGACCTCCTCCATCTTTAGAGTTTCCCTTCCCTAAAGGATAGTGGTCACCAAATGATCATAGGACTTCGGTAAAGATGTAAGAAGAAGAAGAGCTTGATCTTCCTCATCCACCTTAACCTCAACACTGCAAAGTTGTGAAATCAACTTATTGAAAATATTCATATGCTCCAAAAGGTCAGTCCCATCATACATACGCAAACTATAAAGTTATTTTTTCAGATAGAGCTTATTGGTGAGTGACTTGGACATATAAAGTTTTTCTAACTTCTTCCACAAATCTAAAGTAGTCTCAACATATGTAACATTGTATATTACCTCATCTGCCAGACACAACTGAACTGTGCTCATGGCCTTCAAATCAAGCTCATCCCATTCATCATCGGCCTTTCTAGCCTTCTCTTTTCCAAGAAGGGCCTTATGCAAATTGTTCTGTAGCAGAATAGTTTTAACTATTTTCTGCCACAGACCATAGTCGATTTTACCATCGAATTTCACCACATCAAACTTTGTAGCCGACATCTTTGAGAACACCCAATCTTGAACAAAATTGCACTAAAGAAAGCTCTGATACCAAATGTTATGTAATCAGAGTAGTAACCCGCAGCGGAACGGATCGACAAACGTGTAATTCCGCAAGTGTATAGGTGTAATAAAGATCAAAAGAGAAAAATATATGACAAAATGAACAAACCAATTCACAAGGAGATAAAAGATTTACGTGGTTCGGTCAAGCCTACGTCCACGGGGAGAGCTATAGAGAGACTTCACTATGTAGAAGAAAATACAAATAGAAAGTTACTCTTACACCAACATCGAATAGTCTTCCCAACAAATGGAGCACTTAGACTCACCATCTAGCACTCTCTTCTTATAATGTCTCACACACAACACTCACATACTCCTTCCCATGATGGTGGATTTATATAGACTAAGAGGGAGCCTCATGACCACACATTTCTATGGCACATGTGCGGTGAAAATTGGTTTACTAAATAGGAAATCAACACCTCATTATTTCTCACCGGGTCAAACCCATAAAAATTGAGTTCTTTATTTGACCGTGTCAAATATAGCAATCTACGTGATCCAACTTTTTTGATTCATCAGATTCTTTGTCACAGAAAAAAAAACATTGTCTAGGTGAACAAGTAGAACTAGATGTGGGGATAATTAAAGAAAAGTTCTCACTATTTTCAAAAACTTCCTCTTTTCACGCAGGAGATTGTCCGAATAATGGCCGTGTGGTTGGAGCTATCAATGACGAGGTCTCGTATCTCCGAGAAAATTATTACCGCCGTGGTGTAACACCTCCGACAAGCTCTTGTACGAGAAAACATCCACATTGATCACATAAATGATGAAGCGTGAATTTATTTATTTATTTATTCGACGACAGACATCTACTTGACATTTTAATAATAAACCTTACCTGTTCACGAACAGGGGATCTCAGTCTCTCAGCCTCACATTCCTGGCCCATTTCGTGGGAGATGTACACCAGCCATTACACGTGGGATTTAAACGCGACTCAGGTGGTAATGCCATAAAGAATATTAGAATCTCTTGGCCCCTTTGCTAATCGGGCACGGAGGGTCGAGCACATTAATCGCCCCTGATTAATGTCGACTGTGTGAGGGGGAGGCGGAGCCCATCGGGGGATTCTCTCTCCTCGATTGTGTTATCCGCCCGACAATCTTTACATCAAAGCGGCCCTTGGGGTCTGACACAACCTCTGCCGCCGGTATATAATCTTCATAGAGTAAGTAATTTTTTTTTATTTCGTTCGTTCTTTTGTTATATTATTACACGAGATGTTGGGATGTTCTTGACCCCCCCCCCCCCCCAAAAAAAAAGAAAAAGAAAAAGAAAAAGAAGACAGAGGGAGATGTTGGGATATATGTCCTACAATATAATGTATTGTTGACGTGATTAATTTGATCTTGCAGATATGGGACTCGGAGATAATAAGCACTGCAAAACGCCGTAAATATAGTAATAACCGTGAGAGGATGATAGTAAGCATTGAGAGAAGTATCCGGCCCGTAAGTTATTGAAAGGAGCGTGCAACTATTAATTTGTTGCATTAATCTTATCGTCAAGCATGCATGTTCATATATATTGTAGATGTGCGTCTAAAGCTTTTGCTAATTAAATTGCCTTCGATATATTTAACTAGTTATAATTAGCATGGTTTGACAAACGTAGTTTTTTCCCCCTAGAATCTTAATTTTTTATTCGATCGAGTAGGTTGACCAGATAATATGGAGGATTAATTCTACCTTAATATTGCAAGCTTTTAGATTATGTTGCAGATTAATCGTAACCTGATCATGTATTTTGCAGGATGACCCGACCCGCGCCGATCTTTCACCTGCTGTGTAAGATATTGATTCAAAAAAAAAATAATTATTTACCAACTCAATAAATGCTTGCAAAAGATATATTTCAGTAAACAAAGAATTACATTAACTTTTTTTTAACTCAAAGGCAATATTTGCAAGGTGGGCCGAGGTTTCCCGTTCATCCTTTCATTGCGGAAGAGAGTGGACGCTCCACCTTGATCACCAGGCAAGGGATTTTCATTAAGTAAAGCAGAAAATAGCGGAAGCAGTACAAGGATGAAGGGAGAGGAGAGAAAGACACCCAAATTAAAAGAGACGAAATGGGCCACAAACAACAGAAAGGAGATAGACCTACAAAGCCGCTAAGAGAAACCCACGAACCCAAATAAGGCATAAAGAAACAGAAATAAGGTCAAGGAAGCCAAATCAAATAGACCGCCAGCTAAAGCCTGAGACTGTAGGACTCTAGGTGATTGGGCCTGCGTCGATTCTTTCTTTTACTCCTGCGGACGGGCTGGAAAGAAGCATCAAACTCCAAGTCCTGCTCATCAACCGAACCATCAAACTCGTCGGGGGCAACCTGTGACGACCCGGATCCCGGATACCAGATATACCCGATAGGACTACCGGATACACCTGATACCACTTGGAACCCGCGAGGCCTCCCAAGAGCGGTAAAGCTCCGAAGGGATAAAAGGATTGTCGTGTAGTACATTGAAGCCACAGAGATATAACAGTAAGCAATTAAATTTTATTAGATCGGTTTGCTAAAGTAGCAGAAATAAAATTACTTTTTAATTAACAATTTCAATTTAACAATTATACCAGAGTCCAGTCCAAGAAATTAAAGACAAGTACAGGCCACAGGAAAAGAACGTACACTGAGGTCGGGGGAAACCCGACGCAAGTACCGCTGGCAGCTACAGACGTGCCACACCAGGAACCACGAACAGAGACGACGCCACCCACCTGAAAAGTAGGGGTGAGTCTCCAAACAGAGACTTAGTAGGGGTCACGCGGATCCCCACTGAACAACACGCAGTACACGGAACAGAAAGCAACAGTAGTAGCAAAGCAGGAGAAGCTACACTACCAAGCTGTAAAAAGAACGGGAACAGCAAGAGTAGGGAACAGGCTAAGAGCAAGGGAAGCTAAAAGAAAAGGGAAAAGCGAGGCCGTAAAACTCGGAACACGGCCACCGAGAGGAACTCGGCTCCCTAAGCTACTCCAAGCAGCGACAGAAGGGCGACTCTGATCTGACAAAGTCAGGAGTTACCGATCTGTCGACACGACGCCAGGCCTAAGATGAAGACTTGCAAGGACAGACAAAAGTCTAGAAAAGATCTAGACAGACGACAAACAGACTCGACGACACACACGACTAGAACGTCGTGCACGCAACACAACACTGATCTCGAGTAGGGCCACGAGAGGGCAAACTCGGAAAGGTCACGGCGCACAAGAAACGCGAAGGTCACGTATCACGTGACGGAAGCACCTCCTCATCAGAAGAACAGCCAGCTGTGTCCACTGACGTCTTACACTGCGCCACGAGTGTCTCGCCTACGGTACCGCCAAAGCCACGGCAGAGTCGCAGACACGCACTGAACCAAACAGGAATTACAACAACAAGTAACTCGTCAGGGTTACGCTCGTCAACGTAAGTCCTCAGCCCCTGACCACGTGTGCACACACTGGCTCTTGCCTAAGCCAGGCCCTCTAGCTAGTTTTCTCCCTCGGTAGGACGCTACCGCTGGCCGGGAGCCCACGAAACTAGCTTACAAACCGTATTACGGGAACTGCTCTTTCCACCCCCCTGAGGTGGGTCAACACACTAGATCGCGTGCATCGACAGGCCACGACAAGTGGAGGTTCACAAGACACCAGACTCAGAAACACAAGTGCTAGAGTACAGACAGCTAGAACGCACTGTCACACGTACTACTAGGCACCACTGGCAGTACAACCACTGCCAACGGACTCAGGACTAGGCAACTAGACCTATAACGTAACGATCTTTGAGTCGGACGACTCAAAGGCAAGATCGTCACTGACAGCGGAACAAGCCGCCAATCGGTCTAATCCTAAGCCACGGGAAACGACGCTCCGCAGAAAACGACTCACGGAGACCTGAGGGAACACCGAGGACCCTCAACACGCCTGGATACGCAAATCAAGGTAAAACGGTACCTCGAGACATCCAGAACCAGTGTCTCGGACTGGACAGAACTGCCGAGACACCCACACAAGGTCACCCGTCAACCACTGGGTCAAACCGGGTTGACCGGAACCAGGCAAGACACACAAGCACAACCCTCTTGGCCACCTCGGGACACGGTTACAGCCCTCATAGAACATCGGGTGATGTCCACGTGACAATGGGCGAACCACAAGGCCAAGCCAAGATACCGGAAACCAAACCACCGGTAAACCACTCTCTGGGCATAGGCTATCCATCACTCGGCCGCTAGGTCAACCAAGTAGTCAAGGAGGACTCGCCACGCAACCAGAGACAAAGACATTCTATAGCAGGAAAGAGAATCCTACCTCAAGCAAGAAAACTCCTGGCTACCCTATGACGTAGCCTTAGCCCTCATAGGATGTCAGGAGACATCCGCGGGAAAACGGGCAGGCCACAAGGTTAAGCCAAGACAATCAGAAACAAAAACGACGGAAATCAGAGCTCTAGGACTGTAACGCACCACCCTTAGACCGTTACACGAATGTGGCGGTCTAACGCTAGGCCGTTACACTCTAGAGAAAACAAGACGGTGGCGGTCTAATGAAGACGTGCTACAACGACGTGACGGTCGAAGAATGAGCCGTCACAGATACCGCCCTACCCAACACCTAAAATGCACAAGGCATGTAACGGCCTAACCTAGGCGCGTTACACAGCTCTGACGCACCCATCTAGGGCCGTCAGGGCCAACAGACTCAAGCTTAAAACTCAGACGAACAGCATGTAACGGTCCAAGATGGACGCGTTACAGCACTGTGACGCATGAGGGTAAGACCGCTACACGAACCGACTTAAACGGTCAAATCCAGTCAAACATAACGTAACGGCCTAGTACAGGCGCGTCACAAGGCTCTGACGCACCATGGAAGGGCCTTCAGAGGAACCGACTTACCCAAATCTCAAGAAGGCGAAATGGCCGTGACGCACCTACCTGGATGCGTCAGAGGGCTGTGACGCACCAATACTGGACCGTCACACTCCCACAGCCACGAAAAGTTTAAAACGTTAAAATGCTGTGGCGGTCTATCGTAGGGCCGTCAGAGACTGTGACGGTCTCTGCAACGACCGCTACACCGGTCACGGCGGGAAAAAGGTGGAAACGCCGAATCGGTCCGTTCCACGCCCCATTCACGTCGAAGAGCAGGGGAAACAAAGCTAAACGACGAAAAATAACTTCGGGAGGCTAAAAAGCCCACATGCACGCATTGAATCGCGAGATTGGGGCGATTTAGACAAATCGACCCTAAACGAGTCACCGAGGTTCCCGGACTCCTACCGGCCTCGAATGACGACCGATCGACACGAAACTAACATGAATGGGATCTAGACATCCCAACGGTCATTTTGACACTAACTAGACCAAGATTGGTTGCCGTTTTCCGGCGAACCCTGAAAACTCCGAAAATGACGGTTTTCACTAAATCGGCCCGATCTCTCCCGATCGAGCACCAAACTACGCACAGAAGCAGGGAAAACGTGCAGAACAGGTAGGCGATCCATCTCCCTACCTCCACCGAAGAAACCGTGTCCCGAATGGACTAAACTGCGCCAAAAATCGCACCGCGAGATCAAACGCCGGCTTTGAATCCACCGTTCGGGATCGCGCCAAAATCTCTCCATCCTCGCCCCGTCGCGCACCCGACCAACTCCACAGCATCCCCAGCACTCGCCCCTAGGTCCTCCGTCTGCAGCCGGAGCCGAGAAGGCGAAACGGGAGAGAAACGGGAGAGAGAGAGAGGGCGGCGGCGTGAAATGAGAAGGAGGAGAGAGGAAAGAAAAAGAAATAGAAAAGAAATTAGGAATTTTCCTAATGTCTGAAAATCTGATTTTTTGGCCCTATCTCAGAAAAATACGTAAAAATAGTCAAAACGACCGGCTCGGAGAGTACATCGTCGCTGCAGTATTCTCGAGTCGATGAACTGACAAATAAACTCACCGTAGGGTTCCGTAGCTAGTACGAGAGAAAAACCCACACAGATCGTAAAACTCAACTCGGAAGTCACAAAAGCGAACCGAAACTCACCGAAACAGATCCGAAAGATCCAATAAAGATCCAATAAGACATACTAAGGATCCAGGACATTACACAACCGGGCTGGAAGAAGACGATGAAGGGGCATGCAAGACACCACCAGCTGGAGGAGCAGCAGCCTTGGGCAACGCAGCACCATGGGGCTTCAGAGATTGAACATCACTACCAAGCGAACGAGACACCAAAGAAGACTGAGCAACACCAATGGCGGGCTGCTGAAGAGGGCTAGCAGGTGCACCCAAGGGATCAGCAGCAGTACCATCAGGCATAAAAGCATCAACATCACAGGCCACAGATGAGTCTGACAGGACAGACACAACTCCTGGAGGAGGAGGCTTCACAGGACCAATAGGAGAAGGCCTGGCATCCTCAGCCATGTTAGACAGGGGCTGGAGAGGAACATGAGTGACTGGAGCAGAAGAGCTGCCAAAGATTGGCAAGGCGTTAACTTCATCCCTTAAGGCACGTAGGGCAGGCAAGCGTGCTGCATCCAGATGGGGGCCAACAACAGGAGGCCCATCGGCGGCAGAGGCACTAGGCGCGCCAGTTGCAGAGCTGCTGGTCGCACCGGGTGCCACGGCAGGAAGGTGGCAAACATCCACAAGAGCAGCACCGGAGGCGGCGGAGCAGGCAGCTGTTGGAGACGGTTGAGATGAAGCAGCAGCATCAGGATTACTAGGCGCGGGCGTGCAAGAAGGACCATCAATAGCAGCGCCAAGGCTGCCAGCAATAGACCGGAGCATGGCATCTTCATACAAATTGATCGGCAGCCCAGGCAGTTCAAGCCATATAGGAACGATGGGAGAGTCAGAACCAGGGCTGAAGTTGAACGTCCATTGGAAGAATCGAAAGGGCCGGCCTTGAACAAGCAACGATTCTTTAAGCAACACCCGTCATCCTCATTCTGAAATCGGATAAGAAGATGGCGGCCATCCAGAGCGCTGATAGAAAAATCCCGGAGGAATGAAAACCGCTGCGCCAAGTGGGTTCTAATTTCCTGAAACGGGGGTCGCCCTTGAGGAGTCCCGGCAATAATGGAAAGATGAAAGGCCGAACAGGAAACTCTGATCCCCTCAAGGGAGAAGAAGACGGCGGGCTCTCCAGCATCTGTGAGGGCAGGTGGGTGGACCACAATAGGGATAGCCGGAGGCGGGATGGAGGGGCACACCACCTGGGAAAAGAACAAGGGAAGCTGGGGGGGGTGCAGGAGACGGGCGGCCATCCACAAGGGCAGGAGCACGAGAGACCCCCGTTGCAGGATCGCGCACAGCAAAGGCCCCGGGGGCCCCTTCAACAGCAGCAACACATGGCAAAGCAGGACAAACAGGGCCACCGCAAGCGCCAAGGGCCCCAGTCGCGGCAGGATGGGGCATGGAAGCATCATCCACGCACGCGGCGGGGACAACATCCGGAGAACTAAACAGCAAAGACGAACATTATGTATATGTGCAGTTATGCATCCGAGAGCATCGACATGGCATATGCACATGCATACAAGGATACAGTAGGTTGCAATGTACGGTCAGGCTCAACTTTGGAAGGTATGCATATATATATATATATATATCACCATTATTAGTTAGTTGTATTTGGAGAGTTTACTTGACCGGAATAGTCTCGTGATTCATTGATTTTGCGTCCTCTCGTACCATCCACAGGTTGCATGTTCGAATTCGGACATAGAGTGAGTGAAAAATGACATAGTGTGAAGTTCTCACAGTTCCTAACCGTGCATCTCCGATTTAATTTGTTGCTGAGATGTTAATTGCAAAGAAATAATACGGCAATTAGTGATCCTATTAAATTTTGAACTCAAGATGTCATATTGAGTCTTAGACTAGTTGTGTTATATTTCAGATATTATCAAAAAAAGAGTTTACTCGACAACTTTAATTTTATTATTTTAATTTTTTATTCTCATCATTAATTATTATAGGCATCGAGTTCCTATGCAGGGACATATTACGAAGATGGATTGACCGTTGTGGAGGATAGAATTGCCCAGGCCGCAGTGAGGTTGGCTGCATTGCTCAATGACATTTTTCGTCGACGCCAAATTGATTCGACGTCGCAAATCTAGAATGAATTGGTTTATTGATAAATTATATGAAATCTTGTGGCAAAGATATATATATATTGTTGAGATTGTCCTTTCATGCTATATATGAGAATAAAATGGTGATATATATGTACTGGTGATGCTGAGTAAAGAGAAAATAAATATCGATTTCAACATTTATATGCATTGTACATGATGGATGGTTTCTTTCTAAACCTTACGTTTCGTCCCCGTACATCACTATGCATTTTGCATGTTCGAAAGGAAGTGAATTAAAAGGGAATTTTTTGTTCGTCTGTGCTTGTAAAAGCTCAAAGAGTATGAGTTATAAATATCCTAGGTCTTCCACTTGTGCTTTTAGAGGCCATGTTATTTATCTTTTCATGTATTTTGGCGGTGAAAATATGCAATTTTCGAAATTAATTAGAAATTATGAAATATTTGAAGTTGATGTGAGGGGGGGGGGGAGGAATTTAACATTACTGGAATATTTGAAGTTGCAGTCGCCCGGGGTGTTGATGTAGTGGAGGGGGCTCGACCACCGTTACCGGAACCGGACCTCGTCTGCCCAGGAACACACGGCCGCCAGCTCCCCCTCAGCCACCGGCGGCAGCAGGCCGGTGCCGCACCGCCCCCGTCGCATTCTCCGTCAGGTACCCCTGCGAGGATCGAGCATAATTAACCAGAGACCAAACAGAGAGTACCCACTTCTGCAAATTAACCCAGACGTGCATCTCTTATAACTAACAACAGAGAACTGAAGCATATGCATGGAAGGTGGAGCAGATCATGATGCTGTGGAACGGGTCTCGTCGACGATCGAGCACGTACGTACGTACCTCTGCAATCTTGCAGACCATGAAATGCCCCTGCTTGCCCCATGCCTCCGTGCGGCCGACAACGATGGAAAGGGAGAGGAGGAGAAGGGGGAGCAAAGCCATATCCACTCCCTCAGCATCCAGGGTCAAATCCTAGAGCTTCTCATCCCCTATATATCGTCCTTCTTCTCCACCCGTTTTGAGCTCTTTGTATATGGTCTAGGGGTCATGCCCCCATGTCTCACTTTGATATATGGTTAGTCCCGGGTTAATCATAGTTTAGTCTAGTTTAATTATTTTTGAAGTCTAAATTATTTTGATACTTAAACATGGACTAAACCGAGAGGATGAGTATTAAACCCGGAGTAATCCTGGACTTCGAAATCCACCTCCAGAGGTAGATTTAGAAGGGTTAACCCAACAATAAATGCGCAATAAATACACCCTCTCTCTCTCAATATTTTACTTATAAATATTATTGAGTTAACCTATTAACTACCAAATCACAATAGATTCAAACTAGGTTAGTCCACTTACTTATTTCCAAGTTAATACTCTTACTATCAAATCAAAAATAAATTAACTATGGACTAACCTAAGTAATTTAATTTAACCCAAATCTCCTACCAAAGTGAGGCTTAGAGAATATTCGATCTGCTGCATGCCCATGACATGTTCTAGCCCGTGATGGTGGTGGCCGAGGATAACTTCAATTGACTTCAACATCAATTACAACAATCGTTCTTTCTTTCACACGTCAGCTCCTTTAGTTTGAGAATATTTATCTGAATGTGTGTCAGATGAAAAACCCAGCTCTCTCACTTGTAGTGCAAAACCAAGAATCCCTCTGATTCTTATTTTGTTTGTGTTTTCACTTTTCAGTACATTTAGCTGCACCTTAGTTTGGGCAATTAAAACTAGTTGTACATGTGACTATCTTTCCTTCCAGGAAAGCTCCTCTTCAGTTGTCACGAATCATGCACATGCTTGTCGTGGGGACTCGCGAATGCATTAAGATATATATATATATATATATATATATATATATATATATATATATATATATATATATATGGACAAGAGATGAAACATCGTAAACAGTGCAAGGAATCTATCTAGTTTCCACTTGGGCAACATGATCTTTCAATTCACGAGTGTGAAGACCATGGACAAGATATGCTTCAAATTGATGCCGGTGATGCCTTTGGAGGAAGAAAGGGAAAAGGAAAAAACTGATGCGAAATACGAATGCAGAACTATAAAAGATGTAATTTGGGTAGGAAAGCATCCGACTATATCTAAGCCATAGAGCTAGCTATGGCGCCTCATTATCACAAAGGAGGTGGTTAATTAATTAGCACCCATCATTAAGACAAATATGCATCTGATATATGCTCCGGTAGTTATCACCCATGATTATTAAGACTATCACCTCATGGATGTGCGAACATGTGCATGTGATTCATTGAACAAACGAGGAAAGCGTATTGGGAATGGATGTACGTTGCTATATATCAGTACAGAGATCAGGTAATTAAAAGGTAGCGGCGATGTGTACTTGAACGTCGTTCCCAGACCCAACACATGGGCAATGCGATATATGTGATCTACATACAAATTAAAGGAACTGATCACTACTTGCCACCATCAAGGATTATTTGAGTCCACCAATGTTTCTTCTTGAGCAACTCGCGACCGCTTGCACAAAACCATCAAATCAATTAACCTATATATAAATAGCTAGAGCGGCCGGCCGGGGTTGGACGTCGGGGAGAGCGAGGGGGGAGAGTACTGGGTCGGATATTCGGTGGCCGGTCGTGAAGGCTAGCTGAGGGAGATCGAGCTTGGGATCGATCGATGGGTTTTTTCTTGGCGCCACCTTCGCTCTCTCTGCTCCTCCTCATGATCATCCTCTCTGTTGGTGCACCCCCCACGGAAGCCTGGGGCCCCGACGGGCACTTCATGATCTGCAGAATCGCACGGGTAGCCTATATATATATATATATATATATATATATATATATATATGTATGTATGTAGGTATCTTACCCCTTAATTAATTAATTGTGACCGTGGCTTAATTAATTCTCGCAGAACTACCTGTCAGAAGAGGCGAGGACGGCGGTGGAGGATTTGCTACCCAGGCGGACGACGCTGGAAGAGGTGTGCTCGTGGGCAGACGATGTCCGAAGACAGTACCCCTGGTCGGCCCCTCTCCACGACGTCTCCAACCCCTCGCGCACCTGCGACTTCGTTCATACCAGTAACCTTCTAATCCTCCTCGACACCATTAATTAATTCACCCCGTCTTCACATCGATCGATCTGCAGACCGTAGTGGAATACCCATTTTCCTTAATTCACGTACGTCCGAACTCGAAGGAAATGCAAGCGGAAAGAATAGAGCATCTTCGCGCGATAATATATATATATATATATATTAATTATGACGTTACATCCATCCAAGAATGCCGATGCGCAGGCGTTCCGCGAGTGCGGGCTCTGTAATGGAAGCTCAAGTGCCAAAAAATCTCATGGCCACTGTGTCACTACATTAATGCCCGCCCATTTGGCTCTACTGAAACACCGGTTCTCTCTCTTCCAAGACACCTGGAGAAAGGTACTCAATTTTACATGTCTTTATATATATATATATAAATATATATATATATATATATATATAGTATTCTTATTATTTTTTTACTTCTAGACATAAACTTCAAATTAGAGTTTCATATGTTGTATACAAATAAAATTTGTCAAATCGATTAGATACGAGATATCATATCAGTCACAGATCGGTACGATTGATTTGTCATATGCAGTCGATACGTAACTTATAATTTTTAAATATTTTATATAATATTTTATATTAAATATAATTTTATAGATATTTTGGTAAAGAATCTTTATTTGGAAAGTTAAGATTTAGATTTAAAACACAGTAGTGACATTATATTCTTATTTTTTAATTTTTTTTAAAAAAAAATAAGTCAAAAAATACGTGACATTTGTGAGATTTGAACTCTTTATCTCACACACAACTAACACTCCTATTGACCACTAAATAACACATAATATTTTGTTATATTTTATAATAACATATATTTATTAAATAATTTTTTAATGTTGACATCTTGCGGTAGGACCGGTACGTACGGTGTCGTACTGTACCGTGTCGACAAAAACTTGAGACCGACAAAGATTGCATGAAAATTGGATTGCGAACTAAGGTTTCACCTGCACTACTACCCGCAATTAATTATAGTCACACTTGCTTTGCATTTTACCCTGTGAAAGTTAATATTTAGCCATGAGAGTTTTAATAGCCAGGATTTCTATATTACCAACGCATGGGTTACATTTAGGCATGCGTTTCTTAAGAAGGATTTCTCCATACCAACGCATGGGTTACATTTAGCCATGTCTTTATTAATTAGTGTTTGTATTTTAAGTAGATGGCTTGAGTTTATTTGTCTCGGGATTTTTGTAAATTTATAATAAAGTAGAACAATTATGAGGAAATATTAAGAACGAACATTTACCAAAATATCCTTCTTAAAAGTTTATTTATAGATTTTTTACCTGGTCTTTACTAACTTCCTTATATTTAGAATATTGTTAAAAATGTTTTGGCACTTGGCTTTCATCCTACAGGCGGCAAATATTTCATTCTCATACATAAAACTGATGAGTTTTTTTTGTTGAGCATAACTCTATGAAAAGGAGTCTTTGGATAAGATATTATTCCAAAGATGGAAAAGAAATTATATATATATATATATATATATGGAGAGAGAGAGAGAGAGAGAGTTTAAATATTTTGACTCACTCCGAGAGATTCGCGTCATGTGTTGAATCCTCAAGAGGTGCATCATTCAAATTTTTTGATTGGTCAGACTCTTCGTCACAAAAAAAAAATAGCATTGTCCAGGTGAACAAGTAGAACTAGATGTGGGCATAATTAAAGAAAATTTCTCACTATTTTCAAAAACTTCCTCTTTTCGTGCAGGAGATTGTCCGAATAATGAGTGTGTGGTTGGAGCTATCAGTGACGAGGCTGTGTATCTCCGAGATAATTATTACCGCCGTATAACACCTCCGACAAGCTCTTGTACGAAAAAAAAACATCCACATTGATCACATAAACGATGCAACATGAATTTATTTATTTATTTATTTATTTATTCGACGACATCTGCAGGACATTTTAATAATAAACCTTACATGTTCATGAGTAGGGGATCTCAGTCTCAGCCTCAAGTTCTTAGCCCATTTCGTGGGAGACGTACACCAGCCATTACACGTTGGATTCAAACGCGACTCGGGTGGTAATGCCATAAAGAATATTATAACCACTTGGGGTCCGACACAACCTCCGCCGCCGGTATATACTCTTCGTGAGGTAAGTATGTTTTTAAGGGTTTTTTTTATATTAACTCCTATAAACTTAGTGAATTACCGATTAATCTCTCCATTCTGAATATCATTTTAATAGTCCCTATAATCTTAGTCGTTACACGTTTAAGTCCCTACCGTTCATTCAGTTAACTAAACTATAGTTACCTTATACTAAAGGTAATGAAAATACTAACTTACCCCTGGGTAAAGTGTGAGAGTGTGAGAGAGAGATAGAGAGAGGGGTGCCTCCCCCTCCCCTGCGACCTCCCCCTCCACCGCCGGCCGCCCTCCCCCTCCCCTGCGACCTCCCCCCTCCCCCTCTGGCCGCCCTCCCCCTCCGACCGACGCGACCTCCCCCCTCTCCTGCGACCTCCCTCCCCCCTCCCTCTCCACCTCCGGCATCCCTCCCCCCTCTCCTGCGACCTCTCCCCTCCCCCTCCGGCCTCCTCCTCCGTTGACTACCACCGTTGACTACCACTATTCCTGATGGGAGAGGGCCAAGAAACAGTGCTCTGTTTCTTGACGTTCCCTCCCCTGTTCCGGGTGATGCCCCCTCATCGGCCTCCCCCGTGCTTCGTCCGGTGGCTGCACCGCCTGGCCTTGTTCTCCTGCCGTCGCCTTCTTCTTGCCCTCCACTGGCCTTGGCCGGGTCTGGGGCTGCTAGCCGTTCTACGCCTCCTGAGGCATCCGTGCCCCTCACTTCCACCGCTCTGCCTTCTTCTTTGCCGGAGGCTGTCTCTCTTGACGCCGTCGCGGTGGTGGCGTCGGGCACGAGCCTGCCTCCCCCGCAGCGTGGGCTGCGTTCTGGTGCGCCTCCTTCGGCCACCACCAAGCGTACGTCTTCCTTTGGCGGAGGCGGTGGCGCGCGCTCGGGTTTCGACCCCCTTGGCCATTCTTCTACCCCCTCGGTTAGCCCCTCTTTCGCCAACGTTGTTCTCCAGTCCTTCAACCCCCCCTCCCTCCCCCTGTCCATCCACGCTCCAGCCTTCACAGATGCCGGTGAGCCCGCCACCATCTTCTCCCAGGAAGAGATTTCGATCTCCTGCCGGCCGCTCTGTGGACACCTCTGCCCAAGGGGTCGACACCCCTCCCTGGAGGTGCACCTGTGGACGTAGTTGATTGGGAGGCGGTCCCCCACCACCCTTGCGTGAAGCCATGCCAACCTGGCGCTGGTGGTTTCGCCCTGGCCAGCAACCCCCCCAGCTATCGGAGAGGTTGTCTGCCCCACTACCTGCTCCTCGGCGGGGCTCCCTCTCTCCTCAGGAGCCGCCATGGTGGACAACGGGCCTACTGCTGCTTCTACCGCTCCAACAGCCACCACCGTGCCTTGCTTGGAGCCGTTCCCACGTCTTCCTGCTGCACATGCTCTTTTTGTTGGCCTCTGCCCTCCGGCTGCGGGTGTGGCACAGGGAAAGCACAGGGATCGGAGCATCCACGGACTCGGTGGAGGAGAGCCGGTGGTACGGGACGGCGGGGATGCTATCTCCCAACACGCAGGCCCGGATCGTCGACCCAGAGACCGGGGAGTCCCTTCCCGTGAACCGCACCAGCGAGCTTTGGCTCCGCGGTCCATACGTCATGAAGGGGTTCTTCAGCAACGCGGAGGCGACGTCGTCGACGTTGGTGTCGGAGGGGTGGCTGAGGACGGGGGACCTCTGCTACGTAGACGACGACGGGTTCCTGTTCGTGGTCGACCGGCTGAAGGAGCTGATCAAATATAAGGGATACCAGGTAACTATTCCTCCTCCGACGAGTTGCCGGAGAGCACCACTGTGTCTGTGACTTCAATTGTACGGCCTTCCTGGGTTCCGAGCTCCCGACCCACAAAGCCCTTTTGGTGATGCTCTTCCTCCTGCCAGTGGTCTGCTCTAACACTCTAGAGGTTGACAGAGGAGACACCAAGAGAGCAGCAACAGCCATCCTTCTCACTCTCTTTCTCTCTAACCCTCACACCGCACGCGCACACACACGCACACACTCACCCCTCGCCGCTGTCGCCTCCCTCTCCACACCCTTCACTCCTCTCTCCCCCTCACACTGCAAACACACACACATTGCACCGCCCTCCTGCGGAGTCGACCTCCCCTCCGACTGAGGTTCATGGCGATCCGCGATTGGAGGGGGGTCCGAGGTGGAGGGAGAGGGGACCGGAGGGAGAGGGAGGAGGGGGACTGGAGGGGGGGAGGGGGACCGAAGGTGGAGGGGGATGAGAGGGGGAGAGGAGATGGTGGACTAGAGGGGGAGGGTTACTGGAGGTGAGTTTAGAGACAGAAGAAGAGAGAACGGAGGGAGGGAATGGCTGTGTGCGATGTGTGTGTGTGTGTGTGTGTGAGAAGGAAGAGGGTGAGAGAGCGGTTGCTGCTGGTCGGTTGTGAGTGTGTGGGGAGTATGTGCATGCAAGTGAAGAGAGAAAGGGGGAGGGAACGGGAGAGAGGTGTAGAGAGAATAGAGAGGGGAAGAGAGATGACAGAGAAGGGGAGGTCGACTCCGCAGGAGGGGAGGTCGACTCCGCAGGAGGGCGGTGCAACGTGTGTGTGTTTGCAGTGTGAGGGGGAGAGAGGAGTGAAGGGTGTGGAGAGGGAGGCGACAGCGGCGAGGGGTGAGTGTGTGTGCGTGTGCATGCGCGTGCGGTGTGAGGGTTAGAGAGAAAGAGAGTGAGACGGAGGGGGAGGGGGGAGGGCGGCCGGAGGGGGAGAAGGGAATCGGAGGGCTCCCCTCCGATCCCCTCTCCCTCGACCTCCTCCGGTCCCCTCTCCCTCGACCTCACAGAGAGAGAGAGAGAGAGAGAGAGAGAGAGAGAGAGAGAGAGTCAACGTTCAACATGGGTATTTTAGATTTTTTACACACATTTGATGGAATATTCTACGGAATATTCTTTTCTGTGGACGGCAACAAATTATAGGCATTCATTTGTAAAATGTTAAAAATTATAGAGACTTTTAAGATAATAATCAGATTTGAGGGACCAATCGGTAATTCACTAAATTTGTAGGGACTAATATGTAAAAAATCTTTTTTTTTATTTCGTTCGTTCTTTCGTTATATTATTACACGAGATATTGTTGGGATGACACCCCCCCCAAAAAAAAAAAATAGAGGGAGATGTTGGGATATATGTCTTCCAATATAATATATTGTTGACGTGATTTGATTTTGCAGATATGGGACTCGGTGATAATAAGCACTGCAATACGCCGCAAATATGGTAATAACCGTGAGACGATGATAGAAAGCATTAAGAGAAGTATCCGGCCTGTAAGTTGGAAGGGGGCCACAACTGTTAATTTATTGCGTTAATATATTGTAGATGTGCCTCTAAAGCTTTTGCTAATTGAATTGCCTTCTATATATTTCACTAGTTTTAATTAATTAGCATGGTTTGACAAACGCAAGGTTTTTTTTTCCTAGAATCTTAAATTCTAGCCTTAATTACAAGCTTTTAGAGATTATGTTGCAGATTAATCGTAACCTCATGTATTTTGCAGGATGACTGGACCCGCGCCAGTCTTTCACCTGCTCTGTAAGATATTGATTCAAAAAAAAAATCAATTGTTTAGCAACTCAATATTGTAAAACTAAACAGTAATAAGACGAACATTATCTATGTGTGCAGTTATGCATGTGAGAGCATCGCCGAGGCATGCGCAAATGCATACAAGGATAGAGCAGGCCGCAATGTGCAGCCAGGCTCAACTTTGGAAGGTATGCATATATCACCATCAGTTAGTTGTATCAGGAGAGTTTGCTTGACCGGAGTAGTTCCATTGGCTCATTGATTTCGCGTCCTCTCGAAAGAATGATCGAGAGGTTGCGTGTTCGAATCTAGACATGAGATGGGTGAAAAATTATCTGGTGTGAAATTCTCGCAGTTCCTAACTGTAGATCTCCGATTTAATTTGCTGACATGTTGATTGTGAAGATATCTATGTCGATTAGTGACTCTACTAGCTAAATCTTGAATCTAAGTTGTCAGACCGAGACTTAGACTAAGGCCGCGTTTGACAAATATTCTGAAAAAAGTTTCAGAGTTTTTAATCATTGAAAATCCCCGACAAGAGTTAAGCGATAACAAATGTGCATAAGTGCATCTCGACTTCCCTGTTATTTTAAAATTTGAAAGAGTGAGAATCCAGACACAAGCCCCGCATGTCCCTAATCTTTCAAAGCCGGATGGAGTTAGCTTTTGGGGATTTCTCATCATAAGAAATCCCCACCACCATGTCAGAGAATACAGAGCTGTACGATCCATGGATTATCATAAGTCAGTGCTCTCCCGTTGGATTCCCAAACGCTGCCTAACTGTGTTATATTTTGGATTACCAAAAAAAAGAGTTTACATGAGAACATTAATTTTATGATTTTAGTTTCTTTTTTATTCTCATCATTAATTATTATACGCATGGGGTTGTTGTGCAGAGACATATTACGAATCAGGATTGATCATTGTGGAGAATAGAATTGCCCAGGCAGCAGTGAGGTTGGCTGCATTGCTCAATGACATTTTTCGTCGACGCCAAATTGATTCGACGTTGCAAATCTAGAATGAATTGGGTTATTGATAAATTATATAAAATCTTGTGGCAAAGATATTAATTGTTGAGATTGTTCTTTCATGCTATATATGAGAATAAAAGGGTGATATATATGTACTGGTGATGCTGAGTAAGAGAAAATAAATATTGATCTCAACATTTATATATATATATATATATATATATAATATATATATATATATTGTAAGTAATGGATGGTTTCTTTCCAAACCTTACGTTTCATATCCCTGTACGTCACTGTGCATTTTGCATGTTCGAAAGGAAGTAAATAAAAAGGGGATTTTCACATACCAACCGTTATTGGAACGAAAATTATAAGTTTATAAATCTTGCAATATATTGGCGCTTGCACACATACATTAAAAATGTTGGTAGTGTGAGAAGACCACACAATAGCCCTTTTGCACTATCCACTATGCACGAGAGTATAACTTGAACATGTGCAAATTAAAGGGCATTCGTCCATGATGTTTTCACATATATGCTAGTGATATTTTAAATGACATATGTGCAGATATAAATATATGATTATTAAACCTATATTTTTTCCTCCTAATAATTTTACGTGGAAAAAAAACCCTAAAATTTTATTAACCTCGGTAGAAGAGTATCTAAGCATGAAGGGTTGTATAGCCGGCATCTCTCCTTTATCTTAATATTTTGAACAAGTTTGACGGACGATACGCTGGACCTACATTACTGATGCTTTGAGCAACCAACATTGGAAATTATTAAAACAGTCGATACATAACATGATAGGAATATGAGAACGTTATTATGTGAAGCCCTAGTTAGAATAACATATATCTATTTAAGGGTACACATCAACCACTAGTACTTGAATTTTGGTGACAGCATTGACACACAAAATCTAACGATCCCTCCTCCAAAGAGAACCTCGTGCACAATGAGATTACCAAGACTGTGCATTAATTTTAAAAACGTGACGACGACAACCTCATGCCCGATAGAACTTCGTTATCGAGTAGATTGACACACAAGAAAATTTTCAACAATAATATTATTTAAATAAATATTTACTCATATATGATTGCTCTCAAAATCTTTCAAAAATATGCTTAATTATTATCACATGGACAATTTTTGCCATGGTGGCACGCCACATCACCGCATCTCTCTCTCTCTCTCCCCGTCAAGGGCACATTGACTGCCGACAACATATGATGGCCACTGGTGCCGGCCCCGACAATGTTCTAACGACGTCCCTACGGTCGTCTGCACCGACCATCGAGATCCGACACGCTATCTCTCTAATCCCTCTCTCTCTCTCTGCCTTTGTCTGCGTTCTCTCTCTCTATTTGTACTCACTCCTGTAAGTTACAGAGGATGACAAAGTAGAGGCCAACGATAACGATATCCAACGAGAAGCTCATAGATAGTAGGGACGACAACGTTTCTCCAAGATAAGACTGACGACAACGGTATCCAACGAGAAGTTCATAGATACGGGACGGCGACGTTTGTCCAAAACAAGACCAGCGAGAAACCCCCATCTGGCACCTCTCTCTCTCTCTCTTTCATCTCTCTACTCTCTCCCTATAAGATTGTAAATTACCTGTGCCAGATGGGGGTGTCAAAGGAGACTCCGACACCTACTTCTGTATGCCATCTCACGATGATGTTGGTAAAAAAAAAAAAAACTCATGTTCTGTTCTTGTTCATCAGAGAAGATGAACATTATTTTTTCACAATGAATAGTATCACTACGGTTCATTCCAAAATATTATTATTCATCCTCAAATTCACTATTCATTTTACATATATTGATCCTATCTATATTTTTAGCTTATGTTTACACATTTTGACCCATATTTACACATTTTAGAGTTCGTTTACACATTTTACCTTATATTTACATATTTCAACTCATGATTACACATTTTACCTTCCATTTACACATTTTTATTTTTGCAATCGTTTACACGTTTCGCTCATGTTTACACATTTTAACCCTGTTTATACATTTTGCCTTTTATTTACACTTTTTGGCATTTTTATTTTTGCACTCGTTTACACTTTTGACTCCTATTTACATATTTTAACCCCAATTAAACATTTTGACTTACTTTGTGACATTTTTATTTTTGCACTCGTTTACATTTTTAGCTCCTATCTACACATTTTAACCCCATTTATATATTTTGACTTTTACTTAATTTTTTGACGTATGTTTATAAATTTCAGCCCCTATTTACATTTTTTTTGGAGGCTGTACCTATTGTGACTCTTATTTACATCTTTTGATCATTGTTTACACCTTTTAGATTTTGTTTGTATTTTTACACATTTTTACGTAAAATAAGCATCGTCATGTACGGTTCTCGGCCATAGACTGGAGGACTCTTCGAACCTATTAGAGGTCACAAAGATGATGCAGAGACATGAAAGGGACATTACCTTTCACCAATTTAATATTGAAGTGTCGATAGATCGAAATTGTGTAAACTAGATCAAAAAATATGTAAACAAACACCAAAAAATATAAACGAGATCCAAAATGTGTAATCAGAGTTCAAAAGTATGTAATGAGAGCAAAAAGTATAAACGAAGTTAAAATGTGTAAATTACGGCCAAAATAGGTAAATAGGGACTAAAATGTATAAATACAAGCCAAAAAGTTCTTGTAACATATAACATAAACATAAAAAAATAAGGACAAGTAACATAGACCTAGAAAAACAAAGCTAAATATAATATAGACAGAAAAATAAGGCCAAGTAACATAGACTCCTATGTTACAGGGCCTACGAGGCCAAGTAACATAGGGGCAGTAATATAGGCACCATTATTTCTCTGTGCCTATATTACAAGGCGCAAGTAACATAAGTGCCTATGTGTCTCTGCGCCTAAGTTATAAGGCTAACTAACACAGGCGCAAGTAACATAGGCACTTTTGTTTCTTTGCGCCTATGTTACACGATCATGTAGGCACAAAATAATATAAATTCGATTAAGTCAAGCTCGAGACAAATAGGAAAGAGGATGTCTTGATAGTTCTGAATAAAAGATGAGAATTGAATTTGGCCGGTGGCCATTAGATGGCATAGTAAGAACCACATCTGTTATGCCAGGAGTTTAGTTTTACTAGATTTGAATGAGTAAAATAAATGTCATGCAACCTAAGGTTCAGCACAAAGGTCAACGTTATGGTTGCACTACAGGATCCTCCAAATGCCATAAAAGCGAAAGTGAATCAATTTACGACATTATGTTTCAGAAATTTAAAAGTCATAAGAGGTTAAAAAAAAATCTACTTCAGCTAAAGGGGGCATTCAAATTGCTATGGAGGAAATCCAAAGGCTCAATTACTGCCTGTTCTTCATTTTTACAAGAGTCATTTAGATTGACTAGCAATAAAAGCGTCAGAAAATGAAAGGAAAGTCTTTGAATGAAATCTGATTTCAGTCTATGATGGGACTCTTTTCTAGAAACAGAAGATGTGGAAAATTGGTTGCCATCTGCAACATCTGGATAGGGTTCTATTTCCACCTTTTTTACGTCAACCCAGACCTGTAAAAAAAAACAGATGACTCAGCACACTAGCTATTCCAAACAGCCACCAATTCATCCTAACTTACAGCCACGTAGAGAAGACCAACATGATAGTGCACCCTGGCCATGCATAGACTCGGCCGGAAATGCAACTGCTGGTGAAAAAAATGGAGCCTGGAAGCTTGGGTGAAGTGCTAAGCTCCTGCGCGCTTCAGACATCAATCTCAGCTATAGGCTGGCGAACTAGGAAAACAGGAATCAAATAAGCCTTGAGGACCCACTTGGTAACCTCCTGACTGATTCCAACTCCCTAAAGAGATAAGGTGTGAAAGTAATGACCAAAATGTAGTCATTAATATCTCTAGGCACAGAAATGAAACCAGTTCAGATCTGAACAGAGAAGATGCTGTTTGGCAGAATTGTCCACTTCAGTGGTACTCAAACAGCAACTTAGGTCTGTACATGCTGAGGTATAGCTGAGAGATTGTGCAGTGACATGGGTACAAGATAGCAAAGATGTCCTTTTCGCTGTCATGCGAAAGTGTGGTTTCTCTTCTCAGTTCTGTTCTCTCATTGGAATGCTCATTTCAAATTGCTGGTTCTCTGTCATCTTTAATGGAGTGTCTACCGGTTATTTCCGGTCAACTCGGGGCATCTGTCAAGGTGACCCGCTTGCCCAGGCCTTATTCATTCTTGTGGAGGAGGCTCTTAGCTGTGCTACCTCAGCATTGTTCTCTTACGGTCAGGTGCGATATTACATGGTTCCCCAGGGATGTTTGCAGATTTCACACCTACTATATGTTCACGACACATTGATCTTTCTAGTGAAAGCCATAGCGTGCCTGAGGGTCTCCGGAGGAATAGTTACCTCGATTAACGTGTCGCACGGTTCAGGGGTGGATTAGATCTTGTCCACGTTTTGGGCACATGTGCCCATGGTTCGTGTCACCGAGAGTCTGTATCAGTACGGAGGCTGCCTCCGTGCCTCGTCGGTATGTAGCCGGTGGTTTCCGTTAGTTAGTGCGTTCTTACCTCTAGTGTCCCGTCCATTAGACGTAGTTTTCTGTGCACGCGCGTGCGGACTCACTTGAGAGTGGTGGAGAGCGTGACCCTTAGAGAGGCGATTTTTAGACTTGTTACCGTAGGGTCTCTCGTCTTTGCAGCCTACGTTCGGGCTGGGGGGAAGAACTAGCTGTGGACACCTAAATTTTCACGTTTGCAGCAAGCTGTCGGCGGAAGAAGAAAAAGAATAAGCAAAGCAAGAGACCCCGACGACTGAATTCTAACTCTAGTAATGGTGAGGCCACATTTTACACACGACATTGGGCCATCATGAATTTGCGTTCTAAGGAACGAATTAATACAAAGTAGAGCGAGGTCTTGAGATCCTCGAAGATATAGTTCGAAGCGTGGGGGGGCCTGCGCGTCAAAAGAAGAGAATAAAAGAAAATAAAAAAAGAAAGGGAGAAGAAAAAAGGGAGAAGAAAAGAAAAGAAGAATAGATAAATAAAAAATAAATAGAAGAAAAGAAAAGAAGAAAAAATATAATAATAATAATAACGAAATAGAAGAGAAGAAGAAAATAAATAAATATACAGGATAATCGGTGGCCCTTTGCCCTTTCATCCGGTGGCTCATTCCCCCACCGTCTCTGTCTCGCTCTCAGCATCTCTCTTTCTCTCTCAGCATCTCTCTCCCTCTCTCTCTCTCCCACCGTCTCTCTCCCTCTGTGTCTCTCTCTCTCTCTTTCTCCCCCTCAGCCTCTCTCTCTTTCCCTCTCAGCGTCTCTCCCTCTCTCTCGCTCCCACCGTCTCTCTCCCTCTCAGCGTCTCTCTCTCTCTTTCTCCCCCTCAGCGTCTCTCTCTCTCTCGCTCCCACCGTCTCTCTCCCTCTCAACGTCTCTCTCTCTCTTTCTCCCCCTCGGCGTCTCTCTTTCTCTCTCCCTCACCGTCTCTCTTTCTCTCCCACCGTCTCTCACCTCTCCCTCACGGTCTCTCTTTCTCTCCATCCCACTCTCCCTTTCTCCTCACCCCACACAACTCTGCCCTATTATTCCCTTCGTCCGCTGCCGCGCAGTGATGCCCGGCCCACGCCATCCGCTAACATGTACGGCTCCCCCGTCGTCGATGGTTTCCTGGACGTAAAAACCAGGGCGTGGAGAAGATGGTCAAGTATCTGGCGAACGAGATTGCTAATGCCCTTAATCTTTAAGGGTAAGATTATGGAGAAGACTAATGAGATGATCCTGCATACTGAGGACTTGGAGGATTCTATATGTGCGACTAGATCAATGACAGAGTGCGGCCTTCCAATTGTCGTTGAAATGATCAAAGACATAAACAAATCTCTCCATGCTATGTCAACATCTCGACCACCCAAAGGGTCACTGCAGAGCTCGAGTTGGGGTTTTAAGATGGGAAGAAGCAACTCACAGGCATCCACTTCATTCGGTGATTTAGCAGTCCATGCCCATCAGGAAGGAGGGAACAGCCGTAGTTACCTTTCTACGGTTTTCAACTCTGTAAAGCAGAAAGCAATCAACCTAAGATGGTCTCAGATTGATTCCTTGTCTGAAAGAAGGCCCGCTTCATCCTCGACTCCATTATTGTTCGCAGCTTATGTGGTCGCTGCTGCGACAAATCTGGACACAGAAGTAGATGAGCCGTCCTTGTCCAGCCAAACTATAGATATGCAGCTTGACAAAGGTGGTATTTCCACTGAACATGCACCAACTCATGCTTCAGCATCGACATCCGATAACTACGGGAAATTTAAATCTGAGCAAGTGATCGAGGGTGACACGGCAGGCTATTCCCCACCACTCCAACTGGCAGCATCGCCTACAATCCGGTAGTGGCTTCTCCCATCCGGTGGCATTCCTGTTCACCCATCCGGGGGCAACCATCCCAGCCGCTTTAGCTGCTCGGTCCGGTGGCGTCTCCTTGGCCACTCGGTCCGGTGGGCACCCTCCTATGTCAATCCGGTGACACCCGAAGCAACTCAAGCCGGTGGCGCTCGAAGTCACGCGACGGCACGCCCGATCCGGTGGCCTCCCAGGCCAAGCGATCCGGTGGCGCCTCAACCTTCTCGATACGGTGGCCACCTCGCCAGCACCCCATCCGGTGGCTCCATCAATGGCGTGGACAAGGAGACTTCTTCGATGAAAACGGCAGAGCCACCTTTTCTGCAAATCCTCTGGACGTTACCAAGGACCGGAGGTCCTTGCCCTCTGGCTCTGGCGCGCAGCGGTACGGGTTCCAATCATTGCCACTTCCATGTTGGCCTCGAACCACCCACGGCCGTCAACCACTTGCAGGCCCCGATTGGGAAAACAACCTGCGGATGCAGCAGAATGAAAAGATAGAGGAGATCTTCTCCGTTGACCCCTGTTTGGTCGCCAGGGCTCCGCGGTTGCAACGTATAGAAGGGGGAAGAAAGAGAAAGGAAAAAAAGAATCAACTCTTGCAACTCCCACGCTTGCTTGAGCCCGCTCCAGTTTTTTTGGGTGAGAAGAAGAAGAAGGTAAGGGAAGAAGGATGAGTGAATAGAGAGAGTGAGCGGTGGGAAGGGATGAGCTGGTGCTCTATTCCCCTCCCCACTGTACCTTGTCTCCTCTCTGCTCTTCCTCTTGCTTTTGTGTTGTTACGATGTGTTAGCCCCTGGGGCTGCCCCCTTTTTACAAGGATAGGAGAAAAGCTTGCTACTTGTTTGGGGCGTATACGTGTTCCTCGGTGCGTCCATTCACCGGTGTCTTGCACTTTCCTCATGCCTTCTTCCATTGATTAGTGTAGCAATCTTTCGTCTCCTGCTCACTCTACCATGGAAGGCGACTTTCCTGCGATCTATCTTGTCTAGCTCCTTCTTTAGGGAGAGTTCCCTTGGGATGGTGGCTCAGAGTATGCTCGATATGATGAGTAGAACTCTGAGGCTAGATCCTCACGAAAGTTTCCTTCTCCCCGGGTCTCATGGTTTCTCGGCCCACACCTTTGACGTCGTCCCCTCAACTCCAGGGGAGAAACTCTCCTTGGTCTGAGTTGAACCCCATAGAACCTTCATCGGGTGGCTTCCCACGGCCCTCGATCCGGTGGCGCCCTTTTTCTCCATCTGGTGGCTTCACAGAAGTTCTTATTCGGTGGCACAAACCACCTTCATCCGGTGGCTTCATGAAGACTCATCCGGTGGCTCCTTCCAAGCCTTCACGAATAGACAACAATAAGACGCTTCGATTGAGATGTGAGAACTGTGGAAGACACGGTGCGAGCACGACAGAACGGAACTGAATAGATCGAGCGCTTCGTATCAACGTACGGACAATCAAGAATTGTACGAACTAATTAAAAAAAATGCCACACACACTCTCACGTGTAATATATGTATGCATAATACCTCCCATTCTCCCTTAATTAACATAAAGGAGCAAACGCCCTTCTCTAATTAAGTCTCTCATGTTAAAAGAATTCAAATGCCACTAATACTCACCCACCGTAACACATGCACTCTCTCACGCATTGCACACATAACTAACAAAATACTAAAACATGCGAATCGGCCACCCATTTTCTCACACAGCACACACGTAAAACGACAGGAATATACGCAATGCATGATAGCTCTCCAAAAAGTGAATTGACGATAATAAAAAACTCAAATAAAGAAATAAAGATGACATGGTTAAAACAAAATAAAATAAATGAATGAATAGATGAATGATGATAAGACAATGTTAAAGTGAATAAATAAATATGTATCTAAAAATGGGGGTCAAAATAAAAAAGGGAAATAATATAATAAAATCGAAACAAAAAACATGATAATAATACTGATACTTAAAACAACAACAATAATAAAAAAGGGTGTGAATATACATTCCTGCACACGAATAAACAATAAAATTCAAGTGATCTAAATAATGATAACAAAGAAAACACGATAATGTCTGTTTCGGACCCAGCCTCTCCTTGGACCCTATGGAGGGAACATCAATGTTGTCCCACACGCCGATCATGAATCCCGAGGAACATTCCTCAATATGATCATGAATCGGACTTGCTCGGGCTGATATATTTAAACATTTGCCCCACTCTTGGGTTAAACATTAAGCTTGCCATATTCTCGGCAGACAGCTGCACGGGTTTACCTGTCTTCATCGTGTTTTAGATACGGATTTTTGTCCGAATATGAAATAGTCCACGAGTGACCGACATGACCCGAATACTCATATTGTTAATACGAACTTTAGATGTGATTCGAGATCCTCATTTTCCCATTCCATTTGCATAACTCCTTAGGTCGTAGGGCCCTTATTCCTGGCGATTAATCAAGGGTGTTCTCCTCTCCGAAGGGATGTAATTAACGTCGTGGCCTTTACGGCACGACGGATTTTGGTCTCGACCCGAATCACACAATCGTCTGATCAGTCAGACGACGCGCACCAAGGACTTTCACGAAGCCCGAATAAACCGTCACTTTGTGACTGGTATGCCCACGCACTAAATAGACTAAATAAACGAACAGAAGAGACAAATAAATGACTAACGCAACATGCGAATTTTAGTGCGTCCACACCAGCTAGAGGGCCTGACCTAGAGCGTATGGTATGTGTATGCACACGTAGTTGGGGGCAGTCGGACCCGCGCTGACGAGCGCGACCCCAACTAGTCCTCGTTCGTGGTACTTGTTGTGTGTCTCAGTCTCCGCCTGGGGCAAGTAGGGAGACACTTGGGCGCGGTGTAAGATGTTAGGAGACGCATTCAGTCTTGCTTCTAGTGGGTGGTGATCCTGTCTCCTGGCAGGTACGGACTTGTTTTCCCCGTCGGTTCGAGGTCAGTTGTTCGGTATTGTGAGTTTCGGTGAGCTTTTCCATTTATTTATTGTTGCTTGTTGATTCTGCCGTCCTTTTGTTAGGTAGTGTTACCTACCATGTTTATGCGTGCCTTTCTGCCATGTTTCTTCCGTGCGAGGTGGGGGTCTGCGGGATCCCTACTGAGCCTATGAAATGAAACTCACCCCTGTGTTTTCAGGTGGGGCGGGGTCGTTGAGAGGCGCGGCGGAGTTTCAGCATGGTTCCAGCAGTCAGGGTTAGTCGCCAGTTGCTAGAGCCAGGGTATGCCCCGTGTATCCCTCTTCATCATTGTGTGAGCTCATGGATCACTGTTGTGTGATTCCTAGTGTATCCTTAGTGACCTGCAGCGCTATGTCATGAAAAGGACGCTTGATGTCGCTACTTTAGCATGTTACTTAGGGCGATGATTAATACCGTCCAGCGGAACATGTCTAGGAAAGTGGTCAAGAAGAATTAGATTGACATATGCAGCATAGGGAAGACATTTTAAATTTCACATTGCTTAGTTGCTCATATCCCGAGAGGCTTTATTGTCTGTGTCGTGATAAAGTCATGGGCACTTAACATTTGGGGGTTTGACACTGCCTATTTTTCGAGAGATCCGGAGTGTCAAATCAGGTGAATTTTAAAAATATCTGAGATACACACTGAGATGTTCTGTGTGCTCCGTTAGTTAAGTGACAACTTAACGGAACACTCTTCTACTGTTCGAAGAATCTCGCGGAGGTCGCACACTCCATTTCCAGTATGACCGTTGAGCTTAAATGTATTCAGTATGTCTGAATTTGCACTGTCGACCCTAATGGGCAAGTGGGAGCTGTTAACTGGGCGCTACCCATTGGGCCGCCAACCCAAAGGAGGCCACAGGCGCGCGCGCACGAGTGCATGCGCACGCAGGTGCCACGTAGCACCCTCCGTGGTCGCCTCCCCTTCTCTCTCTCCTATCCCGTCGTTACCTCCCCCGGTTGATATTTCCATGGGTGTTTTCACCTGCATAAATAAGTGACTGCTGAACAGATGAAACCGTGGGCAGTAAGAAAAGTGAAAAATGGTAGTGATAAGAAAAGGGAGAGCGGCAGTGGCCGCGGGTGCTGCGCAGTGGCTGCGCTTGCTCCAACGGGAGAAAGGAGAACGCTGCAGCTCTCACGATCGACAGAGAGCATCCCTTCACGGTGAGGGTTTAAACAGTAAATCAAGTTCCGGAGGACGTCACCCCGAGCCTTGGACTTGGAGTGTGAACCTTTGAAGATGACTCTAGTAGCCGCATTTTGACTCTGAGTTACAGACTTAATAAATATATATATTTCCGCTGTGTAGCTAAGGTATGCCCTTGTGTATAAAGTCCTGTTCATTTTATTTATTATATTCCAAGGTCAACCAACAATTAGCACCCATCATTAAGATAAATATGCCTCTGATGCTCCGGTAGTTAGCACCCATGATTATTAAGACTATCACCTCATGAATGTGCGAACATGTGCATGTGCTTCGTTGAACGAACGAGGAAAGCGTATTGGGAATGGATGAACGTCGCTATACATCAATACAGAGCTGGTCAGGTAATTAACAGCTAACGGCGATGTGTACTTGATGAACGTCGTCCCCTGACCAAACACATGGGCAATGCGTTACATGTGATCATCTACGTACAAATTAAAGCAACTGGTCACTACTTTCCAATGTTTCTTCTCGAGCAACTCGCGACCTCTTGCACAGAACCATCAAATCAATTAACCTATATATATAAGTAGCTAGAGCGGCCGGCCGGGGTTGGACGTCGGGGAGAGCAAGGGGGGAGAGTACTGGGTCGGATATTCGGTGGCCGGTCGTGAAGGCTAGCTGAGGGAGATCGAGCTTGGGATCGATCGATGGGTTTTTTCTTGGCGCCACCTTCGCTCTCTCTGCTCCTTCTCATGATCATCCTCTCTGTTGGTGCTCCCCGGACGGAAGCCTGGGGCTACGACGGGCACTTCATGATCTGCAAAATCGCACGGGTAAGTACGTACGTTCGTGCGTGCGTGTCAATATATATATATATATATATCTTGCCCCTTAATTAATTAATTGTGACCGTGGCTTAATTAATTCTTGCAGAACTACTTGTCACAAGAGGCGAGGACGGCGGTGGGGGTTTTGCTAGACGGGCAGAGGCTGGAAGAGGTGTGCCCATGGGCAGACGAAGTCCGAGGACAGTACCCCTGGTCGGCCCCTCTCCACTACGTCTCCAACCCCACGCGCAGCTGCGACTTCGTTCATGCCAGTAACCTTCTAATCCTCCTCGACACCATTAATTCACCCCGTCTTCACATCGATCCGCAGACCGTAGTGGAATACCTGTTTTCCTTAATTCACGTACGTCCAAACTCAAAGGAAATGCAAGCGGAAAGAATAGAGCATCTTATTATTTTTAATAATCTATAATTAATGCACAGTCTTGATAATCTGTAGTATTCTTATTATTTTTTTAGCTCTAGAAACTTCGACTTAGAGTTTCATATGTTACATAAAAATAAGGTTTGTTAAATCGATCAGATGCAAGACATCATATCAATCACGGCTGATATGTGATATGCAGTCGATACGTAACTTATAATTTTTACATATTATATATATTATTTTATACTAAATATAATTTTATAGATATTTTGATAAAGAGTCTTTATTTGGAAAGTTGAGATTTAAGTTCAAAACACACCAGTAATATTTTTTTTTATTTTTTTAATTCTTCTATAAAAAAAACAAGTCAAGAAATACGTGACATTTGTGAGATTTGAACTCTTTATCTCACACACAACTAACACTTCTATTGACCACTAAATAACACATAATATTTTGTTATATTTTATAATAATATATATTTATTAAATAATTTTTTAATGTTGACATCTTGCAGTAGGACCGGTACGTACGGTGTCGTACTTTACCGTATCGACATAAACTTGAGACCAACAAACATTGCATAAAAATTGGATTGCGAAAGAAGGTTTTACTTGCACTACTACCCGCTATTAATTATAGTCACACTTTGATACGGGACGGACCACGGACTCGACTCCAATTGGATATGTAATCCTTGGACTCTATGCAAACTCGCGATCGTCCCTTATCGAGAGAAGTGTCGGACGTGCACGGTTGAGAAACCGGCAAGAGCTAGGGTGGTCAACTCACAATTTTATGCCTGGATCGGGTCACGGGACGGTCTCGCTCTCTCTCGCAGCAGTGGTGATATAAAAATATAGCGAGCTAGATTATCCTAACATGCTCTCAAGCAGCGGCATAAAGAAATATATACAAAAATAAAGCAAAGTGCCAAGCAAGGAGCGAATACGATACCTCCACGCTCTCGGCGCGGGGAAGACGGTCCCGGCCGAATTCGGTAACTGCTGGTAATAGTAATGAATTAAATTACAGCAATGAAATATCGTCCACTCCACGCAGGGAGGTAAAGGGCTACACAAGTGGGCCCGGGAGGATCGATCTCGGGTTGACGGGCCGCACTTGATCACCCCGTCGGCACGGTTCGGACGGCGTATGCTGCTGGTCGTGGGGCCCACGCGCTGGTCGGTGGGGCCGTGTGGGACCGGGGTGGCACCACTGTGGTGGGGACGCCTGGGGAAGCGCTTCCTGGGATGGCGACGCCCTGGTTCACCGGCCGGAGGCCGGGCGGCTCCGATCCGCACCGGTCGGAAAGAGTGCCCACGGATCTACTGCTTCTATTTTTAGGCGCGCGCTCCGGCGAGATCGGCTGCTGTGATCAATCCTGATGTCGGATCGAAGCACAGGAGATACCGTAGGAAAGCTCTTTCGAAGTCCTTAAATCTAGGACCAGAGAGATGAACTGGATCTGTACGGATCTGACCTTTGTTGATTTTTGAAGTTACTATTGGACAGTTCCCGAAATCTCAGAACAGCAGAGCAATTTCTTGAGAACTACCTTTGACCGCGGGGTAGACCTCAGATTCAGGCTTCGAGCTATTCATGAAAGTTATATAGGGGAGGGAGAGGAAAACGGCAATATTTTTTGTGAAAGGTTTTGTTGAGATTTGGGTGGGAAAAAGTATTTTAGACTGGCGGGTGGTCGGATCTGGACAGAGGTAGGCAGAACTGTAGAGGGATCTGAAAGTGAATTTTAAAAAATAGGTGGTGGCCTTTGGAAATTCCAAAACAATTCTTGGGTTGAGGGGATGATGGGCAGAACCTCCAGAAATTTTGGAGGTTCCAGAAAAAATCAAAAATTGGACCAAGAAGGTGAAACTCAGGGTGGCTGTGACTGGATCTGAACAAAAGGCAGAACTGGTGGGTGGAGATGCACGAAAATGGAAAATTATGAAAAGGGACTATAATTTTTTTTCAATATTTTTGGAGGGTTATGTTGAACCCTAGAACGTACCCTGAAAATATCAGCTCCAGAAGATGAGAGAATTGGGAGCTAAAATTCTCAGAGTGGCCTTCTATCCAGCAAGACAGAACCTGGACAGAACTTCCGACGGTGGCTCGTGGCGACTCGATGACAGCACGAACGGGGGCGGCGGCAGCACAGAATGAAATTAGATGTGGAGGGGCTAAGATAGAAGGGTTCACAACCCTGAAATGCAGAGGATGGAGAAGGAAAACCAGAGGGAGAGAGGAGAGAGGGCACACCCTTCTTGCTTCAATCAATTTTCACATAATTTCTTCATTAAATCTCTAATGACACTATACATAGGCTTATATAGAAAATGGCAAGGGGTGGGGGGCTCGGAATTTCGTGGGAAATAGGCTATTTTCTTCCCCCATGTGATCAAAAACTTAAAATAAATAAATTACATATGGAGAGGATACTCTTTTGACTAGGTAGGTAAGGTAGGTGGCCTCCCTTTGACATTTTCAACCACTTGTCTCCCATGTGTCCAATTGACCTTCTAGATGCCACCTAGAACTTTGACCAGCCCTACATGGACCCATATGGCTTATGTGGACCAATGGAGAAGGAGTGAGGGCCCCCTTGCTGGACCTACTGATAATTTACATAAAAACCCACACAATCCTAGGGAATGACACATTGGCTTACAAAGCCTTACAATTGCACATATACTTTTCCAAGGATATAAAAGTAAACTAAAGGACACAAATGCAAAATAAAAATGTCAATGCTCAGCGTCGATTCCCATCAACTCTCCCAGGGTGAGAGGAACTCGACCCCGTTGAGTAAGGGGTGCGGTTGCTCGTGACGTCGGCGGATCCATCATCGTACCTGGAAGCGCGGAGTATGCTCCACTCCAAGTAATCGGCACATGCTCACCCCGTATAGATTCTATATGCACACGCTGTCATGGGAATGAGGCTAGAGGTGGACATTCCGGGGTGCTCTCAAATGAGGGAAGGCGGCTCGAAGACTCACTAGGAATCACCGCTTGTCCCTTATGTGACTAGATTCGATATGAGATAGAACCGATCCCAATAGTCCGACAAGCCTCGAACTCGAAAGGGCCAACAACGCGAGCATACAAACTGACTTGACTCGATGTATGCACAGACACAAAAGACCCTAGACACACCTAATGTTAGTCCGACCCGTACATGGGTGACGGCGGACCAGGACACCCGAATGTGTGCCTTGCATGCATTAGACATAACCGGTGGTTGGCAGAATGTGAAATTCCTAGACCTCCTAAAGTGGGCCATGCATGCATATTGGACTTAGAGGTGGGAGGGCCAGGGGTTCCAAATGCATCTTCTTCCTTTCCCCTAGAGGATGGTGTATCTCGCAAGTGAACGGGCTTGGTGGGTGTAGACGACCCGGCCCATGGGGAAGGAGTGTGGTAGTGGATTCCCTTAAAGAAGTGAAGTATATAAGGTGGGTCAAGAGACCCACTAGGGAATGGGTCAAAGGGATCAAAGAAGGTATGACCCCTTGTGGTAGGTTCCCACAAGTCACGGTCCCCGGTGTAGAAGTCTTGAAGGTGTGGATAGTCACCTTCATGCATTATTGGTGGGACGGTGATCATGTGTAGGATGTATGGTTCCTCCCTCGGACGAAAGGGTATGAAGTCGGGTTCGGCCGACATGGGGAGGAATAAGAGAACCTCCGTGGTGATACAACCCACGGTGCACACAGAGGTAATGGACCCTAAGGCCGGATGAGTGAAGCTACGGCTAGTGGGTTGGTCGAAGCTTCGGGCAATTAAATACGTCAACTTCCATTGCGCGTCTAATCCCATAATAAGGTCATCCAATGTATCAACATGGTGACTAGACTGAAAGGTAGTGTGGAAGGAGTTGACGGGCACTATAGGTAAGGTGGGGTCCATAGAAGGGTAAGGACGTGGGACCAAGTCATCCTTGAGCCAACTAAGAAGTGGCTCGGCTATGTATAGCGTTCCCCATAAGAAACATGGGTGGCTCGGGTTTTGGTGGCTCCAAATAAGATGGTTCCGAATAAAGTTCGGAAGTAGATGGCAATGGAGCACTCATGGATGGTGAAGAAGCACGTGTCCTTTCCAACCAATCCCAAAACTTTTTCTCGATTTCCTCAAAGGAGCGGGTTGGAGTGGGGACCTCGGAGTGGACTTGCTCCTCGGCTCTCGGCTCGGGTGTGGACCTAGACTCGACTAGAAGCGGGGCTTCCACTTGGTTGGAGGTGCTTGGGTGGGATTGGACGGGGAAGCCAAGGGGAGGTTGGTTGGAGGCGACGGGGCGGACCACTTGAGTGTGGTTGCTTTGGAGAGCTTGGATGGGGGTGAAGGGGCAGGGTTGGTTGGAGGTGTGGCCCACTTGATTGCGGGTGAGTTGGTGGGGATGGCTAGTGGTATGACCCCCGTAGTTGGAGGTAGGTGGACGGGGAAGATAGACCATCCTAAGCGCTCTCTTCATATCCCACCATGACTCGATGGGCCTTAGCCTCCTATCTTCTCGGAAGTACTTGATGTCCCTCCATGTTTCGGCGGCCTCATAGAAAAGTCCCATGTTGGCTAAGTCGACTTGCACGGGACCGGACATAAGATAACACTCAAAGTAGTCGTCCATAACGGCTTCCCACTCTAAGTAGTCACTCGGGTTTTCGGAGCCATAGAAGTCCCGGGCTTCGGGCCTTTTGGGATGGTTCGGGTGGTCCTTCCATTTTAGATAGTATCGCCACCATGGATAAGATCCGGGTGTTCGGTAATCCATGGGACACGGGGAAGCTAGTGGATGGCCATGCCGACACTTGGACAAAACACTAGACACGACCCTAAGTAATGCAAAGTTGGAATGCCGACCCGACTACCAAGCTAGACACGACCAAGATTCGGTACATGGCGGAGTTAATCGATCCGAAGATCACTCGCGCAAGTGTGCGGCCTTCCCGATAGGCGTAGCCTAACGTTCGGACAACACCTTTTTTATATACCGAACAATGGTATGCAGATGCAACTTTAGACCGACTTAGATGATGACTAAATGTAAATGACACTTTTTTTGATTTTAGACACCCTAGACTATAACTCGCTCTAATACCAAACTGATGCGGGACGGACCACGGACTCGACTCCAATTGGATATGCAATCATTGGACTCTATGCAAACTCGCGATCGTCCCTTATCGAGGGAAGTGTCGGACGTGCACTGTTGAGAAATCGGCAAGAGCTAGGGTGGTCAACTCATAATTTTGTGCCCGGATCGGGTCACGGGACGGTCTCGCTCTCTCTCGCAGCAGCGGTGATATAAAAATATAGCGAGCTAGATTATCCTAACATGCTCTCAAGCAGCGGCATAAAGAAATATATATGAAAATAAAGCAAAGTGCCAAGCAAGGAGCGAATACGATACCTCCACGCTCTCGATGTGGGGAAGACGGTCCCGACCGAATTCGGTAACTCCCGGTAATAGTAATGAATTAAATTACAGCAATGAAATATCGCCCACTCCACGCAGGGAGGTAAAGGGCTACACAAGTGGGCCCGGGAGGACCGATCTCGGGTTGACGGGCTGCACTTGATCACCCCGTCGGCACGGTTCGGACGGCTTTGCTACTGGTTGTGGGGCCCACGCGCTGATCGGTGGGGCCATGTGGGACCGGGGTGGCACCACTGTGGTGGGGACGCCTGGGGAAGCACTTCCTGGGATGGCAGCGCGCTGGTTCACCGGCCGGAGGCCGGGCGGCTCCGATCCGCACCGGTCGGAAAGAGTGCCCACGGATCTACTGCTTCTATTTTTAGGCGCGCGCTCCGGCGAGATCGGCTGCTGTGATCAATCCTGATGTCGGATCGAAGCACAGGAGATACCGTAGGAAAGCTCTTTCGAAGTCCTTAAATCTAGGACCAGAGAGATGAACTGGATCTGTACGGATCTGGCCTTTGTTGATTTTTGAAGTTACTATTGGACAGTTCCCGAAATCTCAGAACAGCAGAGCAATTTCTTGAGAACTACCTTTGACCGCGGGGTAGACCTCAGATTCAGGCTTCGAGCTATTCATGCAAGTTATATAGGGGAGGGAGAGGAAAACGGTAATATGTTTTGTGAAAGGTTTTGTTGAGATTTGGGTGGGGAAAAGTATTTTAGACTGGCGGGTGGTCGGATCTGGATAGAGGTAGATAGAACTATAGAGGGGTCTGAAAGTGAATTTTAAAAAATAGGTGGTGGCCTGTGAAAATTCTACAAAAATTCTTGGGTGGAGGGGATGGTGGGAAGAACCTCCAGTAATTTTGGGGGTTCCATAAAAAATCAAAAAGGGGACCAAGAAGACGAAACTCAGGGTGGCTGTGACTGGATCTGAACAAAAGGCAAAACTGGTGGGTGGAGATGCACGAAAATGGAAAATTATAAAACGGGACTATAAATTTTTTTTAATTTTTATGGAGGGTTATGATGAAACCTAGAACGTACCCTGGAAATATCAGCTCCAGAAGATGAGAGAATTGGGAGCTAAAATTCTCGGAGTGGCCTTCTATCCAGCAAGACAGAACCTGGACAGAACTTCCGACGGTGGCTCGTGGCGACTCGATGGTGGCATGAACGGGGGCGGCGGCGGCACAGAATGAAATTAGATGTGGAGGGGCTAAGATAGAAGGGTTCACAACCCTGAAATGGAGAGGATGGAGAAGGAAAACCAGAGGGAGAGAGGAGAGAGGGCACACCCATCTTGCTTCAAGTAATTTTCACATAATTTCTTCATTAAATCTCTAATGACACTATACATAGGTTTATATAGAGAATGGCAAGGGGTGGGGGGCTGGGAATTTCGTGAGAAATAGGTTATTTTCTTCCCCCATGTGGTCAAAAATCTAAAATAAATAAATTACATATGGAGGGGACACTCCTTTGACTAGGTAGGTAAGATAGGTGGCCTCCCTTTGACATTTTCAACCACTTGTCTCCTATGTATCCAATTGACCTTCTAGATGCCACCTAAGACTTTGACCAGCCCCACATGGACCCATATGGCTTATGTGGACCAATGGAGAAGGAGTGAGGGCCCCCTTCTAGACCTACTGATAATTTGCATAAAAACACACACAATCCTAGGGAATGACACATTGACTTACAAAGTCTTACAATTGAACATATACTTTCTCAAAGATATAAAAGTAAACTAAAGGACACAAATGTAAAATAAAAATGTCAATACTCGGCGTCGATTCCCTTCACACTTGCTTTGCATTTTACCCTGTGAAAGTTAATATGTAGCCATGAGAGTTTTAATAGCCAGGATTTCTATATTACCAACGCATGGGTTACATTTAGCCATGTCTTTATTAATTAGTGTTTGTATTTTAAGTAGATGGCTTGAGTTAATTTATTTGTCTCGGGATTTTTGTAAATTTATAATAAAGTAGAACAATTATGAGGAAATATTAAGAACGAACATTTACCAAAATATCCTTCTTAAAAGTTTATTTATAGATTATCACTCTTGTTTTTTACCTGGTCTTTACTAACTTCCTTATATTTAGAATATTGTTAAAAATGCTTTGGCACTTGGCTTTCATCCTACAGGCCGGCGGCAAATATTTCATTCTCATACATAAAACTGATGAGTTTTTTTTGTTGTGCATAACTCTATGAAAAGGAGTCTTTGGATAAGATATTATTCCAAAGATGGAAAATAAATTTTATATATATATATATATATATGGAGAGAGAGAGAGAGAGAGAGTTTAGATATTTTGACTCAGCATAACTCTATGAAAAGGAGTCTTTGGATAAGATATTATTCCAAAGATGGAAAAGAAATTATATATATATATATATATGGAGAGAGAGAGAGAGAGAGAGAGAGAGAGAGAGAGAGTTTAAATATTTTGACGAGAGATGTATCATTCGAATTTTTTGATTCGTCAGACTCTTCGTCATAAACAAAAATAGCATTGTCCAGGTGAATTAAGTAGAATTAGATGGGGCGATAATTAAAGAAAATTTTCCACTATTTTAAAAAACTTCCTCTTTTCGTGCAGGAGATTGTCCGAATAATGAGTGTGTGGTTGGAGCCATCAGTGACGAGGCTGTGTATCTCCGAGATAATTATTACCGCCGTACAACACCTCCGACAAGCTCTTGTACGAAAAAAAACATCCGCATTGATCACATAAACGATGCAACATGAATTTATTGATTCAATCACATCTACTTGACATTTTAATAATTAATAAACCTTACCTGTTCACGAACAGGGGATCTCAGTCTCAGCCTCAAGTTCCTGGCCCATTTCGTGGGAGACGTGCACCAGCCATTACACGTGGGATTCAAACGTGACTCGGGTGGTAATGCCATAGATAATATTATAACCACTTGGGGTCCGACACAGCCTCGGCAGGCGGTATATAATCTTCATAGAGTAAGTATTTTTTTTATTTCTTTCATTTTTTTATTATATTATTTCACAGTGATATATCTGTTAATATATTTTTAGGAGTGATTTTTTTACAAATTCACCTCTAATAATGATTTTCATCTAAAAAATCTTTTTTTTATTTCGTTCGTTCTTTTGTTATATTATTACACGAGATGTTGGGATGTTCTTGACTCAGAAAAAAGATAGAGGGAGATGTTGGGATATATGTCCTGCAATATGATGTATTGTTGACGTGATTAATTTGATCTTGCAGATATGGGACTCGGAGATAATAAGAACTGCAAAACGCCGTAAATATAGTAATAACCGTGAGAGGATGATAGTAAGCATTGAGAGAAGTATCCGGCCTGTAAGTTATTGAAAGGAGCCTACAACTATTAATTTATTGCATTAATCTTATCGTCAAGCATGCATGTTCACATATATTGTAGATGTGCCTCTAAAGCTTTTGCTAATTAAATTGCCATCGATATATTGAACTAATTAAGTTGCCTTCTATATATGTTCACATATATTTCACTAATTTAATGACAAACGTAAGGTTTTTTTCCCAGAATCTTAAATTCTACCTTAATTACAAGCTTTTAGATTGTGTTGCGGATTAATCGTAACCTGATCATGTATTTTGCAGGATGACTGGATGAGCGCCAGCCTTTCACCTGCTCTGTAGGATATTGATTCAAGATAATTAATTGTTTATCAACTCAATAAATATTGCTTGCAAAAGATTTCAGTAAACATATGATTACATTAACTTCAAAACTGTAAAACTAACCAGCAAAGACGAAACATTATCTATGTGTGCAGTTATGCATCTGAGAGCATCGCCGAGGCATGTACAAATGCATACAAGGATAGAGCCGGCCGCAATGTACGGCCAGGCTCGACTTTGGAAGGTAAGCATATGTCACCGTCAGTTAGTTGTGTTTGGAGAGTTTACTTGACCGGAATAGTTCCGTGACTCAATGATTTCGCGTCCACTCGGATCATTGAGAGGTTGCGTGTTCGAATTCGGACATGGAGCGAGTGAAAAATTATTTAACGTGAAGTTAATTCTCACATTCTCTAATTGTACGTCTCCAATTTGTTGACACGTTGAATGTAAAGAGATAATACGTGAATTAGTGACCCTATTAAATCTTGAACTCAAGATGTCAGACTGAGCCTTACGCCCCGTTTGAAAACACGATGGGCGCTACTTTCCGAGTGAAAATCTTCTGACAACTTTATGTTTTATCAAATGAAATGCTGCATCTGGATTTTTGCGATTTTAAAAAAAAAGTATGAGGAAAGAAGTCTCGGATACAAAACTGAGCTTCTTCTGATAATCTTCGAAAGCCGGTGTGAAGAAGATTATGTGGATATTAAATTATTACAAATCCTGCTTTTGTCGGTCAGGTCATTTGTACGGCCAACCGATTTTTTTAGAGAATGAATAAGTTAAGGGGCGTTCTCAAACGCGCTCTCAGACTAGCTGTGTTATATTTCGAATTATCAAAAAAAGAGTTTACTTGAGGACATTAATTTTATGATTTTAGTTTCTTTTTTATTCTCGTCATTAATTATTGTAGGCATGGGGTTCCCGTGCAGATACATATTACGAAGATGGATTGACCATTGTGGAGGATAGAATTGCCCAGGCAGCAGTGAGGTTGGCTGCATTGCTCAATGACATTTTTCGTCGACGCCAAATTGATTCGACGTCGCAAATCTAGAATGGATTGGTTTATTGATAAATTATATGAAATCTTGTGGCAAAGATATATATTGTTGAGATTGTTCGTTCATGCTATATATGAGAATAAAAGGGTGATATATATGTACTGGTGATGCTGAGTAAGAGAAAATAAATATTGATTTCGACATTTATATATATTGTAAATGATGGATGCATGGTTTCTTTCTAAACCCTACGTCGTTTCATCCCTGTACGTCACTATGCATTTTGCATGTTCGAAAGGAAGTAAATAAAAAAAGGGGATTTTCACATACAAACTGTTATTGGAACGAAAATTATAAGTTTATAAATCTTGCACACATACATTAAACATGTTGATGGTGTGAGAAGAGCACACGACAGTCTTTTTGCACTATTCTTTATGCACAAGAGTGTAACTTGAACGTGTGCAAATTAACGGCCATTCGTCCATGATGTTTTCACATATATGCTAGTGATATTTTAAATGACATGTGTGCAACTATAAATATATGATTATTAAACCTATATATATTTTTCCTCCTAATAATTTTACGTGGAAAAAAACCATAAAATTTTATTAACCTCGGTAGAAGAGTATCTAAGCATGAAGGGTTGTATAGCCGGCATCTCTCCTTTATCTTAATATTTTGAACAAGTTTGGCAGACGATAGGCTGCACCTACATGACTGATGCTTTGAGCAAACAACATTGGAAATGATTAAAACAGTCGATACATAACATGATAGGAATATGAGAACGTTATTATGTGAAGCCCTACTTAGAATAGCATATGTCTATTAAGGGTACACATCAACCACTAGTACTTGAATTTTGGTGACAGCATTCTAACGATCCCTCGTGCACAATGAGGTTACTAAGACTACGCATTAATTTGAAAAACGCCGGTCCTTTCTTTGACGACGACAACCTCGTGCCCGATAAAGCTTCATGATCGAGTACATTAACATAGAGGAAAATTTTCAACAATAATATTACTTAAATAAATATTTACTCATATACGTTCACTCCCAAAATCTTTCAAAAATATGTTTAATTCTTATCACATAGATAATTTTTGCCATGGTGGCACGCCAAGTCACCGCACCTCTCTCTCTCTCTCTCTCTCTCTCTCTCTCTCTCCCTCCCTCTCCGTCAAGGACACATCGACTGCCGACAACATATGATGGCCATCGGTGCCGGCCCCAGCAATGTTCTAACGACGTCCCTGTCGTCATCCGCACCGACCATCGACATTTGATGCCCTATCTCTCTAATTCCTCTCTCTCTAATTCCTCTCTCTCTCTCTCTCCCCCTTTGTCCGCGTGCTCTTCCTTATCTGTGCTCATTCATGTGAGTTACAAAGAATGACAAAGCATAGGCCGACGATGACAGTATCCAGCGAGAAGCTCATAGATAGCGGAGACGACGACGTTTGTCCAAGACGAGGCCGACGACGACGGTATCCAGCGAGAAGCTCATAGATAGCAGATGTAATGCCCTGGATTTTCCGCTGGATCCTTTGTAGGTCTTGTTGGATCTTTTGGATCTGTTTCGGTGAGTTTCGGTTCGCTTTCGTGGCTTCCGAGTTGAGCTTTACGAGCCGTGTGGGTTTTTCTCTCGTACTAGCTACGGAACCCTACGGTGAGTTTACTTATCAGTTCCTCGACTCGTGAATGCTACAACGACGATGTACTCGTCGAGCCGGTCGTTTTGACTATTTTTACGTATTTTTCGGAGATAGGCCCAAAAATCAGATTTTTCGGAAATTAGGAAAATTCCTAATTTCTTTTCCTTTTTCTTTTCCTTTTCTCTCTCCTCCCTTCTCATTTCGCCGCCGCCGTCTCTCTCTCCCGTTCTCTCTTGTCCTCCCACCTTCTCGCCTTCGGCTGTAGACGGAGGGGTTCGCTGGTGAGGTAGCGACGTTGGGGAGCTGCTGAGGCGCGTGATGGAGCAAGGATCGGAGTGGTTTTGGCGCGATCTCGAACGGTGGATTCAAAGCCAGTGTTTGAGCTCGCGGCGCGATTTTCGGAGCGGTTTAGTCCTTTCGAGGCACGGTTTCTTCGGTGGAGGTAGGGTGACGGATCGTCACTTCCTCCTGCTCGTTTTTCCTGTCATTGCACGTCGTTCGGCGCGAAAACGGCTGAGTTTGGACTTATTTTACCTAAACCGTGATTTTCGGATTTTGTAGGGTTCCCCGGAAAACGGTAACCATTCGCGGCGTAGTTAGTGTCAAAATGACCGCTGGGATGTCTGGATCCCATTCACGTTAATTTCGTGTTGATTGGGGCTCATTCGAGGCCGGTAGGAGTCCGAGAACCTCGATGACTCGTTTAGGGTCGATTTGTTCGAATCGCCCTGATCTTGCGTTTTAGCGCGTGCATGTGGGCTTTTTAGCCTCCATATGTTGTTGTTCATGGTTTACCTTTGTTTCCCCTGCGTTTCGGCGTGTATGGGGCGTGGAACAGGCCGATTCGGCCTTTCCATTATTTTTCCCGCCGTTCTCGGTTTTCCGAAATGATCGCGGTCTACCAGTAACCGCGTTAGTTAGTCGCGGTCTTAGGAGAACCGCGTTTGGCTGAGAGAGCCGACGAGAGTCGCGGTCTTGCGACAGACCGCCTCAGTCTAGTCGCGGTCTGCAGGTGACCGTGACTGTCTGGTCGCGGTCTTCAGGTGACCGTTACCACGGTTTTATGTCAGGCTAGTCGCGGTCCCGAGGTGACCGTGACTGTTTAGTCGCGGTCCTCAGGCGACCGTGACTGTGTAGTCGCGGTCACCAGATGACCGTGACTATGGAACGTGTTTCGATTGCTTGGTTTTGGTCTCCGGTCGACCCGGTTGTGGTCCAATGGTTGACCTTCGGTCTTGAGAGTGTCCCGGACACCCCATGGGTTCCGTGCCCGTGTTTTGGGATGTCGGGAAGTGCCGAGTTGCTTCGATTAGCGTGCCCATGAGTGCGTGTATCCCGGGCTTTGTGTCACGCTAGATCGAGTCGCCGTGTAGCGGCATGTGTGCGGTGGGATTCCCCCGCATGTGTGTGTGGCTTCCCTTGCATTCCTGTCTTGAGAGAATGGTCTCGGTAGCCTGTGGTCTACCTCGGTATTCGTGTTACGGTGGTTTTAGACCTAGTCTAGAATTTAAGTTGGTTGGCCTTGATGGTTCAACCGTTGTCCTGTCTGTTTCGTGTCGGCCGTCTACGTGAGTTAGGGTGGTGTTTCTAGTGGTCCTGTCCTGGACTGCTAGTGTTGGTTTGTCTGTCTGGTGGTTCTTTGGAGCAGTCGGTTCGGGTGAATTGTGTGCGGTCTATTCCTTGACTGCTATAGTTTCTCCGAGCGACTTAATTTCGGACCGCCAGTGCCTTTGCCTCTGGTTGCGTGGCGAGTCCTCCTTGACTGCTTGGTTGACCTAGCGGCCGAGTGATGGATAGCCTAGGCCCAGAGAGTGTTTTATCGGTGGTTTGGTTTCCGATATCTTGGCTTGACCTTGGGGTTCGCCATTGTCACGTGGACATCACCCGATGTCCTGCGAGGGCTGTAACCGTGTTCCGAGGTGGCCAAGTGGGTTTGTGCTTGTGTGTCCTTATCTGGTTCCGGTCAACCCGGGGTGACCCAGTGGTTGACGGGTGACCTTGTGTGTCTCTCGATGGTTCTGTCCAGTTTGAGACACTGGTTCTGGATGCCCCGAGGTATTGCTTTACCTTGGTTTACGTGTCCAGGTGTGCTGAGGGTTCTTGCTGTTCCCTCAGGTCTCCGTGAGTCGTTTCCTGCGGAGCATCGTTTCTCGTGGCTTAGGATTAGACCGATTGGCGGCTTGTTCCGCTGTCTGTGACGATCTTGCCTTCGAGTCGTCCGACTCAAGGATCGTTACGCTGTAGATCTAGTTGCCTAGTCCTGAGTCTGTTGGCAGTTGGTTAGCTGCCTGGTGCTTCGCAGTACGTGTGACAGGGCTTTCTTAGACTGACTGTACTCTAGCACTCGTGTTTTGAGTCTCTGTGTCATGTGAGCCTCCGTTTATTGTAGCCCTAAGGCCTTTGAGTTGCCGACCCGCCTGCGGATGGCGGAGGGGTGTTCCCGAGATACGGTTTGTAAGCTAGTTCCGTGGGCTCCCAGCCAACGGTAGTGTCCTACCGAGGGAGAAAACTAGCTGGAGTACCTGGCTTAGGCTAGAGCTAGTGTGTGCACACGTGGTCAAGGGCTTTGGACTTATGTCGACGGGCGTGACCCTGACTGGTTACTCGATGCTGTTGTTCATGTTTGGTTCAGCGCGTGTCTGCGACTCTGCCGTGGTTTCAGCGGTACCGTAGGCGAGACACTTGTGGCGCAGCATAAGACGTCAGTGGACGCAGCTGACTGTTCTTTTTGCGAGGGGGTGCTTCCGTCACGTGACGCGTGACTCTCGGCGTTTCTTGTGCGTCGTGACCTTCCCGAGTTAGCCTTTCTGTGGCCCTACTCGAGGTCAGTGTGACGTTGCGTGCACGACGTTCTAAGTCGTGTGTGCCGTCGTGTCTGTTGTGTCTATCTTTTGTCCATCCATGCAGGTCTTCATCTTAGGCCTGGCGTTGTGTCGGCAGATCGGTAACTCCTGACTTTATCAGATCAGAGTCGCCCTTCTGTTGCTGTTTGGAGTAGCTTAGGGAGCCGAGTTCCTCTCGGTGGCCGTGTTTTGGGTTTTACGGCCTCGCTTCTCCCTTTTCTTTTAGCTTCCCTTGCTCTTAGCTTGTTCCCTACTCCTGCTGTTCCCGTTCTTTTTACAGCTTTGTAGTGTAGTTTTCCTGCTTTACTACACCTGCTGTTTTCGTTGTTGTTATTCCATGTTACTGCATATTTTTCAGTGGGGATCCGCGTGACCCCTATTGAGCCAGTGACACGAGACTCACCCCTGCTTTTCAGGTGGGGTGACGTCATTCGTTCTGCTTCCGTGTGTTTCCTGGTGCGCGTGCTCGTAGCGTGTCGTGGTGGCCAGCTGGTACCTGCGTCGGGCTTCCCCCGACTTTTCGGTACGTCTTTCTTTTCTGTCGACTGTACTTGCTAGACTTGCTGTCTTTAGCTTTGGACTTGACTCTGGTGTATAATTGTTAAAATGAAACTGTTAATTAAAAAGTAATTTTATTTCTGCTACTTTAGCAAACCAATCTAATGAAATTTAATTACTTACTGTTATATCTCTGTGGCTTCAATGTACTCTACACATACCTTTTATCCCTTCGGAGCTTTACCACTCTTGGGAGGCCTCGCGGGTTCCTTGTGGTATCACGTGTATTCGGTAGTCCTACCTGGTATACCTGGTATCCGGAATCCGGGTCGCTACAGTAGAGACGGCGACATTTGTCCAAGACGAGACTAGCGAGAAACTCCCATCTGACACCGACGACGATGATATCCAGCGAGAAGCTCATAGATAGCAAGGACGATGGCATTTGTTCAAGACGAGACCAACCAAAAACCCCCATCTCTCTCTCTCTCTCTCTACTCTCTCTAAGATTGTAAATTGCCTATGCCAAATGGGGGTGTGCCAAAGGAGACTCCGACACCTATTTCTGTGTGCCATTCTATGGTGATGTTGGTAAAAAAAAAACGGCTCTATTCATGTTCATCGGAGAAGATGAATAGTGTTTTTTCATAATGAACAGTATCACTATTGTTCATTCCAAAAAATCATTATTCATCCTCAAATTCACTATTTATTTATTATTCATTTTACATATATTGACTCTATTTATATTTTTTAACTTATGTTTATACATTTTGACCCATATTTACACATTTTAGAATTCATTTACACATTTTACCTCTTATTTATATATTTCAACTCATGATTACACATTTTTACACTTGTTTACACTTTTGGCTCCTATTTACACATTTTAACCCCATTTATACATTTTGACTTCTTTTGCACTTTTTGACTATGAATTTTAAACCCTATTTACATTTTTTGGAGACAGTTTACTATTTTGGCTCTTATTTACATATTTGACCCATATTTACAGATTTTGACCATCGTTTACACATTTTTGGATTTTGTTTATATTTTTTGCACATTTTTACATGAAATAAAAATTGTCATGTATGATTCCCGAACATGGACTGAAGGACTCTTCGGACCAATTAGAGGCCGCAAAGATGAACTAATTAGAGGCCGCAAAGATGATACAAACTGACATGAAAGAGACATTATCTTTCGCCAATTTAATATCGAAGTGTCGCGGGATAAAAATTATGTAAACTAGACTAAAAAATGTGTAAACAAACACCAAAAAATAGGACCCACAATATATAAATAGAGGTCAAAAATTTGTAAACGAGAGCCAAAAAGTATAAACGAAGTCAAAATATGTAAACAAGGACTAAAATATATAAATACAAGACAAAAAGTGTAAACAGACTCCAAAAAATGTAAACGAAGCCAAAATCTTATAAAATAATCAATATTTTTTCGACTATCCGTTAAGATAGACAGCCTTGTGATTTCTCAATAGGTTGACTATGTTTTAAGATAATTTGTTAGTGTTCAATTCTGGTAAAGTATAACATAAGCATAGAAAAATAAGGGCAAATAACATAGAGATAGAAAAATAAAGTTAAGTATAACATAGACACAGAAAAATAAGACCCTTTGTTACAAGGCCTACAAGGCCAAGTCACATAGGCACCATTATTTCTGAGTCTATGCGCTTATGCCATAAGGTTAAGGGCGCGTTTGGAAACAATGTTGGAGAGGGATTTTTCCCTCTCCAATCATTAGAATCTCTATCTTTTTAAAAACATTTCCAAATGAAACAATGTCCCGTCAACTTTTTTTTTTTTTGTAGATTTCAAGATTTAGAGAGAGAGAAAAAAGGAGTGGAAAATCTCAAAAAGTTACCTAAAAAGAGGTTTTTCTCTCTCTTAAGAGATTTTGAAAAAATTCCTCCATTTACGAACCGCCCAAACGTGCCCTAAATAACTGTGGAGCAAAACATGGACACCTATGTTTCTCTGCGCCCATGTTACAACACCAGGTGGGCACAAGTAATATAAATTCGATCAAGTCAAGCTCGAGACAAAAAGGAAAGAGAGGATGTCTGGATAGTTCTGAATAAAGGATGAGAATTGAGCTTGGCCGGTGGTCATTAGATGGCAAAGAACCACATTTGTTATGCCATGAGTTTAGTTTTACTAGATTTGAATGAGTAAAATAAATGTCATGCGAATACCTAAGGTTCAGCACAAGGGTCAACATTATGGTTGCACTACAGGATCCTCCAAATGCCATAAAAGCGAAAGTGAATCAATTTACGACATTATGTTTCAGAAATTTAAAAAGTCATAAGAGGTTTAAAAAATCTACTTCAGCTAAAGGGGGCATTCAAATTGCAATGGAAGAAATCCAAAGGCTCAATTACTGCTTGTTCTCCCACATTTGGGCAGCCATCTTATCGGTTAGACAGATTGTGAAAAGTGGTATGTTCAAAGTGATCCAAGATGATAAGTCCACGAATATATGGGAGGACAGATGGATCCCTGACAGACCCGGCCCTCCTGCCCCTCGACAGGAGACTACCCCTTCCACTCTGAACTTAGTCTCTCAACTTATGTCCCAGTAACAGTGGAATAGGGACCTGCTACAACAATACTTCCAACCTGAAACTGTGAGCCACATTTTGAAGATTCAGTTACCTCAAACCCCCAACCAGCATGGTGACATTACTGTGTGGAGCCCTACCACTAATGGAGTCTTCTCAATCAAATCTACTTACAGACTGATCACCGAACATGCTCTCCCTCCATCTTCATCCATTGGTCAAGATATATGGAAGGTGATATGGAACCCACTCATATACAACAGAATCCCTGTCACGCCCCGAGCCTTTAATTACAGCGGAAGACTCGCTCGGGGAGCGTAAACAGCCGGCATGGTAAGCCTCTTGCAAGCAAGAATCAATCAGAGCGCGAGACAATCACACAAGTAAATGCAATTGCACATGATTTAATCAACTTCAACTTCATATCATAATGCTCAATATTCAAAGATACAATCACTAATTTGATTTTGATTCTACTAGACTCAAGAAATAGGAAAATTACATTGACTCAATCTAGACATTATAGACTTCCTAAGTCTTCACTCATCTTTAATCGCTCTCGGATCCGCTACTTGAATAATCCGAATCCGAACCCGACTCACTTTCATTTCCTGAAAAAGAGTAGAAATAAGTAATGAGCACACTTGCCCAGTAGGTATCTTCGCATCAACATGAAGGCACTATTAAAGTGATTAATATTTTTGCTCTAAATAAATAAGGTAAAATCATGCAATGCGATGATCATGCGATTAAATCAAAGTAACAAGATGTGGACGCACTTAATTTCGAGAGAGATCTTCGCCCTTTTCGTTTATCCGTTTGTTGATTTTATTAAGTGCGTGGGCGTGTCAGTCACAAAGTGACGATCTATTCGGGCTCCGGAGAACCCATGTGCGCTCGATCTGACTCAGTCAGGCGATTGTGTGGTTCGGGTCGGGACTGAGACCCGTTGTGCCATAAAGGCCACAACGTCATTTACATCCCCTCGGAGAGGGGAATACCCTTAATTAGTTGCCAGAAATAAGAGCTCCACGGTCGAAAGAAATACTGATTAACGCGGGAAGGAAACCACCCGTCGGGTTATGCGGTGAGCCCGAGGTGGGGGCCTGAATACTCGGGTCATGTCGGTCACTGATGGACCTTTTCATGTTTAGACACAAGTTCACACGGAAAACGAGACGATAACCCGGAAGACGAATCCGTACAAATGTTTGCCAAGGGACGGCAATTTTAATGCAGGGAGGCAAATCAAATCCCGACGAGGGAGGGGACTCTGATGAATTATCGGCCCGAAATAAGGCCGGGCGGTCACCATGACAAGAGAGAGAATTCCCGAGAGCGACTTCCAGCTTACGGGGGGCATCAGTAATATCCCCGGGTTCGGAATCCAGGAAGGAGAGACCGCTGCCATATTGTTGTATTCACGATGGTCGTCGACACTTGTTATTCTCGTTTGTTTATTGACATTACCCTTTCTTTGTTATTATTTTCCCTTGTTGTCGTCTTGGTTGAGGCCACCCCTTTTATCTCACTATTGTTATTACTATTCATCATTCCTTTTATCATGTAGCCTCCCCCCTCCCTTTTTATTGCATGCATGTGTGTATTCATAGGGGAGATGACGGAGGCTAGGGTGTACCGCTGGGAAGAGTGGGGGCGTACCGCTAGACTGAAGATGGGCGTACCGCTGAAGGGTGAAGGGTGGAGTGGACCGCTGAAGGGGCTGAGAGTGCACCGCTGGAAGAATGTGGAGCGTACCGCTAGACTGAAGATGGGCGTACCGCTGAAGGGTGAAGGGTGGAGTGCGTGAACAAGCCACGAGGATTGTACAGACTTGCTGCTGTGCAACAGACAATGTATAGACTTGGCCAGCGGTACAATGGCCGTGTGGACTTGGCAGCATGATGCACACGATGTGCAGACTTAATGCAATGCATGAAGGAGCAATGTATAGACTTAGGCAGACTTCGCTAGCGTGGAATGTGTAGACTTCATGCGATGCAACGTACAGACTTTAGAAAGGAATGTGCAGACTTGGTGCATGAAGCAAGCCAGTGAGGAATGTATAGACTTTCACAATGTACGGACTTGCCAAAGGAATGATGCGTGAGCAGATAATCAACGTGTAGACTTAGCCAAGGCAACTAGACGATGTACAGACTTGAGCAAAGCGAGGTCTGTACAGACTTGAGAGTTCATAACGTACAGACTTATGAGTGCAACGTAGGTAGAACTGCCAATGTATAGACTTATAAGTGTATGCGACCAGACAGTGTGCAGACTTCATGCACAGGCTGTACAGACTTCAGCTCAAATAATGCAATGCCGCTGGGAGGATGCGTACCGCTCGGAGGGCAAGAGGGGGGGGGGGGCGTACCGCTGGGAAAGGAACTGGGGGAGTGCGCCGCTAGAGGGCCAAAGAGGAGCGTACCGCTGGAGGATAGAAGATGTGCTGCTGAAGGTGAAAGGGAGTGTACCGCTAGGAAAAGTGGCAGACGAAATCAGGCAGAGTGTGCCGCTAAAGGGGTGGCCATGACTCAAGGGAGGGCTTCTTGTTCAGCTCAGGGTGAAGCATCTTAGATGGTTAAGCTCTCATTTTTTCTGTCATGAGGTTGAGTCCCAAGTCATATTTTTAGCAATGCAGTGCTTAAAGCCTTGTTCAGTTCAGCTCCTTGAATCTTGTAAAGTTCTTTTAGTTGATTAGAATGTTTTCATTGTTGCTCAGTCCATATGTTTGCCGCTTCTTTTCATCTTTTTTAGATTGATTGTTATTCCTGGCAAAAATTCGACAGCACCTCCTGTGGACGCACTTTCCGTTAAACCGTCGTTCCGGTTCGTCTGTTGGTTTTATTAAGTGCGTGGGCGTGCCAGTCACCGGAGTGACAATTTATTCGGGCTCCGAAGAGCCCATGGTGCGCTCGATCTGACTTCGTCAGACGATTGTGTGCTTCGTGTCGGGACCAAAACCCGTCGCGCCATAAAGGTCACGACGTTATTTACATCCCCCATACGAGGGAATACCCTTGATTAATTGCCGAGATTAGGGGCCCTGCGGCCGAAAAGAATAATACTAATTATGCGAGAGAGATAGGGATGGGTCACACTGAAAGTGGTATTAAGGCCATAAACTGTCGGCTGTGTTGGCCACTCGTAGACCTTTTGTATTCGGACACAGGTCCGTGGCAACGTCACGATGAGAAAACCAAAGTAGACCCCTTCAAATGTCTGCCGGACATGCGGCAATTTTAATGAGGATTCGGAAGGTGTCCGAAACGAGAAAACAAGTCCGGTCCGATTAGGATGTCGGCCCGAGGTTAGATCAAAGCCTGGCCATATCGGGGTGATTCCCGAGACTCGGGCTCGACCTGAAAGGGCGGCGTCGTTGTTCCTTTTGCCCCGGGTCACGGGGAGAGATGGGGGCTGCAGCGTGGGCTCTGGCGTCTTTTTATCTGGGGTTTTCTTAGTTATATGTTCTGGAATTTCCAATCTGCTGTTCATTAGTTCTCTATGCGTTTGTTTTGGGTGACTTCTCTCCTTTTATTCATGAGTACTCCCATTGTTATTATTTGTTTATCATTTATATTTATATAATTGTTTATTAGCCCGCCCTGCCTCTTTTATTATGATTAACATTATACATTTGGAGTCCTTTCAATTAGCGTAATTTTCAATGATTTATTTGCCATTTGTTAGGGCCATTATTATGTTGCATATGCATATATGTGTAGTGCACCGGCGAAGGGGGAACAGGGCATACCGCTGGAGGCCAGGGAGCGTGCCGGCGAAGGGAAACAGGGCGTACCGCTGAGGGCAGGAGGGTGTACCGCTGGAGGCCAAAAGAGCGTGCCGCTGGGGCTAAAGGGGGTGTACCGCTGAGGGCTAAAAGGGCGTGCCGCTGGGGCTCAAAGGGGGTGTACCGCTGAGGGCTAAAAGAGCGCGCCGCTGGGGCTCAAAGGGGGTGTACCGCTGAGGGCTAAAGGAGCGTACCGCTGGGCAATTGAGGGTGTACCGCTGGGAGCTTGTTGAAGTGTACCGCTGAAGGGAGGTGGTTAGAGTGTGTCGCTGAAGGCTGCAACGGTGAAGGCCAGAAAAGGCGTACCGGCGAAGGGGTGAAGTAATGGGAATAATCTTAAGGCTTTTCTTTTCTTCTTATTTGATTTGTACATAGTTTTATATAAACTTCTTCCCCTGCTTTGTTCTGTTTGGTCTCCCCGGCACCAGTCGGAAGTTCGAGTCGCCGGGCAGTTGATCAGTTCGGTTCAGTTTTCGTTGTGATGCCGGCAGTGGTTTGATTGGTTGGAAGGTTTTATTAATTATTCTGCTCGTTTGCTGCTTCCTTTTGCCTCTTTTAATTGTTTATTAGTTTCTCACAAAGAAAATTCGGCAGCACCTCCCCTTGACCCAGGGCGTAAGGAAGGTAAAGGGAACGCACCCACATGGAGTGGTGGAACCCGGCAACTGGAGGTGGGCCCCCGGGGGAGCAACACCTTTATAGAACCTCGAAAAACGTGAAGGAAGGGGGCTCGGAGGCGAGGCCAAGGAGTGGGCTGCTGAGAGGCTGAAGGGTGTGCCGCTAAAGGCCATAAGGTGAGTGTACCGGCCAAGGGCCAATTGGAGTGTGTCGGCCAAAGGGTAACAGAGTGTGGGTGTGCCGTTGAGGGCTAAAAGGGCGTGCCGCTGGGGCTCAAAGGGGGTGTACCGCTGAGGGCTAAAAGAGCGCGCCGCTGGGGCTCAAAGGGGGTGTACCGCTGAGGGCTAAAGGAGCGGACCGCTGGGCTATTGGGTGTGTGCCGCTGAAGGCTGATCTGGGTGTGCCGCTGAAGGCAGATCTGGGTGTGTGCCGCTGAAGGCTGATCTGGGTGTGTCGCTGAAGGCTGGAAAGGTGTGCCGGCCAAGGGCCGGAAAGGTGCACCGCTGGGAGGCTTAAAAGGGTTGCAAGCAACTGGGGGGGGATTTGGTGGCTGTTCAGGAAAAGAGGAAGAAAGACAGGGGATTTCGAGGCCGGGAGTGGCCTATTAATAACTGAGCGGTTGGGAAGAAAGAAGGGTACCTCCCCTTCTCCTCAAGCCCGGGAACACGGTAGATGGCCATGGAAGGGAGTGAGGAGCTCACGGAGCCAAGGCTAACAGAAGGGGGAAACCTACATCGACGTGGAGGACCCTAAAGACGCCGGAGGAATGAAGAGACAAAGGGAGGAACGGATTGTCCGTCAAAAAAAAAAGCCCGCAAAGCCTAGCATAAAACATCGAAGATCGAAGAGAAGCCCGGAGAGGGTGGTTTTCATTCATGAGAATCAAGAGGGCGTGGCCCTACATACATATTGCAAAAGCAAACCCCCAGATGGGGCCATGGACAAAAGGGGAGAAGGACAAAGAACTCCCAGGGGGAATGGGATACAAGAGAGACGAAAACATCCGGGCCTAAGACATTGGCCACTATCCCCAACCCTTTCCCCCAATACAACAAGCTCTCTCTCTCTTACTCTTGTTTCTTCCCGGTGGCCGTCCGACGGAGCACAGGCCGGGAGGGCCTCTTCTTCTCTTCTTTCTTCTCCTCTTTCTCCTTCTTCCTCTCTGTCTGTCTCCCCTCTTCCTTCTTCTGTGGAAGACGGGCGTCTTTTATACCCTTAGCAGCGGGGAGCCCTCGAGCATGGCTGTCGAGGGCGGGAAGCAGCCCGTGATGATGGGGTTTGACTCCCCTCCGTCCTGGCTGTCAGTGGGGTAGCCTGCGTGGCCCAACGATCGGCTGCCACCTCAGACGGCTCCACTGCGCGCCAAGGATGCGTAGGGCATGGGCCTCACGTCGCCCGTTGAAAGAACTTCACCGCTGTGCCGTTGGCGGGCTAAGCAAGTGTGCCGTGGGAGAGGCAAAAAGGCGCACCGCTGGGAGCCCCGGATGGGCGTGCCGTTGAACGGCCTGAAGGGCGTGCCGCTGGGGACCCTACAGGGTGTGTCGCTGAAGACCCCCCCAGGGGGCGTGCCGTTGAACCCCCTGGGGGTGTGCCGTTGAAGACCCCTGGGGGTGTGCCGTTGAGCCCCCCTGGGGGTGTGCCGTTGAACCCCAAAAGGGGTGTGCCGGTGAAGACCCCTGGGGGTGTGCCGTTGAGCCCCAAAGGGGTGTGCCGGTGAAGACCCCTGGGGGTGTGCCGTTGAGCCCCCCTGGGGGTGTGCCGTTGAACCCCAAAAGGGGTGTGCCGGTGAAGACCCCTGGGGGTGTGCCGTTGAGCCCCAAAGGGGTGTGCCGGTGAAGACCCCCCAGGGTGTGCCGGTGAAGACCCCTGGGGGGCGTGCCGTTGAACCCCAAAGGGGTGTGCCGGTGAAGACCCCTGGGGGGTGTGCCGTTGAACCCCAAAGGGGTGCGCCGGTGAAGACCCCTGGGGGGTGTGCCGCTGAAGACCCCTGGGGGGTGTGCCGTTGAACCCCAAAGGGGTGTGCCGGTGAAGACCCCCCAGGGTGTGCCGCTGAAGACCCCAAGGGTGTGCCGGTGAAGACCCTTGGGGGGCGTGCCGTTGAACCCCAAAGGGGTGTGCCGGTGAAGACCCCTGGGGGGTGTGCCGTTGAACCCCAAAGGGGTGCGCCGGTGAAGACCCCTGGGGGGTGTGCCGCTGAAGACCCCTGGGGGGTGTGCCGTTGAACCCCAAAGGGGTGTGCCGGTGAAGACCCCCCAGGGTGTGCCGCTGAAGACCCCAAGGGTGTGCCGCTGAAGACCGTGCCGCTGAAGCCCAGGATGGGCGTGCAGTTGAACAGCTAAATGGGCAATTTTGAGCCCATTGTGAGCACGAGTCGTGGCCCATTTGATTTTCTTCGAGGCCCATTGGCCGTGGGGCCTCTTGTGCTTGATTTCTCTGGGGTTTCTTCACTCGGGGCCGTTGTTGATGCTGGGCCGAGCGTGGCATCTGGATGTGCAATTTTCGGTGTCCACAAATGCCCCCCACCCACGGGTAGCGCAGGCGAAGGATGAGCCGGGCGGTGCCCGCGGGTGTCCCCGTCTCTTCTCTCTTTGTCGATGTCGGCGGGGTGTTTTTTGAGCCGACCTGATTTGTTTGTTGGTCTCCTTGTTAGTACCGACGTGGCGTCGGGAACTGAAATAGTATGTCGGTCTCTTAGTCTCTTCATCAGTGCTGACGAGGTGTCAGGAACTGAAGCAGTATGTTGTTTCTTGGTCTCTTCATTAGTGCCGGCAAGGTGCCGGGAACTGAAGTAGCTCGTTGGTCTCTTTGTCTCTTCATCAGTGTCGACGAGGCGTCGGGAACTGAAGCAGTATGTTGTTCTCTTTGTCTCTTCATCAGTGCCGACGGGGTGCCGGGAACTGAAGCAGCATGTTGGTCTCTTCATCAGTGCCGACGTAGCGTCGGGAGCTGAAGCAGTATGTTGGTCTCTTCATCAGTGCCGACAGGATGCCGGGAACTGACATGATTTGTTGGTCTCTTGGTCTCTTCGCCAGTGCCGACAGGATGCCGGGCGCTGACGTGGTTTGTTGTCTCTTAGTCTCTTCGCCAGTGCCGACAGGAGCCGGGAGCTGGCCTGGTTTGTTGTCTCTTAGTCTCTTCGCCAGTGCCGACAGGAGCCGGGAGCTGACATGGTTTGTTGTCTCTTAGTCTCTTCGCCAGTGCCGACAGGAGCCGGGAGCTGGCCTGGTTTGTTGTCTCTTAGTCTCTTCGCCAGTGCCGACAGGATGCCGGGAACTGACCTGGTTCGTTGATCTCTTGGTCTCTTGGTCTCTTCGTCAGTGCCGACAGGATGCCGGGAACTGACATGCTTTGTTGATCTCTTGGTTTCTTGGTCTCTTCGTCAGTGCCGGCAGGACGCCGGGAACTGACATGCTTTGTTGATCTCTTGGTCTCTTTCCTTTTTCTTTCTTTTTTGTGCCACATTACCGATACAAGCGCCCTTTCGGATTTTCGCCGGTACCGGCCCCCTCTTGCTTTTGCCCGCGCGCCCTTTCGGGTTTTCACGTGGCGGGGTACCCAATTTTGCCCGTAGCGCCCTTTCGGGTTTTCGCCACAGCCGGGTCGTTGCCATTTTTTTACCCTTGTTCCGGTGCAGGGACAAGTCCGACGGGGTATCTCTATTTTTAACCCCATTTTATTTTATTTTCTTTTTTTTTTGAGTGAGTGATATGCAAGTGTCGGCTAGGGCACGAAGCCTTGCGCCGGAAGGTAAGGTTCACTCGTTGGCAAGAATAGAATGCCAGCGCAACGGGAGAATCCGTGCCGATTCGGACGTAAGGTTCGTAATGGCAATACTGCGCAGAGTGGGTGGCTGGGGCACGGGGCCTTGCGCCGGAAAGGGACTTATTCGTTGGCAAGGGATTAATGCCAACGCAAGGATAGAGGTTCTGCCGATCCGGGCGTAGGGCCCGTGATGGCAATATTGTGTGATGCGGGTGACTGAGGCCCGGGCCACGTGCCGGGGACGGGCCCGTTTGTTGGCAGAGGAATGGCACCGTCGCAAAGGTGGAGTGTGCAGGGGTAAAGTTGTTTTGCTTGTGCGGATGCGTGTATGACCCGGCTTGTGGGGATGGGATATGTTCCCCGGGAGGATCTTCTCTTTTTTTTGTGCCTTATTCATGCGTACGTAAGTATCTATATATATATATATATATGTGGATGGATATACGTATGTGTGCATACATGTATGTATATAAGTATATATATATATATATTTATAATAGTTTTTGTTTCCCCCCCTTTTTGTTTTCTTCTTTCATTTTCTCCTTTTATTTCCCTCATCTCTTTTTTTTTATCCCCTTTTTTATCTCCTTCTTCTTTTCTCTCTCTTTTTTTTTTACTTCGTTTCCCTCCATTTTTTTTCTTCTTTTCCCCCTTTTTTATTTTCTCCCTCTCTTTTACTTCCCCCCCCTTTTTCTTATCTTTTCCCCCTTTTCTCTTTTTTTCTTTTCTTTTCTTCTCTTTTTTTTCTATAAATAGGGGGGGGCGGGGGTGATTCGAACGGCCACCCGTTTCGAACTGCCCCCCCCCCCTCTCTTCCCTCTCTCTTTCTCCCCTTTGGTGACCGAACGGGCGGACTCCCCCCCCTCGTTCTTCTTCCTCTTCTCCGACCCTGAGTGCCGCCGTGGGCACCACCGCCGTCGTCGCCCTTTCTCCGTCAGGGTGAGGGGAACGCCACGGGGAGGCCCTCTTCCTCCCTCCTTCTCTTTTCCTCTTCCTCCTCTCCCGTTCTTCTTCTTCCCTCTCTCTCTCGTTCTCTTCTTCTTCCTCTTTTCTTCACAGTGGACGGCGGCCGGAGGCCCTCGCCCCCTCCATCTCCGTCTCCCTATCTCTTCCTTCCCCCTCTTGTTCTCTTCTCCTCCCCCCCCCTCTTCTTCTCTGTCTCCGGCGCCGTGGGTGGCCGGAGGTGCCGTTGGGAGCGGGCGTGGGCGCGCCGGTCGGGATGGTGCCGGGGAAGGGGGCAGAGGCGTGTCGGTGAGGATTTGAACGGGCGTGCCGGGGAGCCACTAAACCGGGCGTGCCGGGGAAGCGGGATCCCGAGCGTGTGTCGGTGAAGCTCCCGTTGGGGCGTGCCGGGGAGCGAACACCGAGCGTGTCGGTGAAGCCTCAATAGGGTGTGCCGGTGAGGGCTGCTCCAGGGCGTGCCGGGGAAGGCTGCCACGGGGCGTGTCGGCGAAGGCTTGCAGGGGAGCGTGCCGGGGAATGGCACGGGTTGGATGTGCCGGGGAACGACCCTGACGGGTGTGCCGGGGAAGCGCCCTTGAGGGGCTGTGCCGGCGAAGGGCCACGGGGACCGTGCCGGGGAAGGCATCTGGGGGTGTACCGGCGGAGGCCTGTGCGGGTGTGCCGGCGAAGGTTGTTTGGGGTGTACCGGGGAGCACACCCAGGGGGCTGTGCCGGTGAGGACCGCCGCAGGGTGTGCCGGGGAAGGCACTGAGCAGCGTACCGGTGAAGAGGCTTTAAGCCAAGGGAAGAAGACTTTTGCTCGGCGGACTTCTGGTGTTGCCTCTCGGGGCCCACCATGCTTTGTTGGGGCCGTCACTCCTTGTGGACGCGCACCCGTGTTTTCCCTTACGCCTCTGGCCTAGGGGAAACTCTGCCGAAATTTCGTCAGAAATTGGCAATATCTTACTCATTTGACTTGTAGTGAAGCCCCTTTACAGTCTTTCATTTCCTTGTGCATGTGGCTTATTCTGATCTTCCATTCGTGTATCTTTGCAGATAAATGGCTGCCCCAAGTGGTTCCTCTGCTCCCGCTGCTGCTATCGGTGCCGACCTCATCCCGTGGGGTCCTGTGCCGGCGGTCACCTGGCTGAACGTAGAAGACCTGGACCGTGAACATGGGGAGATAGCTGCCTTGGCTGAGTCGTCGGGGTCCGACCGGGAGAGCATGGACTTCGGCCGGCTCACCAGAGTTGACAACGGCTTCACTTTTGACCGGGCCATCGGGGAGTACAGGAAAGACTTCCCGAAGGATAGGCACCTTGTTCGATTCCTGAAGCACCTGCGCTCCCGAGAGGGGCGAGACTTTCGCACTATAAAAGCCGTCGAGCGGGCCATCCTGCATGCCCGGGACAGTCTATTGTACAGCGTCCCTAGGAGCATTCCGATGTATCTGGTGGGAGAAGCCCGGGAATGGAAGCCGGTCCTGGGGATTGAGGGAGTGCTGCCGGCTGAAGACAAATTAGTGCGAGCCCCTCAGTTCACGCCAGCAAGGTGGGACATGTCTGCGGGGAAGGTGCATGGCGAGTCGCCCCGATTTGGTTTATTCTTGGCTCCCCTGAAATGGGGTTATAGGGAGGAGCCGTTCATATTGGACTGTTTGGCCATCAGGTTCAAGTACGAACTATCACTGGGCTGGTTCGGGGAGCTGAAGCTTCAAGACGCCCACAGCTTCCGAGAAGGGGCGGTGGAGTTCACGGAATATGTACTGTTCAACTACGCCCCGTTGCTGGTCCGAGTTGGCATCTATCACAGCGTATACGCTTCCCGGTATGGTTATCCCATCTCCAAGGGTCTCTGTTGTGGTATGATAGAAGTATTTAGTGCGGAGACCAATACCTTCTACACGGCAGAGGGAGAGACTTCACTTGATTTGTGGAGCCTAAGCCAGCTGAGCGGCTTGCCCATTGACGGGGAGCCTTATGAAGAAGTATGCCTCCCGGACTTGATCAAAGACGAGACTAACGGGGACGGCTATTATTCTCTGGGGTATTCATACCGGTACCTGATGAAGGCGTACCGGGAGCTGTACCAGCTGTCGCACAAGGGGAAGCAGCCCGCCCGTGGGGACAGGAAACGGGTGCGTATGGCAGTATGGCTGGAATATTTCTATGATGGGCTGAAGCAGTATGAAGATTTTCCTTGCGTCGGCACCGCCGTTGCTCGCAAGAAACGTGCGAAGCCCAAGCATGATGTGAAGATCCCCTCCAGGGGACGTCGGAGCGGGGCCAATCCGATGGGGGTCGACCCACAAACTCACTGTGCCGCCTATCTGACGTACTGGCTGTGTTCATTTGCCATGCCGTACGGGGACGAGACCGTGATCCGGCCAGATGCCATCTACCCGGCGTGCCAGATGGCGTGGGGTGTCAAACTTTCTCTGTGCCCGGCGGCGCTCTGTTTGATTTATAAGGCCCTGGGAGACATCAGCACGCACCAGTTCCCGAGGCAGGCCCGGTACGTGTGCCCACTGCATTTCTTCAACGCGTGGGTTTGTTCACTGTTTCCGGAGTTCGCCCCGCGAGTCCTTCAGGATCGGGGGCT